>JAWNNQ010001131.1:0-411409 GCA_035044765.1 Leucophenga montana
AAATCAATCATTATTGAATCTTTCAGATTTAAATAGGCCACCTTTAAATGCTGATATCTTGGACTTGGTTAAGTTAAAGCGCAGACTTCGTCGTCGTTTTATGCGAAGCCGTAATGAGCGTGATCGTTTGGCATGGAAAAGAGGCAACCTTTGAGACACGTGCCTATCAAAGACGTCAACAACTCCTGGTGCCGCACGGGTAAAGAGAAAGCTGAGGCATTTGCCGCTGAACTCGAAGGACGCTTTACACCTTTGGATCTAGCTGAATTAGATGATGTGCGAGACACCGCTAATTTTCTGGAAGAGAGCTGTACAAATATGCAGTCTATCAAGCCTATCTCTCCGCAAGAAGTTCGTCTGCAGAATAAAATGCTTAAGAAAAAGAAAGCCCCGATGTATGACGGAATTGATGCCACAGTAGCAAAGGCGCTTCCTGATAAAGCAATAATGGTTTTGGTACTACTCTGCAATAAAATGATTCGCATCCAGTACTTCCCATCTCAATGGAAGTGCGCTGTAATTATAATGATACCGAAACCTGGCAAACCAGAAAACCTTGTTGCGTCTTATAGACCAATTAGTTTACTACCGACTTTCTCAAAAATATTTGAAAGAATATTTCTTGGTAGAATGTTACCTGCTTTGGACGTCCAGAGTGCCATTCCTGATTATCAGTTTGGCTTTAGGCATCACCATGGGACCTCTGAACAAGTGCACAGAGTTTTCCACCAAATTCTAAAGGCCTATGAGAATAAGCAATATAGCTGTGCTGTTTTTCTTGATGTACAGCAAGCTTTTTATAGAGTCTGGAGTCTCTTCAAAATTAAATCTATTCCTTCTTTCGAAGTTTTTTTTGCTTAACCGTGCCTTCACAGTCGAGGTGAAAAATGAGCGCTCAGGGATCCGCCGCATTGCTGCTGGTGTACCACAAGGCAGTGTGCTTGGTTCTGTCCTTTATACTTTGTATACTGCTGATATGCCAGTTCCAGTAAATGAGAACATGCTTCTGGCTTCATATGCTGACGATGCGGCCATTGTCCTTCGTGTGGCCACTGTCCACACGAAGCTTCCTCTAACATTCAAAACTATCTTGTAGATTTTCAACGTTTTGCAAATCGCTGGAATATAAAAGTCAATAGCGAAAAGTCTAGTCACTGTACTTTTTCATTGAGGCAAGGGAACTGCCCGCCCGTTTTGCTAAAAAATTTGGTAACACCTCATGTTGACCATGTATGCTGCTTAGGTTTTAACTTTGAAAGACGTGGCACCTGGCGTAAGCATATTCAAAAAAGTGCAGCAGTTTGCTACGCTAAACTCAAAAAGTTAAACTGGCTAATTCGCCCATGTAGTAAACTCAGCCTCGAAAATAAACTGCTTGTTTGCAAGTCAATCATTATGCCTACCTGGATGTATGGAATACAATTATGGGGCACTGCTGCTGCCACAAATAGAAACCGTATACAAGTACTTCAAAACAAGATCTTGCGTAAAATAACAAATGCTCCTTGGTATATGCGCAATAAAGTTTTACATCGAGATTTGAAAATACCAACAGTCATGGAACAGTTGAACTTGCATAGCAGCAGATATAATGATCGACTGGCTTCTCATGTTAATCATTTAGCAGCGGCTCTGGTCGTTAATACATGTCGTAGACTTCTCCAAAGATTTCATTCAAATGATATTCAAAATAGGCATTAAGCCTTATTTTTTTGTTAGTTACGTTAATGCTTACACTCTAAACTAAATGCCTTAATGTCACTTTTTTTAACATATAAATGTTTTATAGTTTTTAAGTAAACTGATTGACATTCACTTAAGATAATAAAAAAAAAAACATAGAAACCACATTTCTCAAGTAAATTGACACTTTTTGACTCAACAGGTATTTAGTGTAATTATTTCTTTAAATCGATATCACGCAAATGATTGCTCAGACGAATGCGAATCCATATCATCCGAGGGCATCAATGTTGCAGTGGAAACCGCTGGAATGCCATCGTTCCTATGTTAGTGTAATTCTTTCGTAGTGTAATCCTTTCCTAGGGTATTATTATTAATTTCGTAATAGGATGGACTTAATACTCCTCCTTTATACTTCTCACACAGAGTGTGAATAATATTATAATTTAGTCACAATGATTGCAACACCTTAAAGAAAACATCAGCGACCGCATAAAATATATTTAGAATAAAACTTTCCACAACCATCGGAAGCAAGTCAAGGTAGTTTATTCGACGTGACATAAAGAAGAAAAGTTTCCAATTCAAGGTTGTCTGCACCAATCCAGTTTATCTGAAAGTTTTTAACAGATTAAAAAGTTGATCTTATTTTTGCATAACTGTGGATAGCATGGTCTGGATCGATTTGGCATTGATTGGATTGTTTGACATCGACTCTATTGACAAGTTCAGAAACGGAAAAGTTTTTTGCATCGTTTTGTGATTGGCGATGAGACTATGATAATCAAAAACATTATAATCGTAGAGTTAGCCCGCTCATGCATCGACATCGATGGTAAAGACGAATATTCCGAGTTGCAATAGCAAGCTCTGTATTTGGCGGTACCAGCGATGGTAATAATTTCAATTTATTTAAAACGTTGTGCCATCATCTTTTAATAAACATTCGATTCTCATGGACAAAGGTAGTCTCAGATTGTTTAATAGTTTTTTCCTACATTTGAACAACTTCATTTGCCGTGATTGGCTTCTTTTGCAAATCTACTTTTGGTTGAAAAAGTCTTAATCATCTGGAGCCATTTCTTAAATTGACTTTTTTTAACGGGAATCCCATCGGGTTCAAAGCAGCGATGCTCTTTGAGTGACCAATTACTAGGGGCATTAGTTTATGAAACTCAGAGTCTTTGGTGCATGTAATCTTAGACTTTTCTTATAGTCCTTCCAGCAACAGTGTTCTCAGCTCTAGAAACGTACGTATTTTCATGCAGTATTTTGCTAAACAGGCCCGATTCAACACCATTCTAAATCTAGTGTTTATACAAGTTAAATTCGGGAATTAGTGTTTTATTTGGGTTTTCCAACTGCATTATAAGACAAGAAAACCGAATTTCAAACAAGAGTTTCTACGGAAACTTTGAAGCATTGGATCTCATATTAACACCGAGCGCATCTCTTCAGTCCTCATCTTGTCGCTTTCGCCTTAAGCACGTTTTCTCTTATCGCAAAATTTGTTGTTGGTTGTGTTTGGAATTAGCTTCTTTTTCTGTCATACTAAACTTTCAATAAATAGTAAGGCCTCTTACAAGAGTTACACAACCTCTTTTGTTCGTCACTGTTCGAAGTCGGGCCAAATCAGAACAGATTTCCAATAGCTCTCTAGATTTTGCCAAATATTTGTACCTATTGAAATACTTAAGAAGTGTGAGATATTAGAATTTCCACTGTCAGTAATCTCATTCCATGGAAAAACAAAAGTAGTCGGTGAGTTGGTATGGGGGTGTGGTACATGGATAGTCTTGGGACCAAAATAATCATAATTACTGACATTCAAAAACAAATATCTAAAAACATAGTAAAAAAAAAAAATCAACAACAAAATGCACAGCAACTATAAGACTTGACGAGCTGATCGAGAATATTTTTAATATGTGCCTCATGCTACGAGCAGACACATTGAGTTTTTTGGCCTATTGAACTGCGCTTTGTTGTGGATTACATTGAATTCTGGTCTTCACCTATCTAACCATTTTTGCCGATGTTGCTGCTTTTCAATGTCCATCTCGATGGCGTCTTCTGATGCTACCAGCATCATTGCAACGTGTAATGGTCTCATACACAAACATTTTGTTCACACGTAAATGACGTAGCTCATTAACAGTGGCTGGTTGCCATTTTCTAGCCAAATGCAAAGCAATAACACTGTTACTTTTGAATTCCATTTCGATAACATTTTTTTTTAACTGCGGCGTAAAATGATATGCTTCCGTAGGCTTGTAAACAACAACAGACTAACGATTGACAAAACAAGAGCGCGCTGTCATTAGCCGTTTGTTTGCTACAGCAGCGTGAAATTGGTAGCACTTTGAGCGCCAACCGCTATATATACTCGTGCAATACTTGATATAATGCGTTACAAATTTTAAGACAAACTGATAATACTATGTGTGAATGGTTTAAAAAAACTTAGTTTCCTTTTTTTATACCAGCGGTGGACAAGCCTTTGCTCTCGTTGTTCAGAGTGCTCAAACAGTTACTTTTGCACACACGATTTTCCGACCATCATAAAAGTGTTAATTTTGCTATGATTTATGACTTCTGCCGCGTCTTGTACACTGAGTAAGAAAGAAAAAGTAGGTTTTGATGTGTTATGATTTTTAATAAGTGATTGAATTTAAATGGTTTCAATAATTTTTTTCAGTGTTGAATTTTTTTTACTTTAATAAACCAAACAACAACAATACAGCAAAGGCTCGATTTTCTTCGCGACGCATAGAATCAACGCATTAAAGGAGCCATCGTAGACCCCATAAAGTATGTATATTCTTGATCAGCTTGGCGAGACGAATCAATCTAGCCATGTCCGTCTGTATTCCGTCCGTCTGTATGTTGTTGCGCATTTTTTTATGCTATCCAGTTGAAATTTTGAACGTACACTTCTTCTTATTGCAGTTTAATAGACTGTCAAGATTGACCCGCCACGCCCACTTTTTGGGGTAGCGCCCATACAAACTCACCACCTACGTTTGACTTTTTGTATGAAAAACATATTTATTGTAGTCAATATCAACTTAATAATTGATATAGTAACTTAAAGTAGACGGATGCTTGACATATACATTAATGGGTGGGACCCGCCCACTATTTGGGGTAGCTCCCATATCAACCTACTGCCCACTTTTGACTTTTTGTAAGAAAACTTCTTTATTAAAGTCAATATTAGGTTGAAATGCAATGTGGTGCCTTTTTATGGTCAGTCGCTTAACATACATAGACTAACAGGCGTGGCCCGCCCACTTTTTGAGTTAGCCCCCATACAAACCTACTGCCCATTTTTGTGTGTTTTATGAAAAAGACCTTCATTTAGATCAATATTAGCTTGCAATTTGATTTTGTGAATTTTAATATACAATCGCTTCATATACATATACAAAGGGGCGTGTCCCGCACACTTTTTGAGGTAGTCCCATATAAACCCACAGCTCACTTTTATGCATTTGTATGGAAAACGTCACTATCAACTTGAAATTCGATGTGGCGGCATCTTACACATCTACTACATCACTTTATACACATCTACTAGTGGGCGTCTGCCGCCCAATTTTTGGGGTAGCCCCTATTTAAAACGATTTAAAGTTTCGTGTGAATGGTATTAGAGCTTCGGTGCAACCGAAGTTAACGTTTTTTCTTGTTTTTTTTTCTTCTCTGAAGTCGGCTAAAAATTATAATAAATGAAACAAATTTGATTTTTTTTTTTTTTTTGTTTAAAACTGAATAAAAAAATATTAGTTTCGTTTATTTTCCATTTATGTTTCGTTCAATGTGTGTATGTCGGGTTTTTTTTTTTTTTTTGTAAATATTTTAACTCATTACGGCGCACGCAGGATGCACAGCATTGCACGAAACAACTCCACTCGCCACATGCTCTGTCGTCCAATTCAGAGTTGAAGGCGTTGAAAAGCTTCGCAAAATGCGCACGTTAACATAATATGGGCTGGGCGCACAATTTTAATTACAATAGAAAATACAATATTTGAACTAATTTTTTAAAAGTACACAATTAAAATGACGCTAAATTCTCTCTCATCGCTTTAATGATTCTCATTTTGTTTTTGCATTTGCACAATAAAAACACATTGTAAAATATTACAATACATTATTCATATGCGGTATACAATCGTCTAAAATTAGTTAAAATTAAAGAACATTAAAGTACAATTAATGTATGTATACGATATATGTTTGTTTTAAATTTTTAGTTATTCAATTTGTATATGTATTTGTGTTGGTTTGTATACTACGAGTATCTGTGTATCTGCTGTATGCATATGTCACACATAGCAAATAACGAATCCGTTCGGTTCAGTTTGGATCTGTAAAGTATGTAAAACTATTTCCAATTAGATTTTTCATTTTTGTTTTGCGTAAATTTTCAGTCTAATTGCAATAAAAAATATTTTTTACTTTTAAGGGAATTTTTTTGTTGTTGTTTTTTCTGTTTAATATAAATAAAAAGTGTCGCTTTTAAATGCTTATATACTTATTTACAATTAATAAGTATTGTTAAATCTAATAAAAGTTGATTTTTTGTTTTTCTAACAATATATCTATTTTTTGTTTGTTTGTTTTTTTTTAAGTTTTTTTTTTTTTTTTGAAAGAGTTTTTGTGGCAATTTTTTTCTTATATGCCTAAATGTAATTTATTCATTAATTAAGTAATTAGCTTGCTATTTTAACGACATTTATTAAGTTTTTTTAGTTATTTTTGTTTTCTTATAATTGTATATAATATAAATGAACATTATACATTATTTACATTAAGTAAAGTTTACAATTAATGCCTTAGCTTACTAATTTTTAAGTAGTTTTCTTTTTTTTTAATAATTTTTGCGCATTTGATTTCTTGTTTGTTTGTTTCCTTTTCGATTAACAGTTTATGAGATTTATAAAACTTAAAAAAGCAACAATAAATTTAATTTAATTTAAAAACGAAACATATTTGCACAATGCAAATATGTCAAACTTAAAGCATAAAATTATTAAAACATAAAACATATTCAGGGTATTCACGCATTAACGTATTAAGCGCTCTAACAAGTAGCTTTTGTTGTGTTCAATACTCGTTAAATTTAAATGTTCACAGAGTAAGCTTTGCTCATTTTAGTACATTAAAATAAAAGCCTGCTTTTGAAATTGTCTTCCACTCACTTTCATTTTTTGGGCAACTGATTGCATTCATTTGCACTAAGTTCAAAAAGTTTTTGTTTTTATTAGCATAAAATCGAAAAATTTATTAACTGAACTGAGACTTCGCACATTTGATAGTAACTTGGTGTAATATTTTACCCGATGGGACCGCAAACACTCACATAAATTTTCAGCGCTAGCTAGGAATACGCTACCGTCCAAGTGTGCTCTCGTGCACTGCACTAACAAGCGCAGCTGTTAGGAATACAGTCGCGTAATAACTCTAAAGATGGCTGATGTGAGCAGCTGGAATTTTATATTGTAAACTATTGTTTGAATACTGTTTATAAAAACATATACTCGTAGGCACATACAATACAAAAATTTAACGACAGAAAATAATAAAATATAATAATAACACTGGCCTAGTTGAGCTTTGCGTATAAGTTGGGACCTAGTGTTTCCGAAAGTATGTTTTCGCGCTGAACACGAATTTCGGTTCAAAAACTTTCCATTACGTCACGTTTTCGAGAAAATGGGGATATTGAAACCCCTAAAAACAGCGTTTTTGGCAGCTTTTGAAAAATAGTGGGGCAAAATCCTCGAGATATAAACTTCACTATTGTCAGAAATTAAAGGCTGAAACAAGCTCTTTCAAATAAGCCCTTACAGAGGGGCGTGTTTTTGTTTAAGGGTGGAGGAAAAAGAAAAAAAACTGGTATCACTGCCCCGCAAATTCCAATTTTTTGGAAGCGAATAATCTACAAAATATTGACTGAAGATTTGGATAAAAGAAATGTGTGTGTGTGCACGTTTTGTTCCACATCAGTTAAATAAATATCAAAAATTCGCTAGTGTAGAGCATTGCAAAGACATCATTTCAACAGCTGAAAACGATCCAGACTTTCTTGATTCGATCATAGCTGCTGATGAAACATGGTGTTTTAAATATGATACTGAAACTAAGTGACCATCTGCAGAATGAAAGTCAAAAGACGTGCCAAAACATAAAAAAATGCGTTTTCAGAAGTCAAGAATCAAGAAAATGTTGCTTTCTATGATTCCAAGGAATTTGTTCCAGAAGGTCAAACTGTCAATGGAGAATATAATTTACAAGTTTTACATCGTTTGTGGTCGAGAATTGTACGTGTTAGGCCCGATTATACCAAAGCAAAGCAGCTGTTTTTATTGCATGATAATGCGATAATCACAAGACCGAAAAAGTCAATGAATTTTTGATGAAAAAGAAAAAAAAAACAAATTTCTTTCATCGACCACCCACCGTATTCGCCTGATCTATCAGCGTGCGATTAATTTCTCTTTCCAAAAATGAAAACTGCAATGAAAGAAGCTTTTTACGATGACACTCCAACCATACAAGCAGCCGTGACACGGTTGCTAAAGAACATCGCAAAAAGCGAGTTTAAAAAGTCTATGCATAAATTGGTTGAGCGTTCAAAACGTTGTATTGCGTTTAGTAGATCGTATTTTGTATAAATATTCGCTTTGAAACAAAATACCATGCTTGTTTCATTTTATAATTAAATAGTTCGGTTATTTTTAGATCGCACCGTGTATACGGCATATGGCGGTGAATGTAGCACCAACGGTTCAAACATTTTACAAAACCATAAGTATGAAGAAGTTTCAATTATGTTAGTAAAATTTTTGAATTTATGCCAAAAATGAAATTTACTTTTTGACAATAGTACACAAAAGTCAGTGTAGTTCCACATTGCTAGTGTTAGATAAGTTAAGGTGTAGCTTTCAACACTAAGTAACATAACAGCTTAACATGCTCATGACTATGTTATAGTTATGCAATTTTGTCAACATATGTTTTGCTGTTGCATGCTAACGCAATAATATGTTTACACACCAGCTCGTGAATACCCGCATTAAGTAAATTATACTAAAACTGTAAATGGTTTTAAAACAAAGTTTTGTTTTCTTTTTTTCTTCGAATATTTCAAATTGAAAGCTAAAAGTTCTAATTTTTTAAATTATATTAAAGTTTTTTGTTTGTTTTTTTTTTTGCTGCAATTATAATTCGTGTTTACATTTTTAATCGAGTTTTATAATTATTTTTAATAATTTATTTAAGTTTCAAGTGCATTTAGTTTTTAGCTAAAGCCAAAACTAATCTTTTGCCTAAACTAATTTTAAGTTTAATTGTTATTTTGTGGCAGGTCTGTATGCATTCAATATCGAATCTCTTTCACATTATCGAATTAAATTACATATTTGAAAATGCTTTAAATTTAAGCTGGCGGGTTTACTAAGCAATGGCACAGCAGCGTCTAAAACCAGGCAGTAAAATGTTTATACTTAGATATGCAAGTTAAGTGTTACAAGAAAAATATATTTATTTATTTATTATAAACATTTCGTGTTGAGCTAAACAAATGCATACAGTAGTGAGCAATGTATCTTGTGGATAGTTTAAAGTAACCAGAACGATTTTGTTTAATTTCAAACGCTGCCGTGTCAGCTTACATATCCGTTCTACGACTTAAATTAAATTAAGAATTTTACAAACTATTCAATTTAAATTTAGTTTATAATTTTTTTCTTTTTTAGATTAGAAATTTGCAACTGGGACCACCCCACCCTACGCTGTGAGTGTGTTTACTTGAGTTATGCTATGAAGTCACCATTTAATTGGGCATAATTTCAGTGTTAAGCAGGCACAAAGTGCAACTCTGCGCGAATGCAACACTGAAATTATGCTACATTTACGACATGCCAAGTTGACCAAAAGTTCGCAAACAAGCGAAAATCCGACTTATGTAGCTAAACATTGCGCGATACAAATTTTGTATCTTGTATCTACGGCTGCGTATAATTTATGTTTAATTTTAAAATTTAGTTGTATAACTAAGAATAATTGGAATTATTGAAAGTTGCAACAAATGCATGAAATGTATGGATTTTCTGGCTCGGCGTTTCTTAGTTGCTTACAATTGAAAACTTTCGCAGGAGATTCGAAAGCGAAAGTTTGCGCGATATCGCAAGCGAACGATTTGCGGACACAAACTGAGCGACAAAGTGTGAGCCAATGAATATTTCACGATAGTTTTGTATGCAAGTGTTCCGCTAAAACTTTCGCCTGCGATATCGTTTACGAATTTTTATTCAACTGTGACTGGTGACTTGTTATCATGTTCAATTTACTTAAAACTAACACTACGAATGTAACCGTTATGCATACATGTGTGTGTGTGTGTGTGTGTGTGTGTGTGTGTGTGTGTGTGCCTGTGTATGAAGTGTGTTGTTTGTTTGTTTGTATGGGTGTGTGTGTGTGTTTATTTACGTGTGTTTCAACAAAGTGTTGCACTTATTACTAAATTTCGAATTAATTTAAACATAATGCTATTTAACAGCAACAACAACACACATCCTTACTTCAATGCTTCACGTTGACGATGTCCTACGCCTTTCGTACCACTCTCTACTATCGGGTGTATTACTTAATGAACAAATTATTGTATAAATCTACTACATAAACAAAAAAATTTTAAAACAAATTATACAAACAAAATTAATAATCATGGCAACTTTTCAGAAAAACAAAATTTTTTTCGTTGTCAGTATGTTTAAATGAATATAAATGCGGAAATGATTGCGATTCAATGATTTTTATACACTCGTATAATAATAATAATAAAAAAAAAAACAAAAAAATTAAAAACCTTTTTATATAAACTTCAAATTATAAACAATTAAATGGTTGCATGCATGAAATGTTTAATGAAACTAAAACAAACGCACTCTCTAGCTTCTCTTCATGCTTCTCAAATGAGAGTGTTTGTTACTTAGTAATAGTTTTAACTGCTTCACTAATTCGTTTGCTTAATTATTAGTTTAAGTAGCTTTAGTTAGTATTAGTAAGTTGTTGATTTAGACAATAATTTCACGTATAACGCGTCGATTCCGTGAATTCGGCGTGGTCGAGTATTCACCCTCGAAGCTGTCGTCGTAACTGAGAGACATGTGTTGCTGTGGCGGTAGCACTTCGTCCTGCTCCATGTGCTCCATGTTGTAGGGATTCGGCAGACCGCTTACGTCGTGATATGGTGAGTCTGTAAATGAAGAAAAAATAAAGCAAAGAAACCAAGTGTTAAATGAGTTTTCAAAAGTTTTTCAAATTAGTTTGTCCAAAAAATAAACTCAACGTAACTGACAATGAAGCAGCAGCTAGAAGTGCAAGGAGATACTTTATAAAAAAAATTAAACAAATATAAAAAAAAAAAAAACAATATCAACGTAAAATAAAATAAAAATTTCAAACTCATGCACAGACAATTAGAAAATCAGACAAGTTAGTCTTTCTGAGTGTGTGTGTGTGTGTGAAAAGGTGTTTTGGTTGACAAAATATTTTAAAAATGAAAAGCAATTTTATAGCTTTTATAAGCTGTCAAACATAACAAGAACATTGAGATGTGCAGATGATGATGAGTTAGGAAGCGAGCACTTACTTCAGGCGCTCTCCGTTAGAGCGTGACATCCTGTATTATGTCCGCTATGGAGTTTATTGTATTTAATTGTTTCGAGAAGGCATGATTTACAATTTTTTTTTTTTTTTTTTGTAAGGTTAGCAATTAAGAGAAAGAAATGAATAGAGCAAAAAGCAATGTTAGGATAATTTTGTTTTTCTTATGTTTAGGCTTAAAATTAGCTTAAGGTGATGAAAAGAACTTACTCACGCACACATACATACTCGTACAATCATATCTAAACTTGTCTAAATAAAACATTAAGCGCCATTTTCAGGACATGCCTTTATATTTATAGCTCTTTTTCCACCCTATATTCTAGTTTTCAATTTCACGCCTATAAAACGTATTGCCTAGTTCGACCACACATTAAATATATTTCAAAGATATTCGTTTTAGAGCTGCCAACTTGACTTCACGATTTCGATAGCAAAACCAAAACAAATTATTTTTTTGATTTTTTTACATTTTGACAAGGACTGTCCACCTGTTCAGCATTTAGCAGCTGTTGGACCAATTGTCCAACGATAACAGGCCAGAAAATCGATTTATACTGCAGGGCTTCTCGAATTCGATTTATTACTATTGTAAAGTCGTGAGATTCACTGCTAAATATATTTATTTCTGTGATAATGTTTCGCGTTTTGATTACTAAAATAAGTATACAAAAGTACACGAAAATAAGATGTTACAAAATAGGGTCCCAAATAAACGCATGATAAAATATACCCTACTTATTCGAACTAGCATTATGAGCGTAGGAATAAGAAGAGACATCATTATGCAGTAATATTGTGGTTGGTCTCGTTAAAGGTTATCAGGGGTATCATGGATTTTGTTCGTAAAGTTCAGAGAATCGAAATTTGTGTTCAACTGAATTGTTTCACCAAAAAATTCGAAATGCTATCGAAATTGGATCGTAATCTATACCTACAATATTTCATTCAGTCCCGCCGCTGTAAAGAAAGCAACAGTGTTCTTTGTGTTTAATATATGTTCTCTCTATCCTATCACTTGGTGGGTACTAAGTTGTTTGAGCCTAATCAAGGTCAGATCAGCGCAATCTATTAATATGTGTTCCGAAGTTTATTCATCTTCTAAACAGGTGCTTTACCAATTGGCACAAGAGTCTTCTAAGTCTGCTATGTGCAGATTTTTGATCTGTTTTGTTGTAGAGTTGTTGTTGTAACAGCTTGTTTTGGAAATACAATTGATTATATTATGAAAATATTGTTCGAGGTGATAATGAATGTGAGAGCAAGATAAACCAAAACGTAGCCCTAGGTATTAAGTCTCAGGAATAAAGCTACAACTTTTGGACGTACAGGATTCAATTGAATCGGATGGGACGGACAAATGAACAGATGGGTCGTATTATGCGGTGATTGACCACATTCAGGACAGCAATCACCAGTGCTGATCCCAATCCGCTCCCTGTAACACTCGAGCATATTGCTCCATCCGGAACTCAACTGTACAAGTTTAGTCCTGGTGTTCGCTCTCGTCAATAGATGGTGGTCTACCACCTAGTACGATATTGTCCCTATGAGCGGTGATTGCATCTTTATGTAAATGAGCCCAACCGGAAGAATAAATATACTCTACTATACGACGCTGAGGAACAAAACGAGCAATACTAGCATTATTGCTTCTAATGTCCTTCCTTATTCTATTGGCTGCTATTCTGGTGAGAGTGCTATGGTTTGGATGATCCGATGATAAAATGCTACAATCATCCGCATAAGTTACCAATTTTATTTCGGAAGGAGAAAGATGCATCTTTGCCACATATAGATAGAACAGAAGAGGGGAGAGAACTCCACCCTGCGAAACACCCATCTACAACTTACTTTACCCCCCTGAACTCAACGTATGTCCTTCTACCATTAAGATAGTTTAATAGCCAACGTTTTGTTTTGTCAGGTGAGTGTGGTG
Source organism: Leucophenga montana (assembly GCA_035044765.1). Taxonomy (NCBI): domain Eukaryota; kingdom Metazoa; phylum Arthropoda; class Insecta; order Diptera; family Drosophilidae; genus Leucophenga; species Leucophenga montana. The sequence continues at coordinate 13,298 of JAWNNQ010001131.1, forward strand.
GAGTCCAGGTCTTGAAATGATCAATGGTCAAATGATCATGATCAAGCGGCTGCATCAGGTAGTGTCATAGTACTAGTGTTCCCTGTCTTATGCTCTCACAGTTATCCTAAAACGTATCTCTGGCTTTGTTCTCTGCCGTCTTGGAACTTCTCTGTAGATGCATTGTCAAAGGCAGCTTTATTGTTCATAAAACGTTTTTGGTTTCTAGGGTGTCTTAAATTATGATTTTCAATTGGTATAGAGAGTTCCAGCAAATTCTGCCGGAGTTATACACATGGAGTGGTTTGTTCAACAAGCCCGATTTTATGCCGATTTAAAAAGAAAACAACCACTTTTAACTACAAAAGTGTTCTTCTATCAGGAAAACGCACAAGTTTGTAGTTGCAATGGGAAATTTATATAAATTGCGGTACGAAACCATCATATAGCCCAGATTTGGCAATTGCAAATATTATTTTGGTTTCTAATCTGACGAAATGATAAGGTGATAAATGATTTGGGTCGAATGAGAAGCACATTTGTGCAACAAACTACTGTTTTGAGAGCTTCGAGAAATCATTGAAAAATTGTCGAAATGTAGATAAAGCTACTGAGATCGATGAAAATTTTTCATGCCGAAATTGTTAATTATTACTGCTATGTCAAACAAACGAAAAATAGTGTTCCCAAATGAACATAAAAAACTAAAATCAGATATTTATTTTGTGAAAAGTCCATATATTTTGATTTTTCTTTTTGTTTTTCTGACGGAAATGCAAAAGGTCACACTCTTTGTTTCTTGAAGTATATAAAGTATTTTCGATAGCAAACATTTTTGTTATCTCAGTACTCGATGAAAAAAAGTTCGTGCCGAAATTTTTTGATTGTTGTTTGACAACGTTTTTTTATATGAAGTTTTTTTGATAATAAAAATTTTCTTCCAACTCAGTATGGAGCTTAAAGATATATCGAGCAAAAAGGAGAAGTTTCGGAAAAATAATGATTGTGTTTTCTTGTCTAAAACGTTAGTAAAATATTTCTACTCTTCGTTAGACCTTCTATTAGATGTACCTTAAAACTCTTTATTTATCGAATGTTTAAAACCAAACATAACATCAAAAGTGTTTGCATATTTCAAGCTCGTTAAAGCTTAACGACGTACCATGATTTTTTGCTTACGCATTGATTTTAATACTTCGTTTTATTTTAATTTTTTTTTTTCACATTATGTGTTAAAAAATTCTTTTAATTTTCCAGCTCAATACGCAAACAATCACTGCTAACGATCGTTACTAGTAGAAAAAGAAATTAATTGCAATGAATTTCCTCTACACGTTTATTTTATTTAATATGTTTTTGTTGTAGTGTTTTTTATACTCTTCGCATACATCGCGTGAATAGTATATTAATTTTAACACGAAGTTCGTAGCACCCAGAAGGAGGCACCAGTGCCACAGTTTTCAATTAATCTTTGTAAAACACGGTATGGAGACTCTCTGACGTCGGCCTTCGTTTAGGATTCCTAGCTCGGTTTCCCACGCTGTCTTTAAGGTGTAGCCTCCATACAAACTCGCATTCCACTTTTTGGATTTTGTACTAAAAACTTTTTTACTAAAGTCATTATTAGCTTATATGGAGCGTTGTTTACAATTTTGGATAAATTGGCGCGGAGGGAGGCCCCACATATGACCAACAATTCCATTACAACAAATCTAAACTTCCAACTCAATATGGCGGCATCTTATGGAATTCATATGCATCTTATGGAATTCGTACATTAATGGGCGTGTTCTTTCCACTTTTAAGGATAGCCCCATAGAAACCCATCGTCCACCCTCTAATTTGTTAAGTCGATAGCTTAAAACACGGCATGAAATATTTATTGTAGCAGTGTGTGTGAAGTGTGTATTAAAGCTTCGCTTCCACCGATGTTAACATTTTTTCTTGTTTTAAATACAAAAACTATAAAGATGGCCACGCTTGTTTCGTGTTCGCAATTTTTTATACATTTTTCTTACTACAATACAAAATAAATAAATAAATGTTTGAATAGGAAAAGCGTTGGGGAAAGTTGAAAGGTGGTTGGATGCTAGGACCATTGCTTGCGGTCAGGATTAAATGAAATCTGTCCGTCTGTGCGTACATATTCCAAAGCGGATGCAGTTGTTTTACAGTTAAATTGAAATTAAATTTGCAAATGCACGAACAGCGCCTGCGGCATATGGATTGGATGATGACCACAGAGAACCCAAAGTTCAGCCAAAGTGCAAAGAGCGGCGCACAGCTGATTTGAGTGGCGCGTTTGAGTGTAAACAGCAATAAATGTTTAATCAAAAGGAATTTTATATGTCAAATACAGCATACGAGTGAGTACATCGATATACGTATGTCTCTATAACAAATTATAGCAGAGCCTTTAAACCGATTTTTAAACTACACAAATGCTGCTGATGCGATTACATTTCTCAAATTCTTGAAAACACACACACACACACAAGTCGCATATATGTCGTGATCCTTTGTTATGTATAGAGCCACAAGGATGAGAAAAAGAAAATAGAAAAGAAAAATCTTTTCAGTTCAACTTTGCAATTCAAATCAAATAAATTCTATAACACGCTCACATTTGTGCAAAGAGTTTAAAAACGAGAGAAAATCGCTGGTAAATCTTTTATTTGAAATTCAAAATCGAAAATTGCTTTTGTGCGAAAAAAATAAAAAATAGCAAAGATTCAATGAGCGTACGCGACCTCAGTTTTTGGCTTCCGAAGCAGCCAAGGCACATGCCAACACTTTTTGCTTACAACGCCAACGCCAACGACGATGATGATGACAACGTCGACGACGAGTGACAACTAAATCCTTTTTAACAACTCTTTAACATATTCTACTGTCCTGTGGTAAAAAAAGCTGCCTGGCGCAGAACAAGACGTGAAAAAGGGAACAACAAAGCATGGCATTCATTTGCATAAACTTGACCCAAAAAAAAAAAAAAAAAAATTGAGCCAAAAAACACTGGTTTGCTGCATGCTTCCCTTTGACGAAACCATTTGATTATGCGTGGAAGTGAAATTTGTTAAGAACGGAATCGTAGTATTCGATTAGAGATGTGGCATCGAGCAATATTTAAGACCAGCGTTAAATTCTAAGTCAACAAGTTATTCTGACTATTTTACTTCAACTAAAAAAATTCATTTCAATATTTTGAAAAACCTTTAAAGAAGATATTTACTTTTGTGGCTAATACCTGTTTTGTTGTAAATAGTTTTCCAGCATTTAACCATAAAAATAAAAGAAAACCTTAGTTGGGGTGAACCTTAGTCTTCACACTCTTAGTAAATGTCAACTCGCAATGGTGACTGTCAAATTTACAGCTAGTTTCATCAATCAGTTTGTGTTTGGCAGGCAAGAGTCAAAGCAGCAGTCGTAGAATGTTAAAAGATACAGTATCTCTAGAGCTTACGTAATTATCAGAAATGGTAATAAATATAGTGTTCTTTCGGAATATCTAACTCGGATCTGCGTACAGGAACCATGCATATCTGACCATAGAGTAATTAGGTTCAAAATAGCAATCAGGGAAATAAAAAGAAATCCTAGAAAAACTGACTGCGGATTTTATGCATCACAATTATCTACGCAACGCTTAGGCTGAGATAGACACTCTCTGGAGCTAGAGCAGACGACAGCCGACGTAAAGGAAGAAATTATTCAGATCTGAACGTATATGAAAGAAGTACATGCCATATAATTAAAGTTTGGTACGAGTGGGACGCTCCATACGAAAATCGCACCAACAGAAAATTAAGCTGCTTCTGGAAACTAATTTCTCAGGAGGTACTTACGTACTCAGACTCACGTACACACCAACAAAGCGAGCAAAGAAGTTGCCAAGAATTTGATGAATGAGGAAAAACCTTAAGAGCTCTACTAAAAATCGAGGAAACAGAGCTACTACCCAATCTGCAGAAGATCAGGAACAGATCACCAAAAGAAGCGGCATTGTCAATGATAGGATCAGAGACTTTCTGTGTTATTGGGTTGCACACTACATAGAAAATAATAGGCAGGGAAACGAATATAGGGAAGAAACAGCACTAGACTAAAATACTACTAGTGGAGCAGATCAATTGTCATGCCCCAACTAGTCAGTAAGTTACTAAGAATACTGACAGGACATTGTCTATTAAAGAAACAGATGTGTGTTATGTGTATACAATATTCCTAGGAATGTAGATTCTGTGACTATGAAAAAGAGACCACTCTTTATATTCTCGCAAAATGTGAAGCTGTAGCTAGAAGTAGACTATAAATAACAGGCAAAGCACTTCTTTGAAAAGATTAGATCCTACCAAAATAAGATGTATTCAGCGTACAGGTTTAGGGCAGCCCATCGAACTAAGTGGAACAAACACTAGACCTTTTTGAGAGTTCAGTAAAAATTTTAAAAGTTTCGAAAAATCTTATTCAGTTGACTCGAAAAATTGATGGTGTTTATTTGCATTTTTTCAATGCTTATTTGTTTTCTTTCGAAATTCGGTGTTCTTATTGTGCAGAAGTAATTAAAGTTCATTCATTTTGTCGATTACGAAGTTGCGGGATATACATCTGTATCTGGCTTTGACAGTTTTCTATAAACATATATTATTTATCTAAAATATATATTCGTTGTTCTGAACTTCATATTTTAAGTATCGTTAAGACTAATTGTACAACGCTTCTAAACCAAAAAAAAAAGCTATTCGATGTCGATGTAAGTTTTACATTGTATCGATGCTCATCACTATATTTAAATACTTTTCATTGCCATTACGTGCGTGTCTATGATTTACGATAAACGCATGCCTTTCTCGACTAGTTTCAGCCACATACATTTATATTCTATTCTATACGATTTCTAATATTTATTTGCACATTTGTCGAGTGCTTTCGTTTCGCATAATTTGTACCCATTTCATGCGTCGCTCTTGCTCTTGTCCAACAAATGCTCTGGCATACTTTCGTTGCTTGTGCTTATAACAACTGCAAGTGTTTTATAAACAACTTAATCGCTACTTCACACACGTTACGCATACGCACTGTTTAGTCAGGCCACTTGAAAGAAGGAAAAAAAATGCATGAGTACAACAAATTTATACAGTTATTGTCTTTATGTGTGCCTTGCTCACTCACTTTCCCTTTCTCAATGCCGCCATATTCTTCTTTTACAGCTGTTTGCAATATGCAAATTTTTTATTGTTATGCTAAGCTCGTAATAACCCATTTTTTTCATTCATTTTTTAGAGTAAATTTCAAAATGTCGAAAGTAAACAAATTGCAGATGAGCTCAGCTCTGCTTAGCACTCTGCCATACACTCACACACACACACACACACACTCGTATCTCAAATATACGAAAAAAAACAAACAAACAAACAAACAAAAATGGTTAGCCATCAGTACGCCGTTTGGGTTTATGCTTAGCTACATAGTAGTATTTTAATATATTTATTTTTTTTATCAGGGCTACTCGCACTCGTAGTACGTATATACATACATTGACCACCCACAACTTTCGCTTATCATTATTTGTTTGCTCTTGTTTTTACTGTGCTTATATGGCTTTCATCATATGAGTGTTTCAGCGCTTGTTGCCTTTTGTATGTGTATTTAGGAACGACTACAGATCCTTACTTTTTTTTCTATGCCGCTTATGTTGCATAAATCCACTTAGTGTAAAGTTGAATCCTTTTTGTGCGCTCCACATCACTAGATTCCACTAGATTTTCTAGTATTTTTTTTTTCTTTTTTCTTTTACAGCTGTAACTTCTTCATTTTCACTCTTCTGAATTATTTTTTTCTATGTTACTTTGAGTACAAGGGACTTGCATAACTTATGTCATTGCATGATTTATGCTACTTGCATTAAAGCTATAAATAGTTGCCTTGAAATAAGTTTACATCATGTAGTTACAGAGTAAACACTTGACGAACTTCTGCTTAATTTGTGTAAAAAAGTTCAGGATTAGTAAAAGCATGAGTTGAGCAATTGAATTGAGTGGGTTGAATTGCAAGATTATATTTGCTACAAACGATTTTAGTAATTATTGAGTGCAACTTTGAGTTACGAGTTCTTAAATTGTAATAAAATGCAAGGTTTATACAGATTTACAAGTTTCTATACGTCATAGTAACAAATTCGCACAGCAGTTTGCGTAGTTTTTGGCATATATGCAGTATTTGGTATTCACTTAACAATATTTCGTCACAACGATAGAAAGTATAAGCTAGAGAAAGTAGCTATTTATCATAAAACAGACATATGCAGTATTTGATCATCGCTAAGTGATCGACTGATTACGTCAGATAGAAACAAGAACGAAAGCTACAGTCGTGTGTGATAAACTTCCAGATACACTGTACTTTTTTGTAAGGCTCTTTATTCAAACTATAGAATTGTTATAGAGAACATATTCTTCAGTGGTCCGATCTGAACCTATGTGAGATATATACTAAATTTGGCGATTCAACTTTCATTAACAACCAAAACCACACAAAGTGTACAAAAAAATACAAAAAGGAGGCAGGTTTGTATGGGAGCTACACCTTGTAAACACTTTTTCTAAAGAGGGAATAGAATAGTCTTAATTTTCAAATTTGAATGTTCCATGTTTTAATGTAAAGGTGCTCAAAAGTCATTGCTTTGCATAAGCAATAAAGCATACATATTCGGGGTCTACGTAGAAAAGTAACGTAGGACGCTGAAATTGTTTGTGTAAATGCACTGTTAATGCAAAGAGCTGCGTGTGTGTACAACATTGGTCAGCCTATTTTGAAGAGTATATCATATAGAGTATATCATATATCTGAAGAGTATGTTGTTAATCAAGAAAATATACTTTATGGAATCTGCTACGCCTCTATTTGGCTGTTACATATAGCATAGCCATTTATGTGAGCTTAGAAAGATAATCAGTATCAAACGAATGTTCAGTAATAAATTATATATATACATATATATGTAAAAACTATTTGTGAATTTTGAATACTATTTAGTTTAATGTGAAAGTTTTTAATTTAAAATATTTGAAAAAAAAATAAAAATAAATGTACGAAGTTAAGATAAATAAAAGCTTTTCAAAACTTGAGAGAAAGAGTGTGACGAGAGTGAAAGTGACATTTGCTGAATTATCTTTGTCTGTCTCTTTGCTTCTATGACATATGCGTATTCAGTGTGCTTCCTATAATGGAAGACACGAAGTGCAGGGAGCAGCAAGTGACTATGTTAGATTAGTGCATGGCATGATCAACGCAGCAAGGGAAGAAGATTATTATTATTTATGATGGGGACATATGAAACTGCGACCTAAAAAGTCTATTGTTAGTCCTACTGAGTTAGATGACCTGCCCTAAGCCTATATGTTGAATGCATCTTAGTACTTACTAGGATCCAAACTTCCCAGTTGCTACTTTCTGATAAAGTGATTACCTAGCAATCCCAGTCTGCTTCTAGCTACAGCTTCACATTCAGCAAGAATGTGAAGAGGGGTTTCCTCTTCATGGTCACAGAATTTGCATTCGGGTGAGCTATGTATCCCCAAAACATATAAATGCTTCTTTAGTCTACAGTGGCCTGATAGTAGTCCTGTTAGCATTCTTAATTGGTTCCTACCTAGTTGGAGCATAGTTTTGCTAGAAGTAACTTTGCTTGTCTTAGTCCTTGACTTGTAGCCCAGAGTGTTGTTCTTTTCCTATATCCTTCTCCTTACGGATTACTTCCGATGTAGTGTGTCTCCCGATGCCGCAATATGGTTCAGGTCCTATCAATAGCGTTGTCGCTTCTTTTCTAGCAAGCTCGTTCGCTTGTTCATTACCCGGAATATTGTTATGACCAGTCACCCACAGCAGAGATACTCTGTTGTGTTCGCCTAGATTTTCCAATAGACCATTTCCTTCGAGCACCAAGCTTGTCTTAACTACGTTGGAGCACCGATGAATAGAAGGGAAGAAGAAGCTACTGTGTGTAAATAAAAACATTGTTTCATACAATTGTTGGGCAGGTTTCTAGAAGCCTACCCCTTATAGTGGGGTTGGCTAGTTCATTTTATGCATTTTATCTGCTCATGGGTAAGGAGAATATTGGTTTTCAAATTTAAATGCTCTTTATCTAATAGTCTCCGAGAGCTCGGCGTTCATACAGACTGGCACATGAACAGACTGACATGTCTATAGGAACTTAACATTTTATGCTATTGAAAAATATATATACATACTCTATGGTGCCTTGCTCTTTTTGGGTGTTACATAAATTTGCACAAACTTACTGTACCATTTTACCATATGGGTATAGGGTATAAAAATCAGCTTTGAAAATTTCTTGTAAACAATTGCAAATGTTGTTACTTTGTTCTTAGTTCTGTGGAACTAACTCCCGGTACTATCAGCTGACACAAACATGATAATTCCAATGTATCATGCTATTTATATGATACATTTTATGTATCCATTATCAGAAAACTTTACTCATCATAATCACTCGGATTCTCTACAGATACGGAAATGTGTGATCGCCGAGCATACGAATATAGTAATGTGTGTGCGAGGCAGAGAGTGAAAAACATTTATCGAAAGAGAATGCAGCGAAATGGTATAACAGTTGAGTATGTCTATGAATAGAGTTGCCAACATTCGAGAAAATACGGTTAATTATTGCACACTTGCTTTCAGATACAATATTCAAATTTCTTAAAGTGTTATGGGATTTGCAACATACAATATGCGTTCGATTCGTTCGTTTCTGGTGATGCCATATGTGATTTAGTGCGTTGGAAAGGAAAATACTTTCCCAACTTTTAATTGATAATTTCATGACATTTGGTCCACTGTTAGATGCCGTGACATTGTATTATCGGCATCTAATAAGGAGACAATGTTAAGTTTTGTGTTAAATGTGGTGAGACTTTTAACAAAACGATTTAATTGATGAACCAAATATATGGTGTTGATTGTTTATCTCTTGACAGAGTTCATGAGTGGTAAACGCGGTTTAAAAAGGGTCGGACCAACATATTGGCCAACCGAAATCCATAATCATCACAGATTCGATCAAAACTGTACGTGAATAAAAACAACAGCCAAAATCTCCATTGACATCAATTCTCAAAACATAATTGTTTCGCAATTTGAACGAACATTTGTGTATGCAAAAGGAAATTGGTGTTTGCACGATAAAGCGCCAGCTCATCAATCGACATTTGTGACCGATATTTTTTTAAATTTCCATTAAATCCATTGCTCGAGTTCGCCTGATTTGGCACTGTCCGACTTTCACGCGACTGTAGCGATTCAACTATAGATCGATATTTAAAACATTTACCATCAAAAATCATAAAATCGTACCGCTGAAAGTAGCGCGAGCTAGCTTCAAATAAACATGGACAATTAAAAGCGCAATTATGCAATACGAAACTCTGCCAATCTACAACGGTTCAGTAAACTATCAAAAATAAGCTGGTCTGATTAAAGGACCTCTACCTGTATACATAGCCGTATGTAGATACATAAAGGCAATGCACAAAAACTGTTTCTAAGCAGGCTATGAATTTCGTATAAGTATAATGATGGATTAAAACACAACTCTGCAATGCATTGAAACCCTAGGAAGAAAAGAAGAAAACAGCATATGTATGCATGGTTACAAAAGCAACAGACAAAAGTCTGCATAATCAATCACAATGAATGCATACAAAGAACAGATGAGAGTACACGCGCAAATGAGTGCCAGCGAAATGTATTGCAGAAGGAGGGCAACAGCAGGGTGCTGGTTTAAGAATGCTAACGCATCATTTTGCGCAAAACTGCAAACAAATTATAAAAATTCCAAAACAGATGCAGCAGTTTTACACACAGAGATACTCAAACAGTCATAGATACATTTTTGTGCGCTCTTCCCTTGGTTCGAAGGTCCTTCAGTGTGCTTGTTCGTTCATCTGTCTAGCTACTATCTATCTATCTATCTATCTATCGATTCAATGTCTACGCTGTGCTTCGTTCGCTGTCAGCTTAAAATACAAAAGTCAAAATGCGCTGCAGATCGAAGCGTAAAAGCTTTTTAGAGCCAGCCAGAATAACAGATACACATAGATACAGATATATAGGTACATACGTGCAATCATGCGTTTCCGCTTCCGCTTCCGCTCACACTTGAACCAACACACATACCTCTAAACATTTAAGCGTTGCACGTCGTAAGCTGCTGCAGACAGCAGTCAATGTAATGAAGATGTATTTGCATGTGCAATTGTGTTTGTATTTGTGTGTGTATGTCTATGGGTGTATGTGTGTATCTTAGCATCGAACTTTGCATATATGCATACGTTCGTTTAACGCAAGTTTCTGTTTTGTTGCATATTTTAAGGTAGTTACACTATCGCTCTAAACTGTTGTTGCTTTTATTCGTTACTTAGTTTGGCATTTGTTGAAGTATGTGCAAGAATGTTAGCAGTTTTTTATCTCAGTTTCATTTAAACTCCTACACACGTAACAGCCTGTATAGCATTATAATTTTATTAGTAAGTTTGCAACGCATGAAAATATACATCGAACATCTCTTAAACTATACTTAGCTCAACGGGATAAGTCAATTTGGATATGTCCTTTAGTTCTATTCTTAATTTACACATTTTCAAAGAGACGACCTTTGATTTTAATTATGTAATTCTTTAACGATTTAAATTAATCTTTCTGAACCAGTATATGTCATCTCTTTACGGGGTTTTCATCTGCGACTTGACAGTTTGAAGATATAATAAAAATAGAACGTTTGTGACTTCTTTAATATTTTAATGGCGGTCGAAAGCGAGAGTCTATTATTAATAATGGAATGTGACATCATTTATATACAATTAATCATGGTGCCGGCTGGCTTCCATTTATATTTTTGATTTTATTTAGATTCGGCTTCCAAGAAATAAGATTGCAAACCCAAAATCCACAGCGAACAGTGATTTTTTCCGTATGTAATGAACTCTCCAATACTTCTAGGTATTCTTCTCGGCCTAGAAATGATTCTCTTCGGAAAGAAATTGATCTTTTTGCCAACACCTGTACACGATTTGGACCAAATTTGTTGAATATTTTATCTTTTCAAGATGAAATGGTGAACCTTATTGAACGTTTCTGTCGAAAGTGATTTCAAAAATATTTGGGGTTGGCAATAATTGGAAACTCACTATAAAAATAGTTAAGACAAGGACTAGAAACTGCTATGAAACCGTACCGCTCCAAACCAGGAGGCTGTAACACTGTGATCCGTTTGAACCGGAGTTCGACCGAACCAACTTTTGTTTTGACTACTCGAACTTTAACCCGAACAGGAACTTTTTTGTTGTTGGATACAATGGGTTCAGAAATATCGCACTTTTTTTTATTATTGTAGAATATTATTTTGTCAGACTGCAAAGCAGCAAAGCGTCTATAAAATTTGTAAGAGTGTAAAAGTTTTTTTTTTTTTTTTTGTCCAAAATAAGAAAAACTGCAAGAGTTAGATTTAGAGCAGAGATGGGCTTAGCTGCCCGCTGTAGTCGAACACTGTTCGAGTACTCACACAAAATGTTACTGCTTGCCGAAGTCAGCTCAAGAGAAAGAAAAATGTAAATTAATATGCTGAGTGGTTTCATAGAAGTAGGTTCACGACGTTATTTTTTTTTTAGCAATTCACACATATGCGCATCTTTGACTAATCTCTTTCCACCCATCTCTGATTTAGAGCCGAATTAGTAAACTTATATGGCAACATTGTGTACTTTATTAAGTTCATAATTTAAAACTTCTTTAAAATTGCAAAGCGCCTCTTTTGTTGCCCAGTATTTTTTTCTTTATATGTACTTCATTATGTAACATAATTGAAAAAATCGTCTTGTCCTATCAAAAATATTAAAAAAGGCAGTCGGTCTTAAACTCGATACCCAATATTAGTGTATATCCGATGACAAACCCAGTTTCGGGTTGTTAAAAGAAAATGATTGAATTATCATTGTTCTAATTTTAAGCATATTAAATTTCGTAGAGCCGTTCTATGTCATTAATAGGTTTTTTATATGAAAGTTAAAAACTCGGTGAACCGTGTTCAACGGTTCAAATCCGAAATTGAATCCGAAATACCTTTTGAACCGTTTCGGATCAAGGTTATGGGTTCAAAATGCAAACTGAAACCCTTCCGAAATTTTTTAAAGGTTTTTAGCCCTTGTTAATACAATATAAAGGTAAGACTCTGTGACATGTTTTGCATCGTTATACCTCTAGATATGGAACTCTGCAGCGTATCAAATAGTTGTGCTCCACGATTCTAGCACTATAACTTTTTTTCTTTAGGTATTGACATATCTGTCTGCTGTTTCTAGCGTTCGCCGCTCTATATGCGCCCATGTGTTATACTATACAGCATTGTCAGGAGCTTAAACCCATGGCAACATAACAAAGAATAGAAGCAATATACGTGAACTGCTGACTATCTAGTGCAACTTCAAGGTTACTTTTTTATTTGCAAATTTTATTCAAACATTTCTCTCTATAATAATTCTTGTGTATTAAACCGCAACCACTAAAACACGCTTATGGTCTTACATTGCATACTAATGTATATAAATGCAATGTTTACTTCTAGCATAGAAGCTTTATTTGTTTTTTGGATAGTTTTTAATAAACCACAAGAAACATTTTTAAAATAGAATAAAACTGAAACCAAAATAAATTAGAAATAGTATATTTCTTTATTAAATTAGTATGTGGCATTATTGCATACCAAAAAGTTGAATGTTCACGGAAAAGAGAGAATATATGGAGTCTAGGGTTGCGTTGTTATCTAAAGGCAACGATATTTGTAGTCATAGCAAAATTTGGAAGAGAATCGATATTTAGCTTGTCTATATCAACATAAAGTATCGATTCTATATGTGGGTAGTGTTAATGTGTAAGTTGTAAAAATGTGGTACTCTATTTTATTATATACTGTAAGATCGATTTTTGAGATCATTGTGTAGAATACCACGTAGAAGATGGGGTTAGTGTGACTCCTAAAAAAGTCTATGCCACGAGATTGATATCTCGCTATATATAAAATATTCCCTGCTCATATATACTATTGTGCAGGATGTAGAAATTCTACAATAAGAAAGATCTAAATTGTAATTAAGTATGAAAGCTTATATTTGGTTATACAGCTCGCTTACAAGATTTCACTAAGTGGCCAAGTTTGAATTAGTATTGAAGTATCTTAATTGTTCCAAGCTGAGATTTGTTGGCAAGCAACATTACTCCGGCTTTTAGAAGTGGTTCTGGTTTGTTGAGCTAATAATGCCTTCATCGACAAAGAAGTTGCTTGCTTGAAGATTCAGTTAGACGCATAAGAGTTGTCAAACGCTTTCATTTCTTTTCATCATACAGCTCATGAAGTATATAATACAACTACTGTATTAGTCAACATAGCGATAACTTAATGCTATTTGAATAACTATTCTCTTTCATTTTATTGATAAACATGAACAGTTATTATGACTGTTGAGGCTTGGTAGAACTCCTTCACACAATTAGAAAGAATAATTTTTATTCTAACCAATACAGGACAAAAATACAGAAAGAATTCGTATTCTACACACTCTACAAATGCGATTGACATAGTGGGAACAAGACGAGAGCCTAACTAGATACATGATTTGTTACTGGATTACGATCGGTTTGAAAAGGCTCCGTGGTTAGCTTATTTTTTAGTGCTGAACTATCCTTTTTTATATTATTATTAGGTTTATGCAGATATTGCTTCTCGCAGAGAGGCTAACAGAAAATAGTTGGGGCTCAATATCATTTAGAAATAAATATAAAATATATTTTTATATGATCTTCTCTAGACGATACTTTGGTATCCAAGTAATATTCAAAGCAGTCGAATACTAAGAGTTTTCGATTTGGAAATACACAAAACATATTTCGCAATTTTCTATAAGATCAATACTCTAACGGGATTAATTTTGAAACTGCATGGCTGTCAAAATTAAGGTTGTTGTCAGATCGGTCAGGATCTTCTTTACTTAAGTATGTTTTTTGAGTACAATAGTTTTAAAAATTTAATATAGCAACTCATTTGTGAAAAGTATTTTGTATTTGGCGAACGGCATTCTATGCTTGTAAAGTTATGAGATATATTTTTACAATGCTCAATTGTATTTTCATTTTATTCGTTTTAGTTTTTCAAGTGGACAACATTGCCGCTGGCAGGGTTTACTTCATCGCACACGACATTGCTTAAACAAGTAACCACAAAAAAAAAAGAAAAAAGAAAAAAAAAGAGCAGTGCCACACTGTTGTGGCAGCAGGAAGCGCAACACAAGCATAAAACGAGAATCAAGCATGAAGGCGAAAAAAAACGTAAAAATTCCGGCATCATAAAGTGTAGAGATAAGAAAATACAACACACGAGCCAAAAAAAATAAAAACACAACGCACACATTTACAGATGCTGAGACAGCGGCTTAGCGTAGAATAATACCCATACGCACAGGATTCTCATCGTTTTCGCATCTTAACAAAAAATTTACACAACACCCGAAGTTTGTTGTTGTTATTTTTATTTTATTTATTATTTAATATTTGAAAATATTTGCGGTGTTATTGGCAAGAAAAGATAGACTGACAAAAAAAAAAAAAACAAAAAAAAAGATGTCCTAATACATAAAAATTGGAAAAAATATTTCTCTTGTTGATTTTACTAAGCTCTCATTTTTATTTCATACTACCAAGCTGAAGCGGCTTTGTCCGCAGTAAGTTAAAACGAGTTTAGAAGAAATATGTATATTTATATTTATATATTTATATTTGTAGATACATATATATGTAAATTAGACTGGCCGCGATATGTTAGGAAATATACAGAGACGAAGATATTAGGCTGAAAAACTTTACTTTTCATTTAGACGTGAAACACGTGAAAATTTGGAAGCCGATCTGAGAATAATTGATGAATTGATGGCCAATTTGGTTAAAATTAAATTTGTTTACTGTTTTTCTTTCAATATACTAAAATTATATGGAAAATTTGGAAGCCGATCTGAGAATAATTGATGAATTGATGGCCAATTTGGTTAAAATTAAATTTGTTTACTGTTTTTCTTTCAATATACTAAAATTAATATGGAAAATTTGGAAGCCGATCTGAGAATAATTGATGAATTGATGGCCAATTTGGTTAAAATTAAATTTGTTTACTGTTTTTCTTTCAATATACTAAAATTATATGGAAAATTTGGAAGCCGATCTGAGAATAATTGATGAATTGATGGCCAATTTGGTTAAAATTAAATTTGTTTACTGTTTTTCTTTCAATATACTAAAATTATATGGAAAATTTGG
Organism: Leucophenga montana; assembly: GCA_035044765.1. Taxonomy (NCBI): domain Eukaryota; kingdom Metazoa; phylum Arthropoda; class Insecta; order Diptera; family Drosophilidae; genus Leucophenga; species Leucophenga montana. The sequence goes on from JAWNNQ010001131.1 coordinate 28,658, forward strand.
AAGCCGATCTGAGAATAATTGATGAATTGATGGCCAATTTGGTTAAAATTAAATTTGTTTACTGTTTTCTTTTCAATATACTAAAATTATATGGAATCCAATTAATATGCTTCGATATAAGTCGACAACTTGCAATATAAACTGAGTTTATTCTGTGGCGTAACCCATTCTTTTTCAAGGTGAAACGTCGTACTTGTTGTGCGAGTACTTAAAATTAATCATTAAAATCCTACCGATAGAAACATCGCTCAAACAGTTTATAATACTCCAATCGAAAAGGAAATATCTAAAAAAAGCTGTGAATTTGAACGTACTTCTTCAAAGACTGGCCTTGCAGCACGAGGTACTTGTATTCTCTGTTGGATGACCTTCTCGGTCGAAAACACATTAGTCCTATCTACGAGACTGTGTTCAAAAATGATTTCGAGAAGTAATTTCAGTGCATGTGAAATTCTCATTTTCAACCGATTCGCTGACATATGGCATAATATCAAATGAAATCACATAAATTTCGACCTCAATGATCCAAAATTTCCAATGGTGATTATGATCGAATTAAGCATTTTGGTGAAACAAACTCAAATATACCCAAATACGTGGCGATTATTAGAATTTCTTGGATTTTAAATTTTTAATCGTCACTTGGTGACACTTCCAGCATTTAAAACTACAAACATATTACGCCCTATTTCAAATCCACTGAAAGATCTTTTCTAATGAAAGGGTCTTCGACTATTTCAAGAAGCTTCTGTTGCATACAATCTAGCATCAAATTTGAAACCATTGTAGTTAAAACAATGCGTAAGAATCATCCTCAATGATCCGTTACTTCATAAATATAGACCAATTTTCCGCTTATGTGACTGTTTATGGCACAGAGTAATAAGTCTAGCTTTCAGAATTCATTAAATATCATCATAAAACCAAGCTACCTTCAATGGCTCTACATACAATCAGAAGTGTATCATTCAGTCAGGTCAAGCAATGTTATGTACATATGTACGAGTATAGTATAACTAAGTAAAATTCCGTCTTAGTTGTTGTTGGTGTTGTTGTTAGCTTATGGTATAGCTCGCGGTTAAACAACTATGACAGCAACCGATGCTACCGCATTTTGATTTGGGAAAATTGTGCTTATCGACTGCCGGACTCAAAGTGACTTTAAGCTATGTTTTTGCAGCTACTTTTTCATTTCTAGCAAACTTTGACTTTTATAAAACAAAACAACAACAACAAAAAGTAAAAAAAAAAAAAACTAGAATTGCAACTAGAAAATATGCCAATCAGTCAGAGTAAGCCTTTGAGCGCAGTTGTGCGTTGACTTTTTGCTAAGTTCTGATATCAAATTGTTTAATCAAAATGAATTAGAAGAGTAGGGTCTGCTTATGATACTATTTCGTGAAAGCAATGGGAAATAAACAAAAATCTAGAACATTTTCTTATGGCACACAGTTGTGCAATGGAATTCATATAATTACGAAGATGAGACTGAGCTGATTAACATGTCAGTTGACTAACAATGATATAGAAAAATATTTATTTTGAAACATTAAACCAAAAATATGCGTAGTAAGGATAATGTTAACAATGATAATAATGATGATGTTAAACGCTACTGAAAAGCTAATTTGGTTGCTCTAGGTGCGATTAGACTTGCTGCTATGCAAAATGCCAATTAGTAAACACATCAAGTTGACAATGAACATTTTCGGTTGCCCATTGGCACTTAAATGAAGACTATGCCTCTGGCAAGCACAGCGGTAGATACATTAATTTGTGTGACATTCATACATACTTCATTCAAACTGTTGATAGTCATTACTCATCATTACACTTAATGCAAGCCTAATTAGCTATGTATGCACTGTGCATGTACTCACCTAAATGTTGATCAATGCGTTTCTTAGGTTTCTGCACGGATGCATACGGATCACTGCAATAGTCCTGCCGCGATGGATTCTGGCTATTACGCAAATTATGATATTCATCGCCTACTTGGCTTGGTGTGGCAGTCAGATGCGGATATGGTGCATAATCGTCGACAGCTCCATAGCCACCATGTGTTAGCGGATCATAGCCATATGTGGGCTGTTGTTCAACATATTGATTGAGTGGTGCTGCAACCAGACTCTGCTGTGTGCCAACTGCTGCAGCTGACATCTTTACTTGCCAGAGTGAATCCTGTGAGTTAACGCTGCCGCCATTATTTGAGTTCGAGTAGTTATTCTCCATATAGCCCATGTTGACCCCTGCAAATTGAAAATAAAATTCGTGAATACTTTGGCTTAAGATTTAATATTAAATTTCGCTTAAAACTTAATAGCACTTACAATTCACAAGTAGTTTTTACATAGTTTGTTATTTTTGTTTAAAAATTAAGTTGCAAATAAATGAGCATCTTATTCGTGTATAATATGCGCTTTAGCAGTGAAATGAAAAATTTTGGTCGGCGCAGTTGCCCGAATTTCGAACGATAAGCGAAGATATATATAAACAAGTAAATTTGTTTTTAATTATAACAAGTTATAAAAAAAAAAATACTATTCTTTTTCTATCAAATTGCTTGCATTTATTTGCGCACATTTTTCCAATTGGCTTTCAATTACCATTCATTATTATCCTTTAAATATTTAATCACCACCATATATGCTGCATTTGCTAGCAATTGAACTAGTTTCTTTTTTTTTTACAATTTATGTACATATATAATATAATTTTCTCTGTGCATAAAGAAAAAAAATAACAAAATTTTTATACATTCGTTTTCCATTTGGCAAATAAAAATTAAACGGAAATAATGCATAAATCTCACAGCGCCAGTGTTATTTGTTCTTTTCATTTGAATGCCGTGCGTTGCCATATAATTCAAACAATTTTTATGTATTGTCGAAAATAGAAGAAAAAAAAAACCATGAAACAAACTACTGCCAAATGGCATAGTTCGGTTTCATTGAATTGTATAAAATTTTATACGTTACACAATGAATTTGGTGCGACTACGGCAATGGGGGTGATCATTGGTCTAACTCCGCTGCACATTTTCATTTAGTTCTCAACAGCGATTGTGACTTCGGACTTAACTAGTCTGACGCTAGATGAATTTGGACCCTCTAGTATGCTCTAACATATTCCTTTCATCGAACTCTGTAATATAACAGATTGTTCGACCACGGAATTACGTTTTGGCAATAGTTTCTCAGTTCTATTTCTCAGTCGCACATATTGGGATGAAGGCATCAATGGTACCAGGCCATTGACGATTAAATAATTCTGAGGTTATCTTTTGGATAAGAGTCCTAAGGGAGCCAAAACTATCATCTTTTCAGATAGCTAAGTGACTATCGAAGCAATAGCTTACTGGTATTTTTCCTCAGAGCTGCTTCTATGATGCCACGGTAATCTCAAACAACTTTCAATCGGTTGGAAAGTCGCGATCTGTTGCGTTCCTGCTCACAATCGTATGGAAGGTAACGAAAATTACTGATGAGCTGTCTTGAAGTGGATTAGCAACAAACTTTGTGGATCCAGAATTCATCAAATTCTTGAAAAGCTATTCAACCGATTTATTTGAAATTCATGCAGTTCATTTTCTATGACCGCGGCTAGGTTATACGTCGCTGTGCGTTTAATAATGACAAACCAAGAATATGTTTAGTTTGCAGTGACAAAGCGTCGTGATCTTTCTCCTTTCAGAGTTGATTTTAGTTTCTAAAAGCAAATTGCATTACACTTCGGTAACCGTTTGTCTTAAATTTGTGTAGAAACCGAAGGTGCTTGATTACAACGGGTTCTGAGGGCAACACTAACTGACAGTAGCCGGATAGCTTAAGTGTTCCTGATTATTGGTACGTAAATATCAGAGCTGTAAAGGAATGATATTGTATTTAAAATTTTAATCATTCAGAGATTGAACATTTTTAAATATTATTTTTGTAGCTCTGATACATATATAACTAGTTAGTACCTGTCGCGTTGCTGCCCTTCTTCCTTGCACACTTCTGCACTTCGCCCTTCTTCATGACCCTAGGGTAATAAAATTGTTCATACATAAATTCTAAAATCGCGATTAAAAAATAGGGTGAAAAATACTTAACGACCTATTCTCATATGTATGAATATGTAAATTTTCATTTTATATATAAAAAATTATAGAACAATTTTTGGAACTTATTCAGATAAGCGGCATATGCATACTTGCATACTTTTTTACACAAATGTTTATTTTTGAAGTACAGTAAAACCCAAATTCTATTAACAAAAATTTGATTAATTAAACTTTCAAAAAGCCAACGGTTTTCTTTCATTCTCTGCCTCTCTAATATCATCCCGCACACATGACCATTTAAGACAAACACATGATCGCTAGACGATTTTATAGCTATCAGCTATTTATCGTCTACCAAAGTATGTAGACGTGGTTAAAATGTTTGCGCTGTGTTTGTTATAAATTAATTAAATAAATGCCTTAATTTAATCTTCATAAATTCTAGCCTATGTGTTATTCTGAAATATGAGCTATATTATTGTAAAGTTGCATTAAAATCCATTCAATATAGTTTTTGCGTGAAAGTGTAACAAACATGCACACATCCATACAAACATTCGCGTTTATAATATTAGTAGGATAATTGATATATAATCAATAAATATTCCTATGTGGAGCTAATTAAAGTGTCGGTGCTACCAAACTGAATGTTCCCTATTATTTCTTTTGATTTGTATTAAATAATATCCATTTTAAAAATTTCAATTCCATGCATTTTTTTTGTATCGTATTATGTGTCTCGTATCCATAAAACATTTCGTTTTGTTGTATAATTTTGCTTGCGGCGTTTTTGTCAATGTTTTTGCAAAATTATTTAATTAAAGAATAAAACATTTCCATTTAAAAAATTTTTGATTGGTCTTTGTGTGAACAATTTTGAGTAGTAAAAAGCTATGAATATAGGCACGAGTAAAAGATAAAAATAAATTAAAATAAGCTTTCAAACAAAACTTTTGTCTACATTTCAATTAAAATGTAAAATTACAATATAATTATTAGTAGTAACTCAGCGGTACGCGGAGTACAATTTTAAATACGAGAATATTTAATTTAAAGGGAAAAAGAGTTAAAACTCTAGAGTGAATATATTGCATAAATGAGTCTATTGATGCAATGAGACTGAGTTTCTCTATATTGATGTTTATTTAAATTTTTATGTAGATCAACAATATATTTACTCTATAACCCATTTGCCGCTTTCTTGCAACCGACGGTGAAGTATTTTCTAGTTCAACTCACTTAAAAGCTTCACAAGTGCAATAAAAAGATGACAACTTTGTCATTTACTTTTGAAACATAAAAAGTCTTCGCTTCTTGCTTTTTATTGCATACCCTGCACACATATGTATATGTGTGATCGGGTATTTCGTTCCACTATATGTGAAATATATAAAGAAACCAACTTTATAAAGTGAACTGTGCCATTTGTCTGCAGGAACCTCTGTTTATGAAAGCATTAAAGAGCTAGAAATACCAAACTTGTAGCGTAGACTCACTACTAAAGAAAGGTGTTCAAGTTTTAATTCCAATAAAAAAATTGGGACACCGCAGTTTTTTTCTATTTAAAAAACAAAGAGTACTTAGACTTTACATGATAGCGTGGAAATCACCCTCCAGTTAAAAAATATCCGGAATTTCTCATTTACACGAACCTACCTTGAGATATTGTGATACATATCTTTTATCGTGATTGATAGAACTGTAATGTAAAAATGTTGGTACAACTCTTAGACATTCTGGCAGATGGTTTGCGCGAAATAACTTGGTAAAGAAGTTAGTATTTTGGGTGTTTTGGAAGTCAACCATGCAAAAAAACACAGGTATACGAGTGGTACAAAGAGTTCAAATCGCGGCGCAGTCTCTATTTGTCTATTTAACTCTTCGACTGACGAAAAAATAAAGAAAAGCAAAATATTCTTGAAAAATCATCAGGAAGATAGCAGCCGATCTTTGAGTGTCGTTTGGTAGAGCAATATGCACGATTGCTTAATTGCCATAATGCCGAGATTCCTTAATTTTTTTGCAGATATCCTTGCATTGTACACGGCTACTAAAAACAATGGTTAATGTCTTTGCTCAAGCTCTGTATAGATCGGACATGATCTCATGTGACTTTTTTCTGCTACCACGACTCAAGTTAGCAACTAAAATTTTAAAAGGGAATGTTCCATTGTCACCCCTTGCAACCGACAATGGTCCTATATGAAGCTAGACATTTTTTTGGCAAGGTATGCCAGGTTTCAATAATAATTTAAGTAAAACTCATCTGAACTAATTTTCAAACACAAAATCACAACGAAAACTTTTTTTTTTGGCATAGCGCAGAAATCTGCATTTGAAACTGTGTAGGGTATAATATAGTTGCCGACAGTATGCCAACTTGTTTGCATATGCGCCTTTTTGTGGGTTTTTGGGTAAATTTTGAATCTACATGCATAAGTACGTACTTTATAACACGAGCTAACAATATGGCAACGCTGCCACTTCCATCGAAATTTATTATTGCATATATACTATATCCGTGCTTTTATAGTGTGTGCCAGCCAGTGTTGTGTGCATGAGTGTGCGTTTTATTTGTATTTGTCTTTATGTATATTTATTATTATTATTTTTATATCGTGATAAATCACTCATAAATATTAAACGCACGCTTTCCAGCAAATACAAAAAAAAGTACAAAGTAGAAAAAACGCAACTGCGCCACGAACGAAATCAAACTTTTTGGAATTTTCTCTATTTTGAAAACGAAAATTTGTATAGTACTAGTGTGCTGTACTGGCAACAATCTAGAAGAGCCAAGGCACTTCATAAAGTGAGTCCTTGCTGTACATACTTCGCTATGTCCTTCACTTGGCTGCGTTTTACGCTTTATTCGAAGAGACTCCCACTTTTGTTTTGAGCTCTTTTTGTTTTTGGTTAGATTTCTTCGCTCTTGGTTTGTTTTCTTTTCTTTTGTTTGATTTTTGTTTTATGTTTTTCACGAAATGATAAATTTTCTTTTATGAAATGTCAGCAGCGAAGAAGAAAACGTTGAAAATTTGGTAGGGGCAATGGGGAACTTGAACGCATAAAGTTGGCATGGAAAATCTGGCAGCGTGTATGTTGAAAACTATGTTGTTGTTGTTGTTGTTGCTGTCTCTGTCGTTGTTATTTCTAGTTAAGTTAAATTTAGTTCTTTTTCTTTCTGTTTCCTGAACTGTCAACTCGTTTGTTTGTTATTTAGTTTTGAAAGCGGAAAAAATCGCGCGCAAAAAAAACTCGACATATTTTTTTTCGTTTTCGCAAGTTGTCGCCTTTTGGTAAGATTTCCTTGAATTGCGTGCTATAAGTTTATTCCTTTCTATTGTAAATATATTTTACCACTCCTCTATCATCCAATTTTATTTCTTTCAATGTGAATTTTTATTATAGCATTAATACACGCTTGTTTAACGTGGGCGTGATAATTTTTATTATTAGCTATAAAAATAAAGTTTATTATTAACTTGTTTTATGTCGACTACTTTGTTTTTTTTTTTTGGTTAGGAGTTTTATATTTTTTTATGTGTACTCAAACTCATTGAAATAAATGTAGTTGTTGCAATTTGCATATTTGTTTTTATACACTATACCCTTAGGGTTTATTAAGTTTCTGCAAATGTATGTAGCAGGCAGATGAAGGTGTGGTTATACCCCATAAACTATATATAATTCTTAATCAGCTAAATCGCTGTAACAATGTCCGGCTGTCCATCTGTTTAAACAACGAGATATTGGAGACTATAATAGACGTTATGTTATGTAGACGCTCCTTTTCATGCTTCAGATAAAGTGTATTAAATGAGCAACCACACTTTAAGGGGTAGGGTAGACCCTATACAAATCTGCCCTCAATTTTATGTTGTAGGGAGTAGCCCTATACAAATTTGGCTCCCATTTTAAAGATTTTGTATGAAAACTTTGTTTTTTTTTTGTTAATGGTGCTAGATATGCCAAATTTCGCGTATTTTACGCCAATCCTTACAAAATATTCTATATAGGCCCAGTTCAAACCATTATAGTTGTTGCCCCATACAAACCTGATCCCATTCTTGAGGGAATATTTTTTGTTGTTTTCATTTAAAAATAGCTAAAATTGCTAAATTTAGTGCATCTTTCGACAACTCTAATAAAATAATCCACTAAAGAATACAGCTCAAGCAAAGCTATGGTTCATATAAGCAGCCTTAAACAAGGTACATGGTATCTCGAAGTCGACTTGAATCAACAGATCTCAGGGACAATAAGAGCTACACCAAATTTGACTATTTAGATTGACCATGCACATAATAAGTTTATTAAATTTTGAGGGTCCCGCACGCCCAACGCCCACAATATAGCTATATGTCGCTATATGCTCACTACATTACTAAGAGTGAAGGGTATTTTGTAGTCGTGAATGCACAACACCTATATTCTTACTCGTTTTTTATATAATCTGTCTGAAAATCAAAGGCTTGAGTACTAATAATTTGACAATGCTTAGTAATCGAGCATAATGTGCCAGAAGTCAACCCTGCTTTCTTTATTTACCACATTTTGCTTGATAATTTTTTCTATTTCGCTTCCTTTTAAAACTGAACTCTGGCCAAACTAGAACAGCTTAAATTAGATCGCTCGATGCCGTTTCGATTTGAAATCGCATAAATTTGCAAAAACCGTAACAGGGCATTATGAAAATCGACTCAAAATTACCTTCTGTAATGTATAGTGTATAAAAGATTCAATTTCATTCAAATTAATGATTTTACTTTAGTAATTTTGTGGTACTTTATTAAGCACGAGTACCTACCTACCTTTTATTGTGATTTGTTTTACCAAAACAAATCGTTCGTAGAAACTCCACGAAAAAAGTGCAAGAAAGTTTTGCAATCATAATCATCATCATAATAATTTTAGTAATAAACATCTTAATCATCATAACGTTCGCTTTTGTTGAGGTTGTTGCTTTGGAACTTTCATCGATATTATTAACAAAAAAATCGGCAACTTTGATTACTTTTGCCAGTTTGAATTATTTCCGTGCTTGAATTATCCTAGCTTGAAATTTCTTCTTTTTTGTTTTTGTTTGGTATGTATGAGCATTCTGCTTGTTGATGTTGTTGTCGAGTAAAAACTCCATCCTGCATTTTCATTTTTTATTTGCCGCAAGCCAAGTGCAGCGAATTTTAAACTATTTTCCAAATAATAATTTTAATGCATTTTCATTGTCTTGTTCTTGTTCTGGTTCTTCTTCTTTTTCCATTTTATTTTGGCACATTTTCCTTGAGAAAATTCATTTCGTTTTTTGTGCATATTTTAGTTGTGCAATTTGTTTCTTGCACGCAATTAAACTTTTATAACAAGAAAATTTCGCGTTTAATTTGAAGATGATTATCAATTGAATAAGATGCAATACAAATCGTTCTATGGAGTACAAAATTAATTGGGCAAATACTGGGTGTCTCAAAAGAAAGTGCACATTTGATTTGCTGATTGCGTGAACGAAATTATTCCGAGGGGCGCGGGGGGTATGTCAATCGATAACCTAGCTTTTGGGAATTTAGTCGCTATGGAACGTTTCTCGGGAGCGGACCGTGCGTTATGCGTACGTGAGTTTTACAAAAACGGTAATTCAGCAACTGTAGCGCGTTGAAAATTCTGCAGTATTCGATATGTTCGTCATTTAATTGAAGCGCCAAGCCCTCGACTCATTGGAAAATGGGTCGAGAAGTTTGAAGAGACCGGTTCAACGCTGGAAAAATCAAAATCCGGGCATCCAAGGTCTTAGTGTGTTCGTGACAACCCGGAACTTTCGATTCGGAAGCGTGCTGTTGCTTTAAACGTGCATCATTGTCATTGTTCCGCATTTTACACAAAGATTTAAAGCTGCACCCCTACAAAATTCAGTTGGTGCAACAATTAAAGCCTCAGGATGCTGGGCAGACGCTTGAATTCATAAACCAGACGATTGAGCGATTTCCAACGCTTACCAACATCTTGTTTTCGGATGAAGCTCATTTCCATCTTAACGGACATGTAAAAAAAACAAAATTGTCGCTACTGGAGTGAAACCACTCCAAAACACAAACATCAGAAACCCCTACATTCGCCTAAGGTGACCGTATGGGCTGCGATGTCGGCGCGAGGAATTATCGGCCCTTACTTTTTTGAAGATGAAAGGGGACGCACAGTTACAGTGAATTCAGAGCGTTATGTGGAGATGTTAGACGACTTCTTCGTGTAATATATACCATATAGGTATGTACATTTGTATCTAAATGCATCATTTGTTTAACTATAAATATATATATAATACTAGATGGTCCCCGCGACGTTGTATGCGGCCCACCTCTTTCCCCTGCCTTCCCCCTGCCACTCCTACCCCCTGACACTCCTTTCATCTTCCCCACCTTCCACATGCTCCTTTACTCTACCTCCAATTCTATTAAAATTAGAAAGATCTAAAAAAAATTTTCTGTTTATCCAATCGCCACAATCACCCACGGGACTATTTTAAATATTGCCACAATATTTGATCAAAATCGGTTGAGCGGTTTTGGAGTCTACAATGAACATATATACATACTTCCATTTTTATATATAGAAGATAAATTTTAAAAACACCAACTCATGATCATTGACCACTTTAGCTCATGACCAGCTGGTGCGACATCTTGCTACCGCTTATGTGAAATTGTGTGGTCCTCCACACCTTTCGCCATCCTCGTTAAATGGGCTATCTAACACTGAGAGAATTTTTCAAATCGGACCAGTAGTTCCTGAGATTAGCGCGTTTAAGCAAACAAACAAACAAACTCTTCAGCTTTATAATATTAGTATAGATTGGTTTTTCTGTAAAAGTATTTACACAATTCTGATTGTCAATGAATAATAAAGTATGTAAATACATTAAAAAAGATGTGAGTGGTGAACATCGAAAAAAGTCATTATCTGTACGAAGAGAAAACAAAGAATACGGAAGTTTTCAAGAAATCTCAATCGCACTCTAGTGGCGCCACCGATAAATTACCTAGAGCGTTCGAAAATTACATGCTTCTCCTTACTTCCATTGATTTCATTCTCATTACTTAATGAAATTTAGTTCACTGGAAGCGGTGTTATTGCATCTGAACGGAGAGTATGTTCAGAATGTCGGCACAAATCATATGCATGGTTTCTGCGTATACAAAACGATTTCAATTCATCGAAAAATGCAGTTTTCCGAGAAGGTAAAAGTCGCACTGTTCAAAGTCAGGCGAATACGGCGAAAAAAAAATTGAGGTGATCACGGATTTCGGGTGAAAAACGTGTTAATCATCACTTTTGTACTCAGCATCACTTTAAACCGTGTTTGCCACTCGTCAAGTCAGCCACTCGAGAAACAATCATCACTCTAAGCTTGGTTAATCAATTTTGGTTAATGTTTTATTAAGTGAAAACAATTAAACTAGCTGTGAATTATATACATTCATGTGCGTACAATTTGGAACTAGTTTTAACATACGTCATACTTAGTGTGCGAAACACGTCGAGAACGAAAATGAAAATATTTCACATCAAAAACGACTACTCAACTTGACGGACTACATTTAAACAAGAATTCTGTATCAACGCCCTCTTAAAGGCATAAAATTTAAGCGCTTATAAAAATCCCACAGAAAAAAAAAGTTTAACTTCAGCTGCATGTGGCAAAGTAGCGTAAAAAATAATAAATGAATGCCAACTTCAGCAGCACAGAATTGTTGAACTGCAACAATGTCAACATTTAGCTGAAAAATCTTTTCACAATATGAAACGTTTAAAATGTAACAATTATGCTGCAATTATACATTAGAGAAATAACAATGCCAAATAGTTCACTGAAGCCGAATCGAGCAGTTTTTCTTTATTTTCTCAGCACAAATTTCACATCATTTCAACGGGAATGGGAACTTTTCCAGCACTACTCCGGTGGACAAGTAAAGAGCCAACGTTGCCATCCAATCCAATCACTGTCATCATTGCAATGCTCAACTAAGGACGGTCGGGCGGTCTCTGTTAGTTGATGCGGATCTAATACGAGCACTAAGCGAAACTTTTGAACCGGAAATGCTTATAATTATACATTTATGTGCAGAGTTTGAGCTCGTGCTGGCGCTGCTGCATTTTCTGCTCCTGGCGTTGACTGTACGAACTCTGCGCGAAATAATAGTTTCAAATGATATTAATGGTTAACTAAATGCGTAAGTGAGTCACAAGTGGCACACCACCTCTGAGGCAGTTAGAAAACTTCTACATAATATGGTGCAAAAAAAATCTGGTACAACTTTATCGAAAGTCGAAATCAAGTGGCCAAACTTTAATAATGGCTTCTTCTCCGAAGTTCAGAATATACTTTTGCAATTGTTTCGTTGGCTGGTTCACTGCAATTTTCAGCACATTTAATTTGCCGTTAAATGAAGTTGCTTTGTTGGCGCTTCTGCAGTTAGTTTAACTACTTTTAGATACAGTGGCGCACTTTTCGTGTTAAAGTTCTTTTGACCCTACTCGTTCCAGACAAAACATGTGTATTTTATAAAATACTAGTTGGTCCCCGCGACGTTGTGCGCGGCCACTCCTTACCCCTTCCCACCTACCACATGCTCCTTCTTATTGAAAAAAAAAAAAAAAAAAAATGGAATGAAAATCTAAAAAATCCAACAAATTTTCTGTTTATCCAATCGCCACGAAACTTCACATGATCACCCACGGGACTATTTCGATGAGTAATATCGATGATCTCTTGGAATGAGGCAAAAATTAACCAATAATTTCATGCTGTAGACGAGCTTCTCTGATGAAATACATCAATCAGAATTTATTAAGTGAAAATAATTAAACTAGCTGTGAATTGTATACATTCATGTGCGTACAATTTGGAACTAGTTTTAACATACGTCATACTTAGTATGCGAAACACGTCGAGAACGAAAATGAAAATATTTCATAATACTTTTTGCATAATACTTGGATAATGTAAGTAGTAAGGAGAGTGGTAAGTAGCGGATAGTTCAAAATACTACAGGTGAAACGAGTCATTAAAATGGTAAAATGTACCTGATGCAATTTTCTTATTATTCGAAAACGAGGTGATCAAAATAATAGATGAATTTACAAATGCTATTGAATAACTTGGTGAAAAATGGAGACGTAACATCGATATAGAAATTTGCACCTACATAGGTTAGGCGATTGATGCAGGAATACATAAAAACGGAATTTCGGAGTACAAAGTATATTGAAAGTCATTGTAATATAATATATGTATATGCCTGGAAAAACTTGACTTTAGATAAATGGTTCGTTTCACTTACAGGTGGCTTCGGTTGGTGTGCAAATCGCTCGAAAAACCCGTAGCTGTCACAGAAGTTCGAGAGATTTCTTTTTTCGAACTTTTAATTTCGATTAAACATCGAAAACAGATTGTTAGCTGGACAGTAGGTCTGCCTCCATAGAGCTGTCCGAACACAAATGTCTTGAACAAAACGAGAGATTTGAAAGCAGCCCAAAGAGTGACACCGAGAATTAAAATTCGGTCGGAAGAGATTTCTGTGACACGCCTGTTAGAGGCAGATTTTTATTTAGCAAAGATAAAAACCTGATAAATATGAAATTAATATTTTGGAGATTTGTGCTATATTGTGCGGAATTCTATATTTTTGAGTAAAGAAAGTGCCCATAGACAACCAAAATTTGTCCCATACAGGGTGACATACAAAACTTTTTCTAAATTTCATTCACGAAATTTTGTTATATGAATGAAATTGGAAGATATTGCGGTGAAAGCGTTTTCTGTGACACTACTTATAATGGCGCAAAGCAATTTTGTCAAACTACACCCTTACTTTTTATGAATTTTTGACAAGCTTTATTTGGCCCTAAATGTGATTACAAAAATTGGGCGGTACACGCCCACTAGTACATGTGTATCAAGAGATCATCTATAAGATGCCACCATATCGAATTTCAAGTTGATATTGACGTTTTTCATACAAATGCATAAAAGTGAGCTGTGGGTGTGAGACTACCAGAGACTATGAGACTACCACAAAAAGTAGGCGGGACATATCCATTAGTCTATGTATGTTAAGCTGCTGTCTATGAAAAGGCATCAAATCGCATTTTAACCTAATATTGACTTTAATAAAGAAGATTTTCGTACAAAAGGTTTTTATGGGAGCTACTCCAAAAGTGGACGAGGTCCACCCAATAATGTATATGTGAAGCGTCCGTCCATTAGAAGCTACCATGTCAATTATTAAGTAGATATTGACTACAATAAAAACGTTTTTCATACAAAAAGTCAAAAGTGGGTGGTGGGTTTGTATGGAGGCTACCCCAGAAAGTGGGTACGGCGAGTTAATCATGATACTCTATCAAACTACAATAATTAGAAGTGTATGTGCTAATTTTCAACTGGATAACATAAAAATTGGTCCCCAAAAAATGTGCAACATCATACAGACGGACGGACAGACATCCGAACATGGCTAAATCGACTCGTCACGTCGAGCTGATCAAGAATATATATACTTTATGGGGTCTAGGATGACTCTTTTAATGTGTTACAAACTTTCTGACAAAATGATTTTTAGTACTAGACACTTATTTATAGTCACTGCCTGGTAATTTACGTCACAAACTTACATTGAAATGAAAAGGATTAAAATACTAAGTTCTATACACAAGAATGTCATCTAAATTGCAGTCCAGACACATTCTACTATCGCAATTAGGTTTCGCTAAATTATTAATACACTCTGTTCAAGTGTAAAATAGTTTGTTAAACTTTTCATGTTTTGCGGCCAAGTGAGGTACGAGAAATAAAAGAGAAAAAAAAAAATCTAAGCATGTCAACAGCTCATAGGGGCACAAAACAACTGTGATTACATTAAGCCAATTAGGCGACAACAGCCACGGTAACAATATGTTCTACACAGCAACAATTGCTCACAAACATGCAATGACCAAATGCAACATTCAACAACAACGACTACAAAATTGCTACACAGTACACTCAAAGTTTGAGTTGGAGCGTGGGTGAAGTGGGCTGGGTTCAGCTAGAATCGTTTGGCAACGCTTGGTCACAGTGGTACAACCAACGCATAAATGATTTAGTATATATACGAACGAGTACGAGGTCATTCAAAGCCAACAACCTCAGAACGGACAAAATAAAATTGTTATTGAAAAAGGTTTAAAACGCAGAGTGCCGCATAAATATGGGCGTCGACGAAGACAATGCAGAGGGAAAGTTGCTAAAGCGACAATTTATGTGAGAGAAAAATCTAGAAAAAGAATATGGCAAGCGGTCCTCTAGAAAATGATATAATTGTAGCGACTTAATATGCCATACATTGGCCATGTATTTAATATTTATGCGTTGCTCAGTGCAAACAAAAAACTAGGTTCCATTAGATATTCTGCCTTGTATGTAAATGGTATGTTGAAAGAAAAGTGTGATGAGATTATGAGTAACATTTTAAGTATATCAAACTAAGATAATTCTATGCATTTTGATTTAATTTGATCTAACTCTCACCTATCTAATGAGATACACTACTAAATTGGCAAACGGTTTTGTTTTCTCAACAGAAAATAAAAACAAAACAAAAAAAACTTTTAAAAACTTCAGGTTTTTACGGTTTTTACTATCTTGCCGAAACATAAGTTTCTCAGAAACTTGAAAACTTAGAGTAGTGCAATTCGTTTTGTACACTGTTTTGTATGTGCTGGTTAGCTTCTGATTTCTACTTTTTTCACAAAAAAAAAAACGACGGCTCATTGTATTCAACATTAACATCGGGTACTACAAATTGATATATTTCCCTAGAAATACGTGTATGTATACATATATTTGTGATTGATTCAGGCATTGTTTAAATTAAACACATTCTATCGCTACTAACATACTGAACTGAATGTGACACAATATCCATAGCATCTTTAAAAAAAGAATCGTTCAAATGTGATACTTCAAAACTTTTGAATCAAAAGTCATCCGATGAGAAAGCTCGATCCGAAAAAAAGAAGTACAAAAAACAAAATTCTAAACCAAAAAACTAATGCCCAACATTCACTTTTTCCAAAAAAAAAGACAAAAGTGGGCGGGTGGTTTGTATGGAAACTAGACATCAGGTGGTTTTTTATGAAGCTACCCTAAAACTACGCGTGGTATGTCAATATGTTTACTTTATTTGCAATTAAAATAAGTTTATTTATCGTATTACAGCTGGAAAATGATTCCCAAAATATGTCAAACAACTGCCAGACAGAGGGATCGTATGACCAACAATAAAAATACTGTTTATTTATATTTCTGGATTGATCGTCAGTAGACTTTTTAGTAGTGATAACCACAGCTGTATTTATTTCTGCGAAGCAACTTTCTTTGAATGTACTTCAAAATTAAACAAATTCCCACTGATCATAACAGCGAACTCAATGAAATGTAAAAATTTTGATAATGTTACTGAAGAGACTTCATAGTCTATAAAGGCAATTAGAATCTTTCGTCGCAGTACTTAGAAGAAAAATAACCTTAAAAATTGCAAAGATGCATGATCTTATCGAAAGTGACAACAGCTGTAGAATTTGTTTAGAAGACAACACATCCTAGAAGATACCCCCGTTTTGACTTTTTAACAGCTATCAAGTAAGAGAAAGGGCTGAATATACACTAAACCCAAAGAACCTGGTTGATTTTTTTAAATCGGCAGGACTGAAGGATGAATAATTGTAGGTAGAGATTACTGTCAGGCCAAAATGAATATTCAAAGGTCGCAATACCTTCTACCAATTAATAATAATAATAATAATAATGCTGTTGCCGTTATCTACAATAACTATTGATTCACAACATCATAGAAGAAATTGAAGATTACTTTAATTTAAAGCGATTTTTGTGAGTTTAGTACGCATGTTCCGTACTGTCTAGGTATTAAAATATATTCTATGAATAGAAAAAAAAAACATAAATATGGCATGGAAGTCACCACTGCCAACAGAATTTCAGTTTTTGCTGTTGCTATCGTTGATGATGATGATGCCACGATTGCTGACATTGAACTTCGTGGATTGAAATGCAAAACTAATGTAAATGAGGCAGTGGACGAGTACACCATCTCAATGTGGTTAAAAATGTCTGAGTGCATATTTAAATTGCTGCTTATACGAGTCTGGGTACAGAACTTTTGGTTCTTTAGAACTATAAAATAAAAGTTCATTCATCAAAAATCAGTAAAAATATTTGTTAAATTGCGAGACGGGAGTGTAAATTCATCCGATTTGGAGTTCAAATAGTTCAAAGAGTCATAAAAGGTAAATAATGCCATGTATCTAGTTCGATATTTTAGCAAGAGAATGAAAAATACCAAACTTATACAGCGTTTACATACAGAGAACTAGAAGGGAACTAGCAAAACCTTGTAATGGCCGGCCACAAGTCGGCTGCAGGTTGCAATCCATACGGCTTGATTTTTTTTCCATGGTTGCATTGAGCAACTTGCGAAATAGCTTGGTAGCATTGGAAAATTTGATCTGTTCAGTAGTTCCGTTTTGTTTGCAACTTGCTTGTGACTTCACTCACTCACACTTTTTTGGAACTGCTACTTTTTTGATACTTTCCTTCTAGTTATTTATGTGTAAACGACTTATAAGGTAAATGCCATTAGAAGCCACCCTCGCACTTTAAAAAGTATGCTAAGCCCACAGCGGTTTGCAACTGCTACTGCTGCTGTTCTGTTACTGCCGGTGCGGTTTCATTTGGTGTGCTAAACTATTTTGTGGCCACTTGCATTGCGGCTGTATTCGGTGGCGGTGGCTTTGGTGGCAGGTCCGCAACACAGCTGAGCCTGCGCCCAGAAGCCAATGACACCACTGGCGTTGGAGTAGAGTTTGCGATGCATTTCAAATAAAATTTAACGCCAACTATGTCGTCAGTTATTTATACGCATATCTATGCCGCATATTCCATTCTCAGTTTTATATTTAGCTGTTTGGGGTTTGTGTTTAGATGAAAAATTTATTTCTGCGCTATGGATTCTGCAACGCATTTTGGCTGCTGCTGCCAACCCATTGTGTTTCATTCTGTTTGCATTTATTTCGGATTCTCTAACTAAAATTTGGCGGGCGTCGACGACAAAGTTGTTTTGCAACTGTGATTTAGACATCCCCAACGTTTCTGACTTCACAGAACTTTTGGAAACTGTGCCAGAACGAGTTTATGCCTGAAGGTTAATGTGTGCAACTAACTTAACTAGTACACTAAAGACAAAGAGCGACCGACAGACCGACCACCCAACCGACAACTAACAAGTACGTCCAACTTGTCGCGAATGTGTTGCCAACACTTCAGTTGGCAGCTTTGCAGCCATTCGTGTCTGTCTTGTTACGTAATGAGTTGCGTCTAAACTTTGAACTACTTGAATGGCGGTTTCTATGTTTGATTTCCCCTTGTGTTCCAATTTTATATTACAAAAACCCTTTGCAATTGTTACTGTGTTAATTGCTTAAACGTTGCTCCACACAATACAATCAGTGCTGCATACAAACTCCATCTGAGTAGTGTTCATTAAGTTGTATGCACCAACGCAGTGTACAAATTTGGATTTTAACGCGGGCGCCATTTAAACCGAGCCAAGGCGCCTGTGCATATGCACTGTTATTTGTCGCAAACACACACAAATACACGAATACAAATAAAATAAAATCAGGGTAGTCAACCTACGTTTAAGCGGCAATTAATGCGCACAATGAAGTGTTGCCTTCTTTGTCTGTGTTCCAAGATTTTTTTTTTTTTTTTGTTCTCTTGTTGTGGTTTGTTTTATGCGCTTTTATTGCCTTCTCGCCTTAAAAACAAACAAAAAAAAAACAACAAAAATGACGCCAGTATTGCCACCCGACACAACGCTACAATATTGTGGCAGCACAACAACGCCACTTGGAGTGGATACTCATATTTGTATATGGAAATTCTATTGTAGTTATTGTTGTTGCTCTTGTTTATTATTCATTGCTGCACTTTGCAAATTAGACTCGCAATTGTTTTAATTGTTCTTGAAATAGCTTTGTTTGGACAAAGCTTTTTTATTCTATGAAATGAGGAAAGCGAAAATGTTTTAACCTTTTAATTGCCAATTAAAATGTAGTTGTAAGAAAAAAAGCGAAAAAAATATTAACTGAATTCGGAAAACGACTTAAATTCATTCATTTAACGGGTTTTCCCATTACACTAGGCTACAGCAATTGTCATTCTGTGTTGCTAGCATTTTTTTACAAGGTTTAATTTAACTTAAACCGTTTCTCAATATAGGGCTTAAATTTAACCGTTCGTCATTTAACGTTTAACGGTAATAAACATCTTTGGATGTAGTCTGGCACTCGGATATATTCCGAACTGATGGATGGGAGCAAAGGTAAAGTTCTTCAGACCAATAAGTCTCACCTCGTTCATACTTCAAACAATGGAAAAGTTGGTGGATGACTATATCAGGACTAAATACTTGGTGGAAACACCACTTCACAAAAATCGTTCAAGTTGCCTTCAACATCAAATAAACCGCTTTGCACACTTTTATGGATATTGATGCCGCTTTTGACCACACATTCCATCAAAAGGTTACTAGAGTACTTTGCAATGAAGGGGTCTTGTCAGTTGGCTGGCACATCTACTGGACGCCATTATTGCCACCCGGAAGGTGGTAATCGACCTATCCAATAAAAGCATTGCCGTCAAAACAGCAAAGCGATGTTCACAGGGGGAGGGGGGTATTTTGTTAAGTGTTTTGAAACACAATTTGAATTTTTTAAAAATAAGAATCAGTTTGGTATTTATTAGGGGGGAACAATGGAATTGGGGGAACAAAGTCACGGTCAGATAGGAACAATTTGAAACTTAACTCAATACTAAACAAATTTCTACTGAATGTGACAGGACTCTCAAAAACCGTAGTTAAACAAAATCAAATTTAGGGAGAGTAAGTACATTTATATTTTATGCACTTAGCTATTTTGAAAGAGCGTTTATAGTGCCCTGTGATTACATCTAATTTTTAAACTGTTTTCGACAATGTGTGAATGTGAATACCCTAATAATACAAAATACTCCTTATTACACTCAAAATATTCCGAACGAACCTGCGACTAGACAAAAATTAAATTGTAATTGGCAAAGTTTGTCATTATTCACGAGCGGACATTTAAAACACACGTACAATGAGCTTTCAACACAACAAACTATTTCAATTAATATCCTTTAATAGTGCACATAGAAAAAAAGTATGGATAAAGTGAGAAAATGTAAGGAAAAAAAAAACCGTATACCTATAAGTCCAGCAAAATTGTATTTCCGTTTAACAAAAAGGAATTTTTAATTTTCACGTCTTTACAAAATACCACAAACTGAACACAAAACGGAACACAGGATGCCAGACATAATGAAACAAAATGGTGGCAAGCGATTGAAAAACTTCAACGTTACGACATTAAAGGTTAATACCTTTTATGACCAGCAGCGCACATTCGTCGTGGACGACATGGACAACACATAAACGTCAGAAGCAGAAAGCTTGTGAATTGGCAACACAAGTGAAAAGCGTAAAAGGACATTCTATTTTGAACGCGTAGATGAGTTGTGGGTGGATGTTAGTCGAGCGACGTACACAACCAACAATAGCTAAAGAAAAAAACGAAGTAAACCAGAACAACAATTAATAATGAATTGTATTGCGAATTGTGTAAAACCGCAAAAAGCAGCGCAGTGTGAATGGCAGTGGCAAAAAAAAAGTGTTGAAGAGGGTGCAGTGTACAGTGTGTAGGAAGGATCACAGAACGTTGTGCTGACAGCTCTACGCAGTAGTAACACGCGACGCTTATACACTGCAATGTCCTTCATTCATTACATGTGCAAAAAAAAAAAAAAACAAGCAAAAAAAAGTGTAGCCCCAAATGGGACCTCCTGTAGTAGCAGCAGCACGGTGACTGAGGTGTGCAACTATGGAAACCATGGGACTGTAGCTAGATGAATGAAAGTGCGCGCGTCAACAACAAAATGAACTCTATATATATGTATATGTATATAGTATATATATTGGATGTACTATAAAGTTTCCGTGTTTTTGTTATATGAGCGTAGGTCCCAGATGTAACCGAGCTGACATCGGATGGTGCTTGTAGCTTTTTTTCTGAGATGTGTCACCTACCGTTAGACTACGATATAATCTTGAGCAATCTGCATCATTATGCTTGTATTTGACAGTCATTGAAAGCAAATATGAAAGGCAGATAGACGCACAGAAATCAGGTGGGTGTCGAAATTGACATCAAACGCAAACATGTGTCAACTTAGAATTATTTTTTGGTGTTGCTTAACCGCATTGTAGCCAAGTTTTTGAGCCGTTTTATGACAATGCGTAAAACATGAATCCATCGCAATATGTCAGAGACCAAGCAGTAGTTGAAACATTGGCTACAGCAGAGAGCAAAACCTTTTGATGGAGATATTTACTTTCATGTTTCCATGGGTGTCTTTCTTTGGCGGGCTGATCGGGGTCATAAATGGATTTCTGATATACCTATTGTATCGTTTTTCACTGCCGAACTTTCATATGTTTTTTTGTTGTTTTGATTGGCTTGGTTAATCGGAATATGGCCAAGTTTTTGCGTAATTTAATGATAGTGGATGAAACAAGAATTCATCGCAACACATCAGGGATCAATCAGTAGTTGAAACTGTCACCGGATCATTCTGTTGCAGATCATTACTTTCATGTTTCCATGGATGTTTTTCTAAGGCGCACATATGTCTTCCTTTTAAACCTTTCTCATTATCTTCAATTAACAAACTTGCATTATTTCTGCGAGATCTTTATTCACCAACGCATTAAGTGGTGGACTATTTGCCAAGATCATAGTCCTTCACATAAATATTATAATTTTTAAAGCTTCCAAATCACTACTTGCATGTATCCGACAAAACATGGTAACCATAAGCTTCTATAGTAATTCGAAGAGATTCAATAGCACTTTGCATCATGTAAAAGTAAAAAGGCAGCTATTTCCGTAAATTATGCTTATTTGGTTCAAACTAAGACTCCTCTTACATAGCAAAACCATTCATAATTTATTAAGCTATGTTACCAGATATCAAAATTGCAACTTGCTCCGATATATTTGTAAACTTCGAACTAGTAGTCCAAAAAAAAAAAAAAAGCCGAAATCTTTCTAATACATCCAATAGAACAAAGTTAGCAAGACGGGTACGGAAAATCGTTTAAAAAATTGCTGTTTCAACAAATTTACAACGGAAGCGACGAGAGTATTGTTTAGGTGTTGACTATGCGCAGTAATGCGTTGGCGTTGAGGCCGGAACGGAGCAACGGAGTGTGTATGTTTGCGGTTTATGCTACTGAAACGAAACGTAATGGACAACAGCATTTTGCCAATTGTGGCACATAGAAATTGCTATTATGTGTGAGTACGAGTATTTATATGTCCATCAGGTTGATGAATGTCCCGGCATCGATTTGCACTCAGCGCGCCAGTCAACACACACAAATATAGAGAGATCCTGCAGCGTACCGCAACGTTCTGATCGCTTCACGCGCAACACGGATTTCATTTTGTTTTCTCTGTGTTTGCGGTGGACAATGAAAAATCACCCGAAAAACAACAACAAAAACTATTCGTACTGTACGCCAGCCACGACAAAAGGCATACACAACAATCCATACTCTATATGTACCTATAAGTTATATGAAAGCGTTCTGTATGTATTGTACTTACATTCATTTCCGGGCAACGTGTGTCCTGTCAAACCGGGTATGCCCGTTACGCCGCCACCAGAACCAATACCCACAACGCCGCCTGTGCCCACCACACCGCCAGTACCCGGGTGATAGCTATAACCATTCTGTGTGGCATAGAGTGCGCTCTTCTGTTCCTCCATGCTGAGCGCTAGATCCATTGAATGTTCTAGCGCCTTGTTGTCCAGTCCGCTTGCGGGATAATAGGGCGGTGGCGCCTGATTCTGCTGCGATGCAACAATTGATGGACGCACTGAGTCCATTTCGTAGTCCTTTGCGGCGGCGCTTTTCTTTGACTGGTTACGTTTACAGCGGCAGAACATGAGCAGCAGTCCGGCGAACAGCGCAAATACAATGCACGAAACGACAATTGCAATCAATGTGGGGGTGGCCAGTGCACTTGCCTCGGCTATATAAGGACGACCAACTGCACAAAAAAAAAAAAAAAAAAAAAAATTAAGAGAAGAAAAAACATGAAATGAAGTCATGAAAAATGCATTCTATTGAGTAAGTGATTGATTGAATGCAAGTACGACGACGAGTGCGTCGTTCGTTAAATGTTGTATAGCTGGGCAAATGAATGAATGAATCTCGATAGATAGATAGATAGCTAAATGGATGGATGGTTGAAACGATGAATGACCCAACTGCATGAGCAGCGCGCAATCTTTTGTAATGGTTGCGCGCACTAAATGCAAATGTTCATCAATCCTATCCTACATCCGTACAGTTCACTTGCATACTATGCGTTACATTTGTTTCATACTTACTCTCAGCATCCGTGTACTCGCCACAATGTTCGCGATTCGAGCGTAGACAAAGCTTTACGCGCACCGTTGGGCTGCCTTCATCCTCCAGTGCAACTGAATTCAACTCATTGCCAATGGCATCCTCATCATCATCGCTGCCACCGCTGCCGATAGTATGACCTAAAGCGCGCCCGCCACCACTGCGATGTGGTATTATTAGACGATTAATAACAGTCTCCTTGTGTGTTGGTCCATTGCCTGAGAGCTGCAGTTGCACCTCAGCGACGACTTCCCAGGCAGCCATTGGAGTATCACCGTTCACCATTGTCTCGACGACTGCTAAAAGCGACAAACAAGTAGCACCTACATTGATACCTAGCGTACGTGTGCTCGGCTCGTATGTAACCTGCATGGGTGGTGGTATGCGGCTCACCTTGGTCGTTGTCATAATCTCATTTGAGTATGGCGAATGTCCTTTCGGATTGAGTGCATTCACTTTTAGTGCATAACTCTGATGTTGATCCAGTGATGTAATCTTGCAGGGATTATCATGATGACAATCAACCTCAACCCATTCGGTGTGTGCATTTGCTAGCGTAGCGCAATCGGGTATCAACTGTTCCTCACGCGGCATTGGCACACGTTTGTAGCTCACAAAGAACTTAGTTTTGCTTAGGCCACCATCGAAACCGGGATCCCAATTGAGCGTTACATAATTTGGACCGACATCAATAGCGCGCAGATTTGTTGGCTTCTCTGGCGGACCTTTCTGTTGCAGCCGTATGGGCGCGCGTATTGTATCCAATGAGTTAACAACGCGGCAAGTATACTCGCCATAGTCGGAATGTGTCAATGAATTGATGCGCAGCACAGACGTATATATGTCATTGTTGTCGGTGGTGGTGCTAATCTCATAGTGTCCATCAGAGGACATCGTCAGCGGTGAAGGATTATTGCCAAATTGCCATTGGAATTCAGGTTTTGGATATGCCTGTACTTTGCACACCACTTCGGCAGTTTCGCGTATGGCAAATGCAACTTTGTTATATTGATGCAAAACAATGGGTTCGTGTTCAATGCGCAGCTGCATGCTAGAATTAGCCGAATTGACTTCATTCTGATAGAGGCATGTGTATAGACCACGATCACCGGGCACCAATTGATTGCCATTGGGACGCGCTTTGCCGCGGAATTTCAACATACTTTGCACTGTGACCATGCCATTCGGACCCTGATCAGGATCCGTTTTGACTTCGTACAAATTCAGTTCCGGTAATATTTCAACGCCATCTTTTAGCCATTTAATGCTCGGTGCAGGCTTGCCCTTCGCACTACAGGTCACTGCATATTGTGTATCGGCAACGCGTCGCGTCATGTGTTGCTGCAACTTTGCCAGAAATTGTGGTGGTTGATGTATTTCCAGCACAATTGTTGCCATCTTGCCAATGCCAAGCTCATTAACTGCATGACAATGGTATTTGCCTTCGTTGCCCAGATGTGCCTTCGGTATTGAGTACTGTGGTCCCTGTGCGAGTATCTTCTGTGTGCTCGAGAACTCACCGTCCATGTCACGGAACCAGCGATATTGTGGCACAGGCCAACCGGGCGGATTAGCGGAACATGTTAGCGTTACACCATTACCCACATGCACAATCGGCTTATTCGGTGTTATGTACGCCTGACCCGGACGATGGCGCACCAATAATGCTACAGTGGAATTGCCGACACGCTCGCTACGCTCCTGTCCATGTGACTGCATTATATTCACGGCACGACAAATGTAATTGCCCGCGTGCTCAGCGCGTACCGATGGCAGTGTCAGCACCTCGCCGTTATAACGAAATTCCGGTGCGCCCTCCTTTAGCCATTCGATAGTAATGGGCGCCGGATTGGACGTTATATTACAGCGTATATTTACTGTTTCGCCCTCTTCCGCTTCGCGCGTCTTCGATTCGATTACAACCGTAGGCGGATAGAGTATGTCCAGTATCAGCTCCTGTTCGCCCGTCTTACCGAGACCGTTGTCAGCGGAGCAAGTATATTTGCCAGCATCCTGTATGCTGACGCGGTGTATTGTGTGCACGAGAGACGCGCTAATGAAGCGTCCATTGCGTGTCCAGCGGACATTAGGCTCTTTCGGCTTGGCATCAACGTTACACTCCAATTTTGCAGTGCGGTCACGTTCGACGCGCAGCGGATTCTCGGGACCGACTTCGACGCGGGGATAATCTGAAATGAGCGCAAAAACAAATGAAACGTGCAAATGAGTAAAGACGACATACATATATACATTGTAATACGTATAGAGTAGTGTAAAAAAAGTAAAGAGTATTGTAAACGATTAGATGATGCTCTACACAAATTCAGTATATTATATTGATAAGTATATGGAATAAAAGCGGAAGTCACGTATGAATTTGTTCTAAAAATGCAATTCCTCGGGCCCCTCTAAGGCTTGAAGCTTGAAAGGATAACAAAAGTGGAAAGTTAGACAGATCGATTAAATGATTATTTTAAGAATTCTATAGACTAATCTTCAGAAAAATAAAGTAAAAGAAAAGCATGCTTTCCCCTGTTCAAGATGCCGATCCGAAAAACTTGTTCGGAATCGACCTCATCAAAATGGTCAGTTTTATTTGTTTTTGGAACCATTTTATGATTTAATGCTATTTATAAATTTCATATTCTGAATGTGAAGAACAATCAAATTGCAACATCCTTCTGAAAGTGACAAAATGTACTATTTTAATAAAATTGATTCAGCTTAAATTATTAGAATCGAAATCCAGAACAGGGGTGAATACTTTTCGCAATCATAAATTGTGTTCATTAATTGACTAACACTAAACTAATTTGGAGCTAATTTTTAACGGCTGAGAAGGTACTGAGACCGGTCTCCCGCTAAGACAGTCCCATAAAACCAATGATCTAACGGATTTTAACTACAAGCACTCAACTAAACGACGTCATCACGAAAATATAATTAAGGTATTCACACCTACTTGATTAAAATTAAGAAATTTAAAGTAATCACATAGTACTGTGAACGGCCCTTTAACACGGCCGGTATGGTTGTTGAGTTTTCTGTCACATTCAGTTGAGATTTGTTTATTATTAAGGTAACAAGATAAATTTTGAACGCCTGACTGTCGCTTTAGTTTCAATTGCTCCGCACTAATTATACCAAAATTATTATTACCAAACTTTTTGTCGATTTTAGTTCAAATTTGCCAGTGTTTCAAAACACTTCTAAAACATTTTTCAAGGGGAAAAGGTAATTTTATTGTTGAAAGTGATGTATTTTTTTCATTTTCTCATCAACTAAGCTCCTAATCGACCAGGTGTGATTCATGATTACAAGTAAATAAGTGTAGGGTACAAAAACATACGATGCAGTCCGAAAACAAAGTACAAAATGCTGAAGACAAAAATTAATAAACACAAATATTTGGCACAATCCAAAAGTTGTAATTGAATTTAGCACTTGCTCCCGTTCCATTTCAAGCCGCAGATACAATAAGCGAAAATTTGGCACTGATTAGACACGAAATCCGCAAATTATTAATTAAACTAATGAAGTAGCCTAATCACAACGCTTCACTGTTTCCCAATTGCGGACAGAGTCCGCAACACTAATTAGTATTCATTTGAAAAAAGAAAAGAGTACGGAACTAGTTGGTAGTGCTATATATAATATCTTTCAAGTGTATCTTCTATATTAAGCCTGTAAATGCGCGAAATGAGTTGTCAAGGAGTTTTACAACTAAACAATAAATCAAAATGTGCAACATTTGTTGCAACTTTTTTGCAATAAAATAACACTTTGCCGCAAGTGTTGCACAGCTCAATCGGCTTACGGACAATGTTGTTTTTGTTGTCATTACTTTATGAGAGGTCGCTTCTGCTACATCGAATGTTGAAGGAGTCGAGTCATTAATGTAGGCAGAATCAGCCGCAAGCAGACATTATGCTGAGCACTCTTAGCCACCGCAAAACAGCAACTTGCTTGAAGCGACCACTTGCTAACGTCCTCTTGAGCCTCATCCTCATCGAAATGGGTTTTCATCACAAGTTCTACCTGCCACGTTGGCCACGTGCAATAATTAAACAACGCGAGCAGGTGCTGCCAAGGCAGCCGCAGCAGTCATTACCTAATGACTGCCATAAAGTCATGCAGCAAACATTTTCTAAAATGCGCAAAAAAAAAAAATAGTGAGCCAAGAATGAAGTGAACATTTTGCTGGACTAGAAGCTGCGTCAAGCAACTTCAAGCAAACTTGAAGTGCAGCAAAAACTTACGTAGAGTTCTCTTACTGAGTGGTTGGCTGTGCTTGCCTTAGAGCCTTTGGCATTTGCTGCACTGAAAATTGCCTGTGAATGATGCGGATTGAGGAGAGAAGGTTGGTAGGTAGGTAGTTCGAATTGGAGGTTCGTTCGTATAGTGAAATTATAGTAAATTGCGCGATTTTCGCATACTATAGTATTTTATAAGAAAATCGTTTTTTTATTGTTATGTCGAAGTTTTGCGCTGCTCGAGACGCATAAAAACGTCCTTTGCAGCAAAGACGTCAAGGAACGACAGAGAAAATGACGATGCACAGTGGAACTTGTATGGAAACAGTTGTTACAAACTCAAAGGCGTCACAGATTATATATTAACAAAAATGATGCATTGAGTCCAAAAATCCTACGCGGCAGAAAGAGAGTGAGAGAGAGAATGAGCGGGCTCACAATTAAGCCCTAATGCAAATATTAATGAGGCATTGTTATATGTACTCTATGCAAATTTATTTGTAACGCATAAGAGTAAAATCGATAAAAGTCTCAAAGGAGGTTAGTGCGGAGGGGGGGGGAGATGGTAATTTGCTGTAGCGCCGAGCGGAGGATGTTATAAATTTGCTCCAATCCGCGAAAAAAAGATTTTTACTGCAGCGGGGTGTCATCTTATTCTGGCTTGTAATTTTAAAGGTATCAGCTGTAAGCGTACTGAAACGTCTTGAAGATAAACTTTTTATCAGCTCTTACTTTCTAGCTGGCTTATATGCAGATGCGGATTCCATATATAGTATTCTTCTCAGTAACAAACAAAAAGCTGCTGCCAAAGGCGGGCTTTTTATTAGTGCCAAGAAAATACCTCGGTTAATATTATTAAACATCGGCGGACGGCGATTTCAAAGCTACATATAATTCGGAGCTAGAATTTTTGCTGCTCCAACTCCTTGGTTGTATGTGTGTGTCTTTTTCTTTACTTTTACCAATAAGTTCTTAAATATAGCGTAAAAAATCGATAAATGTTTCACTCTGTTTCTGGACGAAGTAGTTTCATAGAGTTTCATGGTTTAAACAGGGTTATGTAAACTTTATGCTAGCGGAAAATGAAGGAATCTGTTTAGACACTTGGTCATCTTTATTTTTCAAATCTGTACCACTGTGCGACGTTTATGTTTCTTGGCTCTTCTGGCCGCACACAAAAAAAAGAAAAAAAAAAAAACAACAACTGTCGGCAGTTCCCATAAAAATCATTTGAAAATTTAGCCACTGTTAACTGGTGCAAAGTTTTTTAGCTCGTTTGCTTTGAGGACTTCGATTATTTTATTTCGTGATTCCTGATTTGCCTGCACATAAAATAGTTTATGATTATTTGTGCAATTATAGCTTATTGTCGATTTGTCTGGTTTCTGTGTATTCCAACTGCTGCGCTAGCTTGGAATGTATTAAGTTGTGTCATTAGGCCTCGCATGCCTTTACCTACTATTGGAATAGCTCTGGAACAATTACATGGATTTTTTCAATACTTTAATACCATTCACACACAATATGAAATGGTCTTATCAGTTTGACAGAAAGTTTGTAACGCATAAAAGATCACATAGAGTATATGTATCTAGTTATATCCGTCTGTCTTTTTGTACGTCTGGATGTCAATAAATACTTTTTTTGTACAAATTTTTGAGATAGTTTTTGGTGGCCATTTAACCCATTTAACATATTTTGTATGAAAAAAGGAAAATCAACATGAAATTTCGCATGGTGGCTTATTACGGAAGGACGCTTCACATATATATTAATAGGACACCAACCAGCCACTTTTGCCTTCTGGCTGACAAACTTTTTTATTGCATTCCAATCATTTAAAAATTTGATATGCTGACTTCTTATGGACGGACGCTTGTCCTGTGTATCAATGGGTGTGATTCCCTTACTTTTTTCCAAAAGCAATCAAACAATCCTACCGCACATTTTAGAAATTTGTATGGAACATTGTTTTTAAAGCCAATATCAAAGTGAAATTCGGCAGCTTCGCATAAATATATAGTATAAGGTGTATCGCAAAAGAAACAGGATCGATGAGACGGTGATAGAGAATGAGCCGTCTCATCGGTCGACACTTATCACCGATTTTCTCCCCAAAAATGGCATTTTAATCATCACCCATTCACCGTACTCGCCTGATTTGGCGACGTGTGACTTTTATCTATTTGGAAAACTTTATTTGCCGATGAAATGACACCGCTATGAGGACATTGAGTGAGGATTATGAGGAAGATTCATTTTTCGACCGATGTCCAGAATATACTGTCACTTTTAGCGCGATAACTTTGCTTGTAGTGGTCCGATTGACACAATTTTTACAAGATGTGCGTGAAGGATGTACCTTTCCAACGCATGTATAGGTGCGCCACCAGAAATAGCTATTTTTAAAAAGTCGTTTCTTTTGCGACAGACCTTGTATACTAATGGGCGTGTTTAATCCATTATTTGGGGTTCAAAAACCGATACAAACTCACCACCCACTTAAAAAAAAAACTCGTTTTACTTTGATTCGGATTCGGATAACTGGTATTTGATGTGAAATTTTATGTGAAGTGTATTAAAGCGTCAGATCCATTGAAGTTAAAGTTGTTCTTGTTTTTTCATTAACGTATCTGATTTTATGTTGTTCATTTATGAGTTAAGTGGTGGCGAGCAATTAGTAGCATTTGATATGTTCATTCAATGTATCTATTTATATCTGGTATGCCATTAGATACATATATCATTAAGCAAAATCGCTCAATTTGTGCTCAAACATAATTACCATATAACCCATTCCAAGATCAATATAGCTAACAACTAAATGCATTTTTGCGTGACCCTATTTAAATACTGACTCCGTAAACAACTGCATTTGAACGATGAAATGAGCGCAACATATATTTACAAATTGTTATTAAATATTTTACAAACAGAATATTTCATAATTTCCGTGTTAAACAAACATTAAGTATGTACAGTGAACGTCATAAATATAGCGCCAAGTGCTGACATAAAAACTAAATTGCCCGATTTACTGGTTCTATCGACTGGAATGAATGCTCATTACTTTAAAATGGGCTGCAATTCCGGCTATACGTGAAACATTTACACGCTTCGGGAATCGTTAAAAAAAAAAAAACAAAAAAACAGAAAAAAAAAGAACAACAAATGTGTTTAAACCGGTAGCGAAAAAATGTAATTATTCGTACTTGCCCAATTGCTGGGTACAAACTCTGCTTGTTTTCATAAATAATGAACAGTTTGCTCCATGTTTTTGCCCTCATTTTGTTGTGGGTTTGCTTGGCTGTTTCACGTACAGTACAGGATACTCTCTCATTTCGGAGGTATACTTCTTGTATTTCGAAAAACAATTTTATGCGTGTTTTGCATATAAATTTCTTGCTCAAGTAGATTTTTAAGCGACTTGCCTCGAATGGGAATTTGAAAATGCTTTGTACATGCTAGTCGATTGCTGCTGGTCAGAACAGCGAGTGGTGAATGCTTTTAAATTATGTACGCAAATAATTGAATTAGTTCTGCAAATCCTAAGCAACATAAAGAAGGAGGCAGGCGCTGGAAAAAAAACTCCACTGTTAGAAACTACGCCTACTTAAAAAAAAAAAAAACTTAAGCTTGAAGGTAGCGCAAGTGGTTGATTGGTTTGTAACTTGTCGACTGAGCGCAAATCGTGTTGAAAATATTTTCCAATCAATTTGAAAATTCTTACCAAAGGAATCGTCAATAAGAGTGAAAAAAAAACCGAAAACGTTCGCTAACTTCTAAGTGGGCGATAAAATTCTATTACTATAAATATGTAATTTCTTTTCATGTTGCTCGATTTTTCTTTTCCTTTCGTCTAAGCTACTTTTTAAATAAATTTAATTTCGTACTAAGCCCAACGCCAGCCACTGTGTAAGTAGGGTTGGCTGTTTGAGGACCATGACAATCGCGTGCGTGGGCCGTGCGAAATACTTTTGTAAGGCGTCTCTATTCAATTTATGGCTAATCTGACAACACAAGTTTACGTAGTAAAAAAACCATTATCAGAGGCAACAAACATTCAGCAATAGCAAACAGCAGCATGTGGCTGAATAGCAACACGAGGTTTGTTCTAAGAATATGCACGATTTAAACAAAACTCTAATTCAATCTGTAAAATAAAGCGCGCCGAATTCAAAGCAACTGATCGAAAACTAACACAGATCTTAACTTTTGGTGAAAAACGTAAAGTCAAGTTTTGGGAGATAATCGAAAGAAGTAAGTAGGATGGAACGCTTTATATAATACAGCTAAAATTTAACTACGACATTGTATGTGTAAATGAGTAGAAAGATAGCTCTTAAAATCATGCAAAAGTTTATTTTTATTGAAGCGTAATGACTAAATAGAATTCAATGACAAGTCTGTTGATTGGGGTTGGAATCGATATCCGTATCGAAATTTTTAGAAGATGATACGATATTTTTTATGAGCGACATTATCAATATTTATTTATTCAAAGATTATGATTGCTAAAGTGCTTTGGACCAATTAACAAAATCATAAGAAATTTCATTATTTTTTTGAGTGATCTTATTAGTACGAGTATCGATATTTTATGATCTTTAATATGATAGACAATATCGACATTTTGAAAAGAGTATTTTTTTAAATTAATTCCTTGTACAATATTTGTTTTGTAAATTATACTTAATTAAGATTAGGTTTCAAACGCGATTTACGTTTAAACTGTATTAAAAGTTATTTCGTTTTTTGCAAGCAATATCGATGTAATCGATATTTTTTCGACCCAAATATCGAACATCTGTATCGTAATTTTTTATATTGCGTTATTTACGCTATTTATATTTTTAAAATATGAACAGATCCACGCATCAATATCGCCAATTTAAATAATGTGCTTTTTCCGATATCGATACTTTTTAAAATATCAACAACCCTAGTGACGATGATGGTCCAACGTACATGATGCCTGCTATTAATTTATACTTCATTTATATTAAAGTGGGTGGCACAAAAAATAAAATATGAAACATGTTGTAATAAAATAATTATTTAGCAAAGTGCCGTGCAACTCCGAGTATTTCTTCTAGTCTTTATATATAAAAATCTTCTGTACGTGTGTACGTGATTGAACTGCTCCTAAACGGCTGGACCAATTTCGATGAACATTTTTGTGTGTGTTCATGTGGATTCGAGAATGGTTTATTTACAA
The DNA here is from genome assembly GCA_035044765.1 of Leucophenga montana. Taxonomy (NCBI): domain Eukaryota; kingdom Metazoa; phylum Arthropoda; class Insecta; order Diptera; family Drosophilidae; genus Leucophenga; species Leucophenga montana. Next base: position 61,784 of record JAWNNQ010001131.1, read on the forward strand.
TTCGATCCACAGTGAATGCCCGCGAGTGTTCCTGGCCCAAAAAATTTCAGATAGAGGGATGAAATGCTGTATATGTGATCGAAGAGGGAAGGGGAGTGTTGGGGAAGAGGTGGAAGGAAAAGAGCCGGAAAGGAAAGAGATGGATTTGGGAAGAGAGGCAGGGTAATGGGATGTAGGGGAAGGCATGGTAGGGAAACGGGGCAGGGGGAAGAAGGGTAGGCAAATGAGAGGTATGGTAAGGGGGCATTGGGAAGGATGGGTAGAGGTTGGGTGAAAGGTAGCAACGCGCAGGGTACCATTTGAGATAGAGGGATGAAATGTTGTATACATGTTAATGGGATCGAGAGGGTTTGGGAGAAGGGGAGGTAAAGTAAGGGGAACTAAGGGAAAGGGGCTGTGGAATGGCTGGAGAGTAAGGGGTGATAGGCTAAAAGATGGCAAGGGAAGATGAGTAGGGGAATGGGTGGTAGGGAAAGGGTGCATGGGGAAGGAGAGGCAGTCTGAATTTGCTTGGTATCTCCAAGTATACCTCATGTTCATGGCCTTATAAAGTTGCCGAATCTATAGTCCGAGATTGAAAGACAAAGCTTAATTACGATGACTTACTTAAGCTCAATAAAGCCTATGTGACATTTTGAACAACATGTGAAATAAAGAGGTCGAGTAACTTCGATGCCACAGAATACTCAAGACTGAAGACTACAAAGAAGGTTCGTTTGTATCGTGCGTTCACGTTTCTGTAAAAAATCGTTTAGTCTATCTATTTTTCCAGAGTAATACAGAAGTTCCTAAAGATGTTATCTAAGGGTAGAAATCTCTTCTATTCGTCCATGTAACAGTGGACTCTTTCGTTTTTGTTCTAGTTATTTAAAAGGGTAGCTTACTTATCATCTACCAGCTGATAAATGCTTAGATTTTCTGAACTGTTGAAGAGTTTCCAAAGACGGTTGTCTAGCTTATATCTTTTCCCTTAAATATCCTCACTCTGTCTATTCACTTTCGACTTTCCTATCAGATCTCTTTCCTTCGTTTATCTGAGAATGATCTAAGGCAGCGGTGGCACGAAATTTTTAATCGGGAGCAGTACAACAACATCTACAGCAAACAGAGTTTTTGAAGTCATAAAGCTAAGCAAAATTAACACTTTTATGATTCTATGCGTCGTGAAGAAAATCGAGTTGTAGCTGTATTTTTGTTGTTTGGTTCAACACTGAAAAAACATATTGAAACCATTTAAATTAGTTAGTTAGTTGTTAGTTCAATCACTTAGTAAAAATAGTAACACATCAAATCTAATTCGCTTTCTTACTGTACTGTACAAGACGCGGCGCGGCAGAAGTGATAAATCATAGCAAAATGAACACTTTTATGACGGTCCGGTTGTTGTTTCGTTTTCGGGTGCACCGAAAGTTTTTGTTGTTGTCTCGTCGAAAATCGTAACGGTTTGAGCACTCAGAGCAACGAAAGCAAGGGCTTGCCCACCGCTGATCTAAAGAGCTTTAAAGTCTGTTTGTTTGGGTTTATTTCACGTAGATGAAGCTTTTCATCACACGCATTCTTTGTATGTTATAGACATTTCTTAAACCAACCTCGTGGAGAAAAGTCTGCGCAAACATTCCAATGTGGGCGATTGGGTTTTTTTTTTTGTAACTTACTCTAAGATGCTCTGCTTCCTTTACGGCAGCAGCGGTAGATGTTTTCCTTCGCTGAACAAAGTGTATTAAATTTAATTTTCAATTTTCGCCTTGGTAAACTTAATTTACAGTATCTGCTGACATTTAGCGTCGATGCTGAACCTCAAATGCTTTGAACAAAATAAACAAAATTCTTAACACAATTTTTTTCATAGGACTATGCCACTTGGTAACAAAAGTTTAAGAAATAGAGAAAAACCCCATACCACCAAATTTACAAAGAAAATCTTCATTGGTCTTAGTGCTTAGCAACAATTACAGTTTTCAATGTTGACATTCAATTTTTACTTTAAGAAGTTTGTAGCTAATTTGGCATGGGCAGCTAAACACACGTGTAGTTAAGCGTTGCCAAATGTACTTATGAGCATAGAAATCTATTTTAAAAACAATTTTTTCATATCTAACTTCCAACTAAGTACAATCAATTTTTTCTTTGCTATAGAATTTGAATTCGAATTTAAAATTGTATCTTTGATACTTTTTCATAATGTATCTACAGCTAAGTAACATGTTACTATTTCATAATAAATTCTCACAAAGAATAGACAACAAAAAACATTCTAAACAGAATAAATAATAATAATAATTTCCTTACAACTCGTTTCGTATTTGTAGGGCGTAACACCTATTGTATAATTAATTTCATTCTTTTCTCGATTAGTTTTTCAAGAACGCCTTGCTCATTTTGACGCCTGCACAGCTTGCTATCGTTGGCAAACACTGTGATCTGCTTATTTACAAAAGTTTGAATTCATTAATAATTTGCTACAGCATGCAATACACCCGCAACAGTATACAACGTAGCAACGACTGACTGAGTTGTGGCTAAACAAAGCCAAGTATTTAGATACTTTTGTATGTAAGCAAAGTATATTCTATTTTATGCCACAACAACGATGATGAGGGCGACGTGCAGCAGTGCAAAGTTTATAGTTTGAGCTTGAATTTTCGAAATTAATTTTCACAGCAGGGAATTTCATTAGTCATCTACAGTTAAAGTGCGCAGCTATACAGGTATAAAATACATGCTCTGCTCAGTGCTAGCTACTAAAGTTGCTTATTGAAATGAGAAAGTTCATTGCGCTTAAAATTTTCTGTCGAAAAAACACCTAAAAAAAAAAAGATACAAAATTGAAATCGCTAAGCGCACCAATTAGAAACACTTTGCTGTAATATTTGAAATTAAGTAGCTAGCATAAAAAATTAAAAAAATTATCATACGAAAAAACTGCACAAGTGTTACAAGTAGTAAAAATTGGTGCGTTTTACAAAAACCCATGCAAAAAGTATCGCGCGCTCTCCCGTCTAGTTGAACACAAAACTAATATTAATTTTAATTATAAAAGAGATTTAACCAGCCATAGCAGCAGCTATTGAACCAAAAGATACAAAACTAACTCAACAGTATGCGTAGTGTTGCAAAAGTCATTAGAAATTGCGAAACTCAAGCAGCTTGCAGGCATTGTGCGGCAAGTGGCAGCTAGCTAAGAATATAAGCTACTCGTTGCCAAATGAACAAATCTAATTTTGATGAGAATGAACGCATGGGCACAGGCCGCAGCAGTAGCAGCAGCAACGGAAGCACCATAGCCTCAAGAAACGCCGACTGTTGGAAGGAAACAGGAGCAGGAAATGAAGCGATACTTATGAGAACGCATGTTATAGTGTGAGTAGCAGCAGCAGCAGCAGCAGGAACCACACGAAGATACATTTGCACGTACGTTCAAACGCGAAATTCGTGCGGCGAAAAAATAGGGAAGATAAATGATAAACTGCACGAATTTTGAAGGCAACGCATCAAATATATATAAAGGGTCTTTCACCAATGATTTGTTTGACTTTTTTTTTTTTGTTTTTTCACTTAGCGTATTTATAGGGAAAACTGTTATTAATATAAGGGAAATTTATGCTAATAATACTGATAATAAAGTGGTACGCAATGTTGTGGCAATAAACAGTGATGCTATTGCTGCGACTGTAAATAGTAGTTTTTATTTGACCGTGCTATAAAAAATGAGAGCAGTAGCAAAGTATAACAGTTTCAGTTTTGTGCTACTGCTCTGTTCAAATTAGAGCCGTAGTAAGAGCGAATTGCTGCTCTGGAGGGAGGAATTCAAATCCTGCTAATAAGTAATTTCAATGTCATTGAAAAGGAAATTGCTCTTAGTGAAACCAGATTTAAATTCGAAGCTGAAATGCCATTGATTCGCTCTCACAAACATAAACAAGATAGTTGCTGATGTATGACGAGAAGCTGTTTTGAGAAAACAACACAAACTAATTTCCAAACAACTTTTGATGTAGAAGCACCCTATACATCATCATATATAGAATAATGCAGCATCACTATAAATTGGGCAATGTAACACAACGTATTTAATCAAATGTGGTCAAGGAAACAAAGAAGTAAGTGGGCAGCGGCAGCGTCGGCGTCGGCAACGTTAGAACTTGGCTTGCGGCTAACTAATGAATATAAGATTAAAAAAGTATTGCATAAAGTATCTTAGCAACGAGTCAGTGTGAGTAGATTAAGTTGAAAACAGGAAATACTATAAATTATTGGGTAAAGTTAATTTGCTGAGGCGTCGGTTGGCGGCGTCCAAAAGGAAAATAGCGATACAGATACATTTCATGATGTATTTACCCAAATGCTTTCTTTCTCTCTTTGTATTTATGTATCTTCAGCAGCGTTAAGAGCGTTAAGGCGGCCAATTAATGTTGTATGTGTGTGTTTGTGTGCGTTTTGTATGCGTGTTAACGCGTTTAATTCGATTTCGAAACTTTGGCGCGGCTGCCACAAGAAAAGTATCTTAAAGATACACACACAAACGTAATACAGACGCCGCTGTTCAACACTTTGCTTGTTCAACACGCAGCAGCGGGTTAATGTTATTGAACCCGCCGCCGCTGCCATTGCCAACATCATAGAGTTATTGCTACTGGTTTTGTTGATTTGGCGCTTTCTCGTAGAGCCAGCAACAAATCTAAATATGTATGTTAGAAAGATCTATATACATTTAATAAAAGTCCGTCCAAACGTTAAATGACTCTGTCTGTCTGTTTATTTATTCTATGTATGACAACTTATCATGTTTCTGAAGTCTTCAGCTACGTTTTTTTCTTGTATCTATCTATGCAATACCTTGTCATTCGCTTGCATATCTCTTTAATGTATCTACAAGTTTATGTTGCCATGATGCTTAACATCAACTACATCTTCACAACATCATCATCATCATCAGCAGTAGTAGCTAAATATTTTCATTTTCAAGTTTTTCTTGTTCTACGCAGCTGGTTTTATGCTGCCGTTCAATCTTTTTCATTCTCGGTTGCTTTGTAACTTGTTAGTTTTACTCGCTTATGGCTTTGTTTGACATTTGTAGCTATACAGACACATACATACATACTCGTACATGCACATATTGTAGATACACAACCAACCATTAGCCAGCCTTGTTTTAGCCCTATTAAGTCAAACATTTTTATAGCATTTTGTTGGAAAAATCCCACTATGTATATAGAATTGTATTTTTTTGCGGTTTTCCTAAGAAAACGATTTACAAACATAGTCGTATCAGCACACACAACTCGTGCCTTATGTCGGCGTTCGTCAAACCTCATAAATGTATATAGATACATTTGCTTTACTTTGTACAGCTGAAGTTTAAGTCGGTTGAGTTTTTATTACTTTGTTGTTTTTTCTTGCGTTTTTGTATAATCTTTTTTTCCTACTAACTTGTTGCCAAATTGTGCTTGCAAAGTCATTAAAAGACAGGCAACTGAACTGATGGACATACGGAGTGTGTTAAAGACTGTATTTGTTATCGTATATGAAACCATTTTTAATAGTTTTCATTTAATTTACTTCACAGAAAGTTGCCCCGCAAAGCGAAAATATAAAATTTCAAATTAATAACTAAGCAGATGTAGTAGAGATACAAGAGTAGAGATAGAAGAATTGAAATTGATCAACTTTTTTTTATGCAAAAAAATTAATTTTACTTCATAAAGAACCATAATTTTTCATGGATTTGGCTGGAGTTTTAATAAGACGTTTCAGAGTTAATTCCGCTGTTTTGGTAAGCACATTTGTTAATTACCGTCTTCCTCCACGGTTCTACACCACCTGAACTGTGCTGCTGATGTGTGAGTGTGCTGATGTATGATGTATGTTATAACAATAACAGAAATAAACTCTGATACCTTTCACACCAATTTTGAAACGTAGAGCAAATATATGCAGGCTGATAGGTTTTTGTGAAAAACTACTGAAGTTTTTCACAAAAAAAAGTAAATAATTTGAAGCTGGTTTGTATGGGGCTAGCCTAAAATATGGGGTATTACATCCATTGAAATATATAAGAAGTAAATGTTTAAATTAATGTTGAAGGCAGCAATAAAAAAGTTATTCGTAGAAAAAATCAAAAGTGGGCGGGTGGGAATCTTTCTGTAAAAGTGGGCTCGGGGTGTCAATAGGGATACTCCATTTGACAGCAATTGAAATAAGTGTAGGTGCCGGGTTACAGCTGCGTATTTTAAAAATGTATCATTAAAAAATGTACATCAACTACTAAGGACTTGTCTACATCAATTCGTCTCCACGAACTGATCAAGAATATATATCGTACACTTTATGGGATCTACAATGCTCTTTTTAATGGGTTATAAACTTTCTGATAAATTGATATATCATAATAAAAAGTCAGTTGAGTTTGAATTTAACTCAAAAATTAGTTTCATGAGGTTGCTTAACGATCGGTTAATTAACTATCTAGCAGTTGAAGTACAACTAACAATGAAGCCTTTTGAAGTTCATTTTTGCAACATGCAGTTTTCTTTGACAGTGAATCATTTTATAAAATGGCAAAATCAATATTAAATCAAGTATTAAATATATATACAAATTGAGAATCGGCCTTTTTGTTCTGATTTTATTCAGCTTAAGTGAAATAAAGTAGTGCTACAATATTATCATAATTTGTTCTGGTTGAAACATTTCTAATTCAATTTTGTTGAATCTATTCACTAATTTTGCAATGAAAGTTTTCATCCACAAAAACGAATTCTCAATTAAGATTACAGCTGAAAAGCTGCGTTAATGGATATTTGAATTGCATTGTGCAATATTATTGAAAAAAAAAACAAAACAAAAAAAAAACTAATAAAATTAAAAGATTGCAAAAAGTAAAATGAACAAAAGCTTTTATAGTGCACGATAAGCGAGCGCAAAGTTCAAAGCAAATTCATTTTTAATAGAATGTTTGAAAATCAAAGCGTAAGTGAATACTTAGAACATTGTTAGAGCAACATACTCGTACAAGTATAATGTAAGACAAAACTATCTCAAAAAATATTTTATATCGAAAAAAGTATTTAAAAATTATATTTTATGAAAAATATTTATGGAAATATATTGAAATACTGCTGACTGGATTTGCTGGTAAGTTAAATTTTATAGCTGAACCCAATAAAGGAATATAGTTTTTAGTTATTACAGTTTTTTAATTTTGATAGCTACTATTTATTTATTATTTAGAATTCCTAGTGGTACAAGAAATTTCTTATTACTTAAGTACATTTTCTAAATACTTTTGCTGTGCGTACAAAAATGTTAAGAGTACATAAACAAAGCATAGAAAACAACGTACCAAGCACATAAATAGCATAATTAATAAACTACAACTAACAGATACATTCACTGCTGCAGATAAAGATACATTGTGCAACTATAAAATTTAAACAAGCAACAAGAATGCAGCGTATGCAGCAAAATTAGACATAATTATGTGTTTCGTGGAGAACATAACTCAACATAAAAAGAAAACTACTGCTGCCATTTTTCCGGCCTCTACAAATAAAGTTGCTCCAGTTCGAATAGCTTGGAATAACAGATGTGTATAGGCATATAAAAAAAGAGCATGAAATCAATGAAAACTCATTGGGAAATGCATCTTTTTTCGTTGTTTCTTTGAGGAAACTTTACAAAATTTGTGTTTATGTGTCTGCGTCTCGCTTTACTTTTAATGGCGCAATTTGTGGCAAATCAATGAAAAACGTTTTTATTTTCGAAAATACAAACAATCAAAAGTTTATGTTTAAACAAGCGAAACGAACAACATTTTCAAATACTTGGGTGGCAGGGCGAGAAAAACTTACAACTGAAAAAGCGTTTTATTTACAAATTTTTCAAAAATTTGTTCTGCCAAAGGAATTTGAATGTTAAACAAAATATAAGCATGAACTAAGGAAGGGGATGTGCAAATGGAAGGCGGCAGGCATTGTGGTCGGCTTTAAATAGTTGAAAATTATTGTTTAAGTTACGAACGAGAACAGAAAATTACAGCGCGGCGAGCTATTATGCCACTCTATTTGGGCTGGAAACATCATTTTGTAGATACACAGAAAACATTAGAAATGTACTACAAGTACAAAGTAAAGATACACATTTATAGGCATAATACAAACGACGTCATTAGTGTGCTGTTGAAATTTGTTGTTGTTTAAAGAAAGTTTCTTCAATTTATACACTTCATATATAATGCTAAAAATGGATAGCCTCAATCTTTCGAAAAGTTTGCAACGGTCGAATGAGTACGTTCTAGATACTAAAACGTATTTAGCTATTAACTTCTTTATTGAGATATGAGTATCTGTAACTAAGTCTGTGAAGGAATTCACACATAGTCGATTAAAGAACAAAACTGAACACAGCGCACTGTGAACGCACTTTTTACATAGTTTAGTACTTAAATTATTCTATTTTCTCTCATTAGCTTAAATTTTTAAAAGTGTTGCGGTTATTGACTTTCTTGTGACTTTTAGTACAAAATTTTTTTAGTAGTGAAGTAAGTTTGTTCCGACCTAAAAAATACCAAACTATTTGTCGATTTTAGTTCAAATTTTAAGTGTTTCAAAATACTTTTTTCTTTGAAAATGGCACTGGAGCGACCGTCACTGTCTATGGAGATCGTCATGAACCGCCATGATAACTGTTACTGTTTTTATATTTCTGGCTGATAATAGCATGGAGAATTTTTGGTTTCAACAAAACGTTGCCACAGCCCGAACCATGAATGCTTTATTCCGGGTATTGTTTGTCCGTCGTCCAATGTCGTCCAAAAATGGTAATTTTAACTGCAATCGCTCGATTTGACGGCTCCAGACTCTTTCCTGTTGGGTTTCTATATTTCCAAAGTTTATGTCGACAAGCTCTGGAAGCCTTGATACAAGATCCGACATGAAATGGCCGCTATTTAGCTCGAAAAAATACCATAACGAGATCAGAACAAGTTTCTAAGGTTCAAAATAAATGAAAGTCCCATCAAATAAATTGTGTGTGTTTATTTTTTAATTCTTATCAAAAACCGTCTCGAATGTAAAAAATGACCCACCCGTTATTTATGTTCTAGTTATGAGAGACAGAGTGATAACGAATAATTTTTCGATTATTTTTAATGTCATATTTGGATTTTTTTCGTGTCACGGCACTCTTGAATTACACGCACGATCGTTTTGCACGAACTCCCATGACAATATTCAACTCTGGTGTAACGAAAACACAAAACACGAAACGCAAAGTACGGCCCGCGAACCCTATTTCAAAATATTTTTTTTTCGGAGGAAATTTGTAAACAATGGTTGAGTTTAACTTATTTTTTGACAACACATTTTGTTGATCGAACTTTTTTATATTCTCATTTTTCATCAACTAATACCATATACATGCTTCATGTTTATAATCAGTGTTAGAAAGCGACAACCCTATAAAGCTTAAGTAACCATTTTTATGGCAAAGTATATTTAATATTTGGTAATTATTTTCATGTTTACAAAATCGTTTAATCGTAATTCAATCTTCAAAACTAAGCTTCTTAGAGTTGTCACTGTTCACAAATTTTGATTTGTATACCATTCACATATAGAGTGAAAAGGTATTATCAGTTTGTCTGAAAGTTTGTAACGCATTAAAGGTAGCATTGTAGACCCCATAAAATATATATATTCTTGATCAGCTCCACGAGATGAGTCGATCTAGCCATGTTCGTCTGTCTGACTGTCCGTCTGTCCGTAGGTTGTTGTGCATTTTTTGGGCTACAATTGAAAATTTACACAGACACTTTTAATTATTGCAGCTTAATAGAGTATCAAGATTGACCCGCCACGCCCACTATTGACCTTTTGTATGAAAAACTTTTTTATTGTAGTCAATATCAACTTAATATTTGATATGGTAGCTTCAAGTAGACGGACACTTCACATATACATTAATGGGTGGGACCCGCCCACTGATTGGGGTAGCCCCCATACAAACCTACTGCCCAATATTGTGTTTTTGTATGAGAAACTTCTTTGTTAAAGTCAATATTAGGTTGAAATGCAACGTGCTGCCTTTTAATGGATCGCCGCTTAACATACATAGACTAATGGACGTGTCCCGCCTAATTTTTGGGGTAGCCCCCATATAAACTCACATCCCACTTTGGTTTTTTTTTATTAAAAAATTCTTTATTTAAATTAATATTTGCTTTAAATTCGATTTAGTGGATTTTAATGGACAACTGCTTCATATACATATACAATTGGGCGTGTCCTTTTTGAGGTAGTCCCATACAATTTCACAGCTCACTTTTATGCATTTATATGGAAGACGTCACCATCAACTTGAAATTCGATATGACGGCATCTTCATGACGGTCGCTTCATACACATCTACTAATGGGAGTGTACCACCCACTTTTTGGGGCAGCCCCTTTTTAAACCCCTCACACTAATGTTTTACAATACGATTTAAAATTTCTTGTGAATGGCTTTAGAGCTTCAGTTCAACCGAAGTGAACGTTTTTTCTTGTTATAATTTTTTATATCAGGTCGTCTGTAATTTTAAAATACTTTTTAAGCGAATTTAAGCTTCGGCTGTGCCAAAGTTAATTTTTTATAATTTTTTCCAACTTTCTGTAATGCTTTTTTCTCTTCTAATTTTGTAAACATATTTTTTATGAATTTTTACTTGCATTTATGTAGTTTGTTTGTTCAAGTTTTCTATTTTATTTATTTATTTTGTACTATTTTAATGTTGTTTTTTTTTTCTTTTTTGTTTTGTTTTGTTTGAAACTCGATGAAATTTGTTGGAAAATGTTTTAGCTTTGTTTAAATTTGAAAATTAGAACTTAATTTCAACAAAATAAAACTTAAAACAGTACAAAAAGTTCGTGCAGAAAATGTAAAATTTAAATGATAATAAAAAACAAACTTTAATTTTTCTATGCGCAACAAAATAAAATAACTTATTTATATTTTATATTTAGAATTCAGTTTAAAACAATGAATGCATTTCATATACTAGGTATGAAGTTAGAAACCTCTTTCGCATGCAAGTATATATTTTACTTTCTTAGATAAGTAGCTACGGTGAATAATGCTATAATATATGATTTTGTCAGCCAACTTGCAAATATATTTTGATTTGGCTCTTATTTAAAGATCTACCGCACGTTTATACAACATTCTACTCTATTAAGTTTAATAAATAATACTTGTCAAAAGTAATAAAGCCAAAAACTATCTAAAATACTTGCATAAGAGGCTTTGGTGAATAAATTCTGAGAAGAACTTTTCTTTTATACAAAACAAATAAAAGGCTAACGCTTTCCCAGATGTGTTTTTCAATCACGCCCGCCAACACCTCAAAATCCGGATACGATCTATGCTGAACTTCTCAGACTTTACACACACAAAGTTAAAACCATTATAAAAAAAAATAAAAAAAAAATAGCTAAATCTAAAAGGCTGCACGGCATGATTTACATTTGCTTTAAAATAATTGTAAACTTTCCAACCCAGCTATTTTGTTTATATTCAAATACGGAAACTTCTCAAATACGGAAACTTCTCTGCTCAGTGAAAGCAATCGATCATAGTAATTTTCCCAAAGATAAAAAAACAGGCGCCGTTAATAGAAGAAAAGAATGGCATCATTGAGCAAGTCAATCGTAACAGCTCAGCTATTTGAACATCGTTTGAGCACTGTGAATAGTGCTATGCAATAATTTTCGATGTTACCAATGCATTCTATAGACTATGGCTTGACATGGACATGGCAAGTAAAAAAGTAATGAGCCATCTCAGCAAAAGATGCACTGTACGTCAGAATGACTTTCTATAGGTTTAATCCAAATTCGAAGCTGGTGTATCCCACGGCAGGGTTTTCGTTCCTATGTTATATGTATGCTATACACATATCATACATATCAACAGATCGAAGACTTACAACATCCAGTTTTACCGAGGATGCTCTGTTCTCGAGGAGAGCCTAGCCAATTTAATGAGCAGTTAGTAGATACACAGAAAACAATGGAGAATGTACTACATATACAACGTAAAGATACACGAACGTAATTGCAAGTTAAGTCAAAGATTTAAGATTTTTTTTTTTATAAAAATGTGTTTTGTGTTACCAACGTTTTCAAAAACTAATTGGTCGACCTTCGTACATTTGGCTCTAAAACAGTGTATAAATTGCACACACATTGTGCGATGCATTCACTAATAAAACACAAATGTAAATGTAATTGATGTGCGAGCCGAACACAATAAGCCTATCATGTTCATTTTCAAACCATATCTCAACGCAAAAATCCTTGTGGCACACGCTTGCGCCAATTATAAAAAGAACACAAATGTGCAGCACAAGAGTGAAAATAAATTGTTAGCACACGAGCGTGCGAATATGAAATACTTGTGTAAAATTGAAGAATAATACACACATGTGCTGATAGTGTTGACACTCTAATGTTTTTTGACATGCGCGTTTTGTTAGTATGCCATTAGTTAGCTACACTGTTTTAAAGTACACGGCGGCGTGCCTTCTACTTCTACACACATCTTTTAACTCATAGACAAGTCAACGTGTATCCTTTGACCCAAGTAATTAAAAAGGCAAAGTTTTCATGCAGTCTTTTGAGACATTTCTTAAGTTTTTCTTGTAGAGCTTTTAGTTAAGTTGTTCTGTTTTGGTGTTGTTGCTCTAGTTAATATTATTGTATGCAGTGCTAATGAAAATTAGTGATTCAGATTTAAAGCAACTTCCGGCGCAGAGGCGAGGTACGATAAAGAAACGGAAGTAACAAGAGGAATGTCTGTGAGTCTATGCAGATTAAATGACCAGCAGCTGTCGCCGTAGAAAATTGGCAGATTCCGCTTCTCTTTCTTCGTGCGACTAAAGCATACTAATGAGCTAAACCGACTGCAAATCTGTACGCGTTGAAGCTCACCCAGACAGCTGTACAAAAGTAAAGGATGCACAAGAAAGTATATAGTTTATCTACTTAAAATTAATTTTCAATTGTGCACACACCATTTTAAGTTGATGCTGTCACTATGGCGTCTTCTTTATATATTGTAGATACCTACATAATGACGCTGCTTATTGCTGTTGCAAATATTTATTTAGTTTTAGTAGTTTACTGCACTAGCAGCAAAATGGCAACCGGAAATGACAGCAGCCGTTTGAAATCTTCAGCTTGAGTACAAGCGGAAACGGAAACTTTCAACAAATACATTGAAATACAAGTATATGCTAAAAGCAAAACTTATGCATGCATTTGCAGCCATCTAGATACGAGGGTTGTACAACACATAAGTTAATAAAAATGAAGCAAATAGTGTTGCATTTAGTGCTTAAAGTTTAAATAAATACAACTCCCTTTCCACTCATACTTGCAACATATTTGCCTAAGCAAACAGCTACAGATACATTTTTATAGATACATTTTTTGCATAGCGGCTACCAGCCATGCCGCTTGGTATTTTATATTCATAACTACACTTTGGCTTTTAGTTGCGTTAAAGAGGCACGCAAGCATGCAAGCCAGCTAGCTAGCTAGAAGTGCGTTCGTTTTAAGGCAACAGCGGCAAACCGCGTACTCGAGGCGTCGACAGCAGGCAGCCAAAGGCAGTCAGCTGCACTCAACAAATACTTTCATACTATCTACATATGAAAATATACGCATACAGTTAAATACATTGCACGTGGCAATAGTCAAGAAGTCAAAACAAGCATCAACTATACGAGCTAGTATAGGCGCCCACCATTTGCTTCATGTTCATCCCACATATTCAGCTCAATTGGCAGCCCCAACTGACACGTGGCCTCTAGGATGCTGCTCCAACTGCAACAACAATGCGCACAAAAGCATATAACAAATTGTTGTTGTTGGCTGTTATTGCTCCAGAAGCTTTTAACTTCCAGCTAGTAGTATGGCTCAAAGCGTCAGCTGTGCAAAAGTGCGCGCATGAGATACATTCGAGTGTATCTACATACATATGTATCTATTGTATACACATAGCAGCAGCAGCAGCAGCAGTATATCGCATCGAATAATTCTTTTTCTTGTCAGTGAGGCTGCTGCTGCTGCTGCTGTTTCTGAAGTCAAGTGGAAATGCAAACAAAACAAAACAACAGCAACAGCAGAAAGCGAAATGTAAACAAAAAAAAAATTTTTAAATTAACTCGCAGCGTAACGTACGTGCATCTTTGTATCTGCAGCAGCATCTGTAGCTGCTGTATCTGTAACTGCTGGCACTGTATCTGTATATTTGTAGTTGTAGCACTTTGTTTTCATTGTAGCTGTTGTGCGTATTTCTATCTGATTCTTTTTTTTCTTCTTCTTTCCTTTAACTATCGCTTGTATGGTGCTGCAAGCATTTGCAACATGTGCATATGTTTTCTCAATAGTTCTTCTACTACATTTCCTCTACACTATATACATATGTATCTACGTATACGCATATACGTGCAGCACATTTTTTTCTTCTTTATTTGTCTTTTTCAACAACATTGTCAATGTGTAGTTTTGTTTTATATTTTGCTTGCGGCTACTGCAACATGTGTGTACGATTTTTTTTTTCGCTCCGAGTGACCTAGAGCATAATAAATTCAAATGTCGACATTGATATGCGGTAAATAACTTTTAGGGCGTATATTGAAGTTTTTCCTCTGATTGTCAACTATAAAATTCGCCGTACGTATTTGCATAGCTGCTGGCAGTTGCTTTTCCAGTGATCAACATATTTATAAACGTATGCCGTAAGCATTTTACGGAGGTTGGCCAATACTTATTTAAACAATTAACTGCAAAGGTGTTTCTACTAAAGAAATACTCGGAAAATTAGTTGCAAAACAATTAAGATTAACATACAAAAGAATATTCATTGTCAATAGTAGGCAGTAGCACCCGGAAACGACTTTTTCAGTGCTACTTTGCGATTTATTAGAATGCTTCTTTTTGTCAATGATTTTATTCGGAAGTTGGCAGAACTGTCCCTAATTTTCCACAAAAGTAGTACTGTGAACAGGTTTTATTAGACATAGTGGATGGCGTCAATTCTGATCCCACATTCATGAAACGCATCATAATTGGTGATGTATCAGGATATCATGCAAACAAATCAACAGGTATTAGAATGAATGACAAAAACACGAGACAAAACCGAAAAAATTTCAATAACGTCATTCAAAAGTCAGGGTGAGGTTCATTGTTATTCATATTAGCTATATTATTATTAGCTATATTCATATTAGCTATATTATTTGCGTGCGAAAATCTGTAAAACAATGCCCCGGAATTATGGAAAAACAATTAGTGATTTCGCATGGAGCAGCAGTTGCGAACAAATTAAGCCCAACAGTTCGACAAATATCATCGATTCATCAATACCAGCCTAATTTAGCACCGGGTGTTTCCGAAACTAAAATTGACGCTAGATGGAACCTGTTTTGAGTCGATGGAGGCAATAAAAGAGATTTCATGAAATGAGCTGAAGATTATACCGGAGAGTGCCAATAAAAGAAGTTTCAAAGACTGGTAAAAACCCTGACAAATTTGTTCTGCATAAATTGGGGCCTATAAAAAATTTTAATGATTAAATGAAAATTGTGTGTTTTACTTAACAATTCCCGTTACTTTTTTGACTTAATGCATTTGTTTTGTTTTAGATAATGTTGAGCTTTGCGTGGGGAAATGCTTTTATTGTTTTTGAAACGCCGTACAATAGGATTATTTATTGAAAATTGTTTCCCGGATATGTTCACGGCGACTGTCCCGTAGGAACTAGACATTTTAGGACATATATCCGATGTAATGTTGTAAAGGCTGGAATCGTTTTTGAGGAAGGCGGATTGCGTTTAAAAATGAAATTGGCCTCTAATATGTCGAAAAAAATGGTTACATCTTCCAAAAATAACATCCTGGATATGTGGAAGGCCTAAAGAACAAAGTACTTCAGAAAAGTGGACAGAGCAAAATATTTAACTTGGATGAAAGGTGGAAGTAGTAAGTTGTTGAATTTTGAGTGCTCTCTTTCGCACGTTATATAGTTCCAACTTAAGCACTCAAAATACAACAACTTACTACTTCCACCTTTCATCCAAGTTAAATATTTTGCTTGAGTCACCACGAACATAACAGCACCTTGCGAACACTACCTTCAACGCTGCGAAGCCATACCAACTACTTTTCACTTTGTCATTTTCAATCTTACAGGGAAGAATCCCTTGCCACGAACAGAACAGAACTATAGAAAGGGTGTTCCATTTAGACGTATGGTACTTGAATATCGGCTGGAATTCGCATTATTGAATTTTTAATTTGAGATGTTATGACAATGTCATAATTTTAATTATGCAACGCTACACGAAAGAACGTCGCACAAATTCCAAGTGGATGGTAAGAACGCTATGATCGATTCACCAAAAATTTGATTACAATGACCACATTAATGAGACCACTGTGCAAAATATTGTGAAACAAATTTAACGAAAAATATTTTCTGTGGAGCTACACGATGGATAGTCTATGAGAATGAAACCAGCTTTGAAATGGAACATTACAGCGGTTATTCAGATCATTGGCGTCGCAATTCTCCAATATAGCATCGGAAATATGGCGCACAGATTCGAGTTCCTACGGGACAGTCACGGTAAACATATCCGTGAAATAATTTTGCAATAAATAATCATATTTTTAGGAGGAAAACAATAAAATATTTGGTAAAATTCATATCCGTTTGCGTTTTATTTAAAAACAAAATATCCACACGTTTAAATGGAACATTCTTTACATACTGGGGGATCTATAACCATTATTTGAAGCTAGTCTCCTAAAGCAAATATAGCTCGTCGAGTACAATAGATCTGCTGAGAAGTAGTTTATCTTCAAAATGGGAGGTAAAAAACGGTGTATTTCTATCGTTCCATTTGCACTTTTTAATCTATTTCCAATAAAATGAAGGGCAACAAATATTTATACTCTATTTACGATAAACGAATCGTCTATTAGCTCTGGTTTATTTCACTTGAACTCAGCAGTTTTATCGCTAAAGTTCTAATTACCGAAAGAAAACAAGAAATAAAATTTACTACTGCTCGGATTTGCTCAAATGTAAACAAATCCAACAAATCCTTGCTGCAGAAAATTGCACTTCAAAATAAACGTCGAGTAAGCACAAAAAATTCCCTCGAAATGCAAAAGTTAAACATGAAGCTCTGCTTTTATGGTTAAAAGAAAAAAAGAAGCACTAACTAATTTTCAAATGTTTAATTTGTACAATGCCAACAATTTTGTTACATTTGAAACGATGTGTTAAAGGACGGTCGACCGACCAAATTGGTGAGAAATTTACGAAATTTAAATTATGGCTAATTGGAGCGTAAATGAATACGTTAGAGAAATGCAGTATTTAATAATGCATATACGCGCATGTATATTCAGAATGCGAGACAGCTTATATGCAAATAAAGACAAATTAATATTGCAACATAATGTCCTGTTCAGACGATCAAATATATGTGTGAGACATATTGCATTGCAAATAGCGTCAAAACTGTACAAATTTCTACTAAATAGCAAACTCAACGAAAATTGACTAAAAAAGTTCGAATCTATGTAGGTGGTGTGATCTAAAGATAACCAAACTTTTTAATTATGAAATAATATTTATTCAAATTACGATCCATTTAACTCAATAGAGAGTTTGGAACGCTCAACCAATTGATCCATAGACTATTTAAACTCACTTTTTGGGATCTTCTTTAACACCTGTGTCACGGCTGCTTGTACGACTGGAATGTGGAATGTGGAATGAGAAAATAAACGCACGGTGATAGATAAGGCGAATACGGAGGGTGGTCGATGACATAAATAGGTTTTTTTCATCAAAAATTCATTGACTTTTTTGGTGTTGTGAGGTGGTGCAATGCCATGCAACAAAAACAGTTGCTTTCCTTTGGAATATTCGTGCCTGACATGTAAAACTTTTGACCACAAACGATTTAAAACTTGTAAATAATATTCTCCGTTGACAGTTTGACCTTCTGGAAGAAATTCCTTGTGAACAATGTCAGCATTGTCTTGATCCTTGGCTTCTGAAAATTCAATTTTTTAGGTTTTGGCTCGTCGTTTGACTTCCATTTTGCAGATTGTCGCTTAGTTTCAGGATCATATTTAAAACACCATGTTTCATCACCAGCTATGATCGAATCGAAAAAATTTTGATCGTTTTCAGCTGTTGAAATGTTGTCTTTGCAATGCTTTTTGATCATCAGTTAACTGATGTGGAAGAAAACGTGCACACACACTTTTCTTTTATCCAAATCTTCAGTTAATATTTTGTAGATTGTACAGTAAGATTAATTAAATTTTTCTGTCAACATTCTCTCAGTGAAATTTACATCGATAGAGTTTGTTTCGCTTACTTTTTCCACTAACTCAGCACGATTAGATGCTTCGGCTTCGGGTCGTCCAGGTCATCATTTAAATCATCACAACCGTTTGTAAATCGTGTAAACCACGTGTAAACTTGAGTACTACTCATATAATACAATAATAAATTTTATTTAACAAATTTTTACCAAGTTTAAAACAAAATGTATTACTTTTTCTTTGTTACATTATGTTTTTACGTCTGCTGTTATTAAAACGTGTGTCATTTTGTAACCTGTCAAACGATTAGCATGAACTTAGCTGCTTTCGAAAGAAGATAAATGTACTTTTCTAACACTACCAACATTTAATAGATGGTGCTACGTGTTCTATATTTTAAATTAAAAGTTTGGTTATTTTTAGATCACACCTTGTATGTTACATATATATGATCGTCTGAACAGGGCATTAACATTTTCAAGGCGACTGTGATGATGCTAACAAAATTGTTGGCTTCGAAAAACTACTACTATATATACAATATACATATACAAAAGACAATAGTGTATATACACACATATATATATATATATATATATATATTTTTTTTTATATATATATATATATATATATATATATATATATATATATATATATATATATATATATATATATATATATATATATATATATATATATATATATATATATATATATATATATATATATATATATATATATATATATATATATATATATATATATATATATATATATATATATATATATATATATATATATATATATATATATATATATATATGTATATATAGTACATACCAATGCAATATTCAGCTAATTAAAGTAAATTTCAACAATCAATGATATGACATCGAATAGATTCCATTCATAGTTAGCATTGTCTGTCGTTGCGGTCATTAGCCATTGGCCAAATATGTCAAAATATCGAAAAATTAAAATGTCAAAATGCTAATTTGGTATATTTTTACTGACTGGCTGCATATTTTCGTTTTCATTCAACGTGCATACAATCAACGTTGAATACTCTCACAGCGACATATAAAATTATAAAATCACCCAATTAAATAAACATAATGCAATTTGTAAATGTGCATTTTATTTGTTCGTGAAAATATTTAAAATATTTTTGCGAATGTGTTGAAATATGCCGCGAAAACGAACCAAATATATTACGCGTACGTTGCGTATGCCAAACACACACACACACACACACACACACCCAATAGCAGTCAGTAACCAACTTCATTTGTTGGCAATGCTACTACTACCTACATATTTCATCGAGCATCCTATTCAGGCAGCCAGTTTTGCCCAACTAAAGCCCATCTAATTTGGTCACGAAATACGAAATCGTGCGCAAACTATGGTGAAGGCCAGTTTTCCTGTCTAATTTTGCAGCACTGCCACGCAGCACAATGCCGAATTGTGGCAACTCGGCAGAAAATGTAGTGTGCACGGCAGAGTTAACAAAAATTCGACAAATTTGAGATATTTAATAAGGATAATTTAATAAATCTAAAAATACCGTAAATGTTACGTAAGAGTCGCCCAGCCAGTGAGAACTTGTAGTTGAGTTCTCTGTAGCTTAACATATTTTGTTAACAACAAATTTTCGTAATTTACCGTGAGTCAGCTTAAGTTTCATATAACGTATAGTTGAAATGTATATCCTTACAAATTTCAGTAAGATTCGTAAAAATGCGCAGGAGAAAATATATACATATGTGCGACAAATGCCAAAATAGAAAAGTTCTCAAAATTTTGTCTGGAAAATCAGAAAGTAAAATGTGTTTTTACTCTAAGTATACTAGAGATGGGTGTGAGAACACATTCACAACATCCCGAAACTGTATTTTTTTCACGACACCGCAAATAGAGCATATTTTAGATTTTGTTCAGACCAACCTGAATCCCATCCGGTATAAAGAAATTTACCCAGTACCATATACTCCGGATATTCAGCGGTGTGTTTTCTGTTGTGATATAATGGGGATACACAATGATAAATGTAGTTAATATTGAAATAGGCATAGGGTCACTAGCCCAATGCAGCCTGCTTTTTGTCTAAAGAGTGACATATTGACATATTGGCGTTTATTTGTGAGAGGTTTTGCTCTCCACAACCGACTACAGATTAGTCTATAAGCCGTTTCTAGCAACCCCGTGAAGAGAATATAGCATCATTGCACATATTTACGACTAGTACACTTATAAATTGACTTAGTGCAGCTTATATGTCTTGTCGAGTACAATATATCTAGATTTTATAAAAAAAAAATAATTAAAACTTAAAGCTATAGGTAAAAAAAAAAACAGTTTTTGAGGCACTTTATCCAATTATCATATAATAATACAGTAAATGT
The DNA here is from genome assembly GCA_035044765.1 of Leucophenga montana. Lineage (NCBI taxonomy): Eukaryota > Metazoa > Arthropoda > Insecta > Diptera > Drosophilidae > Leucophenga > Leucophenga montana. The sequence continues at coordinate 82,580 of JAWNNQ010001131.1, forward strand.
TCACAGATTTCAGACTTTTCAGCTGTTTTGAAAAGAAGAAGAAAAATTGAACATTCAATTCTGTAAATCATGTTTGAACGAAATAGTCAGCGGGTTTTCGCCTATTTTTTAAACATTGAGCACCCTTTGATGTAAATTTTTTCGAAACAAGAACTCGTTACAAACTATTGATAATCTTTTTCGTTCAAGAGTCGATTCGTCAGTGTCTCGCTTAAATTACCAGTAGTAATAAACTAGCATTCTGAGCCGGCCTTTTTCTTCTAAGCGCTTTTTTATTGTCGATATATCTTAGAATCATTTACCATATTCGTCGCTGAGGAATGAAATTCAGCGATGCTTTTCCTACTAGATTAAGTTTTTCCAAATAAAAAAATAGAATAATGTTTTTTGTCTTCACTAATGGAATTTTAAGAATACTTTATTTGAACCCTAACCCCCCTAACTAACAACATGATGAATGCTAGGTATATTGAAGTGATAAAAATTAAAATTATAAGGAATTTGAGAAGTTTATAATGTTCATGATTATTTTAGAATGCAACATATTGAACTTTTGTGAGCCTCTCCGTTGAATTGTCGAATTATTATGCATTGCACTTGCAACACACAGCGTTTCTGCGGCGGCATTTTGTAAATATTTGTTTGCAATTTTGCTGTTGAAAAATTGTTTAATTGGAAAGATGAACACGTACGAAATGTGAAGGCTCGCCTTGCGTTATTTAATGCTGAATTGTTCTAAAGAAATGATGATGTCCTTGCCAAAGGAGAGGGTGAGCAAGTGCGTCAGAATAATATTATATGTAGAAAGAGAAAGCGTTCTAGCATACTCAGCTGTGCTTCACCTGCATTGCACACATTCTCGCGCGTTTGTTTTATTGAATAATGCTGATGTTGCTTCTTTATTATAGTCTATAAGGTGCAGAGGGGTATATGAAATATGTTCAAATTTAGTTAACAACCAAAAAGAAGGCGTGACAGCTGCCATAAGGTATTATGAATATTTTTGATCAGTATCAAAAGTAAATATGTCCGTCTGTCTGACCGTCTAATTGAACAACGAGAACTTGGGAGTCTATAGAAGATAGTGACTTCAAGCTTGGATATTTAGATTCCGCTAATCTCTTTTCATATAAAGTGTATTAAATAAACGTGCCAAACGCACTTTAAGGGATAGACCCTATACAAAACTATCTCCACGCATTGATTGAATTGAAGACTTTTAAAGAAGTTACAAGGTATCACGAAGTCGAGTACACTCATCTGCAGCGTTCTTCATTGTTTTTTCGTAGGACCTGCTGGCATGTAGCCAGTGTTGTCGTGTTTCTATTCTTTTATTATTTTAAATTGTCGAACAGCCACTCGACCATGTTTTACTTGCTCATCATCATCATCATCAATGCTGGCAGCATTGCAATCATATAAACAATCATAAAAGTCAAATAGAAAAATTTATTTAGCATTCTTCGCACTGCTATTCGCTCTATTTTTTTCTGGCTTTGTTCATCGTGAACTAGTTTTGTTTTTTTTATTTTTATGGCAAATATAATATTTTCTCGCATTTCATGTTTTCCTGCACCAAATGCGATTTTCTTGCCGATAGCAAAAGTTTATGCGAAAGAACTTTTACAATATGAACGCACAAAAATCCAGCACTAACAAAATAAACTTTATTATAAAAATTGTACACAATTTCCTATTGTTTATACAATTTCTATTTTGCACGCTACACTTCTCATAGTAGGTAAATGCATTTTAGTAGGTAAATGCATTTTAGTACAAATTTTTTATAATGCGAAAAGTGAATTTCTAAATGGCGGTCAAATGTTTGGGTGTTACAGGGTGACACTTGAAAGAAAATGTAATAACTGGTTTATTTTATTTTAGAATTGTCATTTAGATTCAATAAAAATGAAGGACATTAACTAGTTTTGGAGTCAGTGATTTTAGTTCACAGAAAGTTTTGACGAATGTTTGAGACTAATAAACTCTTTTGCCGAGCATGGGACAGTTACAAAAAGGCCTTATCAACGAGATCCTTCAGTTAGGACACAGCATAAAATTGCTGTTGTAGCTGCAGCTATACAAAGAAATTCTTGCGTTGCAACGTGGAACTGCTTATCTGCTTACTGCTTGTTCAAACCAAACTTTTACCGATACAAAGTTATGTGTCGGAGAAAAATGCTCACATCGTCACTCCAAATTCCTAATAGCACGTAGTTCAAAATTCAACATATAGATGGCCCAATCTATAATAAGTGTTGGCAAATCGAAATGAGTATAGTGTGTTATTATATATTTGTAATATTTTACGCAAGAAGATTTGAAGAGTATTCAAATTTCGCATTGACCATAAGTAAAAGTTTTTTTTTTTTAATAAATTTTTTTCCTTTTTTTGCAATCGAACTTTTGTGCTCCGCTTTTTCAAGTGCGCGTGTTTTTCTAGTTTGTTGCAATATTCAATTAAAAAAAAATCCTGGAAAACTGTTTCGATTCTCGAGTGATACTTTGGCGAACAACTTTTGTAAACATGTTGTGGCTTTTTTGCAATTCTTTATTTTTATGCACTGTACCAGTAGGCTAAAAGGGTATGTTAAGTTTCTGCAAATGTATGTAACAGGCAGCAGAAAGCGTGGCAGATCCCATAAAGTATATATAGTTTTGATAAGCTTCGGAAGACGACTCCATATAGACTGTCTGTCTGAGCGACGAGATCGGTTTTTTAAAAAACATGGTAAACTCTACTAACTCTACTGAGTAACCTCTATAGAATCCTATCCTTAATTTGTTTGAAAAAATTTTTGTTAAGATAGAAATACCAAATTGGGTGTATCTTACGTCAATCCTTATACAGGGTATGCAATCGGTAGCTTAGCTTTTGGGAATTTAGTCGCTATGGAGCGTTTCTCGGGAGCGGACCGTGCGTTGTGCGTACGTGAGTTTTACAAAAATGGTAATTCAGCGACTGTAGCGCGTAGAAAATTCTGCAGTATTCGACATGTTCGTCATTTCAATGATGCGCCAAGCCCTCGACTCATTGGAAAATGGGTCGAGATGTTTGAAGATACCGGTTCAACGCTGCAAAAATCAAAATCCTGGCGTCCAAGGTCTTCGAGAACGTTTGAAAACGTAGACAGTGTTACTGAGTATGTTCGTGACAACCCGAACCTTTCGATTCGGATGCGTTAAAAGTGCATAGATCATCATTGTTCCGTATTTTACACAAAGATTTAAAGCTGCGTCCCTACAAAATTCAGTTGGTGCAAGAATTAAAGCCTCAGGGTGCTGGCAAATTGATCTCCAGGAGAGGTGACATAAATTGGCCTCCACGAAGTCCCGATTTAACCTCAATGGACTTTTTCCTGTGGGGTTAAGTCAAATCCAAAGTTTACGGCAACAAACCGATTATGTAGAATATTCCATATAGACACAGATCGGACCACTATAAGTGGAGCACCTATACAAAACTTTTTAAGTTTTTGTAAAATATACCATACGAGTGTAGGGAGGGGAATATACATTCTATACAATTCTATGGTTCAACTAAGAAACCTTAGACAAGGTACAGTGTATCTGAAAGTCGACTGCAGCGTCCTTTTTTTATAATTGTTTTTTCTTTCTTCGACATCAATGTTGCTGTTGTTGTTTTGTGAGTAGTAGTTGCATTTATTGTGCCGCATAAGCCAATAGCTACACACACTTTTTTCTTACTTTTATTTTAAAATGTTGTTTTTTCTTTGATTGTACTTTTGTTTAACCGACATGTTAACAGGTTTGCATTCCGCTTGCGGCCAAAAAAAAAAGCAAAAACAAAAAAAAATCTAAAATCATACAATGGCATACAGTTTTGACGTTAAATGAAATTGCATTTAAAAATTAAAACCAATCAAATTAATATGTAGAATTTTAATGGATTTCTGTATTTTTCGCTCTTTTTTTTAATACGGGAACAGCTTGCAGTAAAAGTATACACAAAATCGAAATCTATAATATTATATTTTAATATTGCAAAAATAAAAGAGTAAAGTAGTTTAAACGATGCAGTATGCATGAAGCAAAAGGATTGTGACACAAAATACACGAGGTTTGCTTGTGTCTATGGTTTCGCAACACTAGCGTTTGTTTTAAAATTGTAAAATAAAACCAAACATAAAATTCGTTAAATGTGCGCAATTGTTTGACGCAATTGTATGAGATTCACAGGACAAGTGAACGATTTCATTTAAAAACCGTAAAAAAATAAGATTCACTGGGAAAATAGACTGTGTCCCGTCCTCATATTAGAAAAACAAATGAAACATTTAGAAGAAAACTAGATGTTTGAAAGTTGATATTTTTATTTGAATTATAAAAATGTGAAAAATTTGATTCCCAATGCATCATATTATACAATATAACAGATCTGTACATGTCCGAATGAACAGCAAATTAAAGCTTTTTAATCGCAATATTGCAGCAATTTGATTAAATTTCAATAGTTTTTGTATCGTTTATTGTTACAGTAATGCACATTGTTTAGTGTTCTAAATAAACTTGAAAACTAGTTTTGCGCAAATTAAAAAATAAAATTCAAAAACCTTCCAATGCCTTTCTCTGCATCCGTTCGTTTCAATACTGAATGTCAAAGTGACATTTTGTTTGCAGTTCCCGAATTTACATTTGACCAACAGATTGGAATATTTTCTGTTTATTTTGACCTAACTCAATATGGAAATTGTACAGAGAAATACGAAACTAGATAAGTACAATATATGTACATATATATATATATATATATATATATATATATATATATATATATATATATATATATATATATATATATAACTAAAATGGGCCAGTGTACTTGTACTATGTGCATTTGCAGTACTTACACGCCTGTCTAACTGTCCAATGGGTTTTTCACTTTTTACGCCCGCCTGCCTGTCACTCACAGATGATATCATGCATGCATGAAGCGAAAAAATGAATTTCGAGAAAATTTTACCAGATAAATAAAACGAAAAAAGAAGCGACAATGCAAATAGCGCAACAAAAATGTAAATAAATGTGCTTGTGAACCCGAAACGATGTTCACGACGACCTTGTACAATGTTTGAACCTTAACACCCCACACATATGTTTAGTCAAAATCATATATAAAATTCAAGTGAGCCTATGGGTTGCCTAGTATGCAGTGATACTCTGTATCGTATGTGAATATTACTATAAAAATCAACCAAGCATGGACAGCAAACGCAGAAATAGAAAATGCTTCGTTGTATGCTTAGAGACATTAAGGATTCAGGGCTTAACATGCCGTAAACATAGAAATACATAAACACACACACATACGTGCACAAAAGTCAAGCCACCAAAGACATCAAATGCGGCATATAAAGTGGTATTATGTTATAGGCAAGAAAGTAAAAAAAAAATCAACAGCGGAAAAGTCTAGAAACCACAGGAAGGAAGTCGTCGCAGCCATCTTTATCTCAATGTGCTGGTCTGGTTGGTTTTATAAACCAAAGACAAAAAATACATTGAGACCGTATTAAATTGAAGATGATGATAATGCGCTAGATAAAAAGATGTAGCGAAATCGGTGGCGATGTAGGCAGTTGAGCATAAGTCTAGGCAAATATCCACATCCGCTCAAAGGTGCCCACAACAATAATACATACTTGTACGAATATATGTATGTATCTAGATGCATACATTCATTCCATAATAGGACACCGACAATGTAATAAGCATGAAAACCGCAAAGGAACATGTGAGTACTAACAAAAACGCTCTTTAGAATAGCAGAGCTGAAAAAAAAACAAAAAACTGGATTGAGATAAATAGAGGGTAGGTGTAATAATTCTTTACAACACAAAAAAGTAAGTAGTATCGAAAAAAGTCTGTGTTATATCAGTGTAGAAACAAACAGAGTAAATCACTTTGCATTCATCGCTCATACAAGCCATCAGCATTATTTATCTACATATTTTGTAATTATATAAAAGTAAGTAAACAACAGCCTAAACATATGCTACGATTTTATTTTTATGCATAAATTTTGTAGCATACTTTCAGAGTATTTTTTTAAAGGATTTTAGTTAGAACTCTTCTGCATGTTAATATTTTACACTATAGCACTCTAACTAAGTTAAGTTAAGACTACACCTCACATGTTAAACTCTATTACAACGTTTAGGCTACAGAGGGCGCCAAAGAAGCAAACTATAGTCCTCCCCTGAACAGGCGTGTAAAAAGAGTATAAAATGTTTGTAAGAATTTAACAGACAAAAGGAGTCTTGTCAACTGTAAGAATGCCTAGATTTTGTATATGTACTATAAAATATAGAGACACCACATTTTGATATTAAAAGCTTTCTTAAGATCGGGTTCGATGAAGGACTACTGCATAGGCTAATCACTAGAAACACCAAACTTGATATATTGTAGATGTATAGCTATTGGTTCTAAATAATACGAGTATAACGTAGCTTTTTGTGTATGCTTTGAGAGGTAAATAAAATCTTTATCAGACAGATTAGTTGCAAACTACTATGTAATATGTAAAAACTATTTGCTAATTATAAAAGCAATTAAGTTTTAAGTGTACGTTTATAATTCAGAGCATTTGAAGCAAATAAATAGACAAAGTTAAGCTAAATAAAAGCTTATCAAAACGATGATGACGAGAGAAAGCAAAATGAAGGGTACATCAGACATAGCAGCAAAAAACAACAGCAAACACATGCGTGGGACTTTTCCACAATTCTCTTGTCTCTTGTCTCTTTATCACGTGACATCTCCACTTAGTTTCTTTCATAATTTGCAACTTTGTATCTTATCTTCCTTACTGAAATCTTCCAGTTTGAATGACTTAAAAAATTTGTAGGAACTTTACATGAAATGTATCTAGCTAAATGGAGCCTATATGAATACTCAATGATCTACCCTCGTACAAGTAAGACAAAGTGAACTGATAACATCTGCAATTTCTTCAAATAAAGGCAACGAAAAAAAAAAAAAAGAACGAAACGGAAAAGTAAAGTTTCAATGGCAAGAAGTGGCGAGTGGAGTGTGGAGTCGTATGTACAAAGGACGACACAGGACTATTTACTTGGCATTAAATACAGTGAAAATAAAAATGGATAACGAGCGTATTGCTAGTGACTCAGAATGACAGGACTTCGAATTCGGGAGTGCACAAAAGCTGAAAACGAGCAACGCACACCGACAAACAAACAAACAAACGAATGAATGAAGAACAATACTGCAATAATAAGTGAAACAACAGCAGATACTAAAAGACAACAAAAGTAAAAGCAGTAGATACAAGACATAAGTTGTTGCAAAAAAGAAAATAAAGCTAAAAGAGCATCCAAACAGCTTACAACAACCAAGTTAAGACAGACCGAGGGCAGGACACGATACAAGTCTTTGAGCGGTGGACGAGAATGTAGGTTCCACATGGGAGCCCCTCTTTGCCGAGTACGGGGCACAATTGCACACAATTTTCATTTATTGTTTGTTACATTTTCCATTATATTGCCTGCTTTTTTGGCTTTTGTCTTTTGCAGAAGAGGAAAAAAAAAATTATAATGGCGAAAAATTCCAACAGCAAAAAAAAAAAAAGACAAAAGGGTTTCATGTCAGTTTGTCACTTGAACTTGCAGCGCACATTCAATGGCAACACAAATGCAAATGCGAGCAACAGAGAGAATACGAATGGTAGCAGGACGCGCTGTACGAGCTAAAGCAATTCAACGAGCATAAATAGTCGGTAAAGCCCTTGCCTTCTTACCACCGCAGACGATTTGGCAGATAATCGACAGTTGAAGCGGCATGCAGCATCTCTTTCATTTTTTTTTTTTACTCTTCATAGTATTATTGCCTGTACTGCCTTTATCCTTTATCAACATTCAAACTTATGTCATGCATGCAAACATTTAAGACTGAAAGGACCAACAGACAGACAGATAGACTGCTACAAAAAAGAGGTACATTCATGTGAAAGGACATTACAACTCGAAATAACTGTGCAGTGATGTCTAGCGAGGTTTGTTTAACAAATATATCGAATGATACGCGTGGAGATACAACGAAAAGCAATATAAATTAAAGAAGCATTTATCAGCGAAGATTCAGATTTTAGAACAATGCAGATAGGGTGAACTGCATTGGATTCGAAAATTTATTTTTCAATGCTGATTTATGTTTTTGAGAACAATTCTTGCTAACTATCAAGCTAAAGATACAACACATCTTTTTATGGTTGTAAGCTGCAACGGATTTCTAGTCCAGGTTCAGTTGTGCACTATCTTAAAAAAAAAACTCCAACATTGTTTCTGAAAAGGGAAAACAGCGCAACAGATTTGTGTCAGTTTGTTTTGGCTGAATTTCAGTATTTTTTTAAACAAATCTCGCATGTGTCAACAATACCAAAAAAAAAAAAACATTTCAAGTCAAGAGTGCCAGAGTATCCTGCTGTCAAACAAAAGTCATCAGGAATCGTTAGCAGAATATCGGGTTAAGCACCACAAATTCCTGTACATTAAACTTGGTTCTGCATGGCTCAGCTTTACTAGATATGTACAGCTTCGTTTTAACTTGAGTTTGCCTATTAGAAGTGTATTTCTCGACCTCATTTTTATTGCCCTGAGAAAAAAAAAATTGGTTTTTTCTACTTTTGTTTTTTTTTCTTCATGTTGTTTTTAGGCACTTTTCTTGCTGTTTATAGCTAAAAATCGTTGTTGCGTGTTCGCAATAATTACTACAAAAGGTTCCTATAACACAGTCCATTCTTGTATGTGTTCTTCACTTCGTCATTTAGCGTTTCTGTAGCAATCATTAAAAATATATAGAAAAACTGGCACAATAAAAACGTGCTTCCGTTCATTTTGTGTATTTTTATTTGGTAAATTCGTATTTCATTTCGTTCTTCATAGTCATTTAGCTTCATTTTTGATAAGCAAATTAATTAAATTGAATACCGAAATTGAGCTGCATATTTAGATAAAATGTAGCGATATAATTAGTTCAGTTTGAAGCTTGTTAATGTATCTTTGATATTAAATGGTAAGCTTAAGGTACAATAAATATCGAATAAAAGTTTTATATTAAAATAAAACTAATTCAATATGTTATCTTTAGATGTAAACTCAGTCCTTAACAGCCCTCAGCCTAGCTAACCAAAAACCTTGATGTATGTGATTTCGAAAATTGTCTTGTACGACTACATTGCTACGCAACACTTAAGTGTTGTTGGTTGCCAGCTGACATTTGCATTGGAAAGTTTGACATTTTTTAGTATAAAAGTACGCAGAACGTTTTGTTGTACGAGCACTTTTTATGTTGTTTACAGTGACTTGAAAAATTCAACACGGCCAAAAATGGAATTAATCAGTGAAAATTTTCGTACGATGATTAATTACGAAGTTCGATGTGGTTTATCAAGACAAAAGTGCATCGATAAAATTTTTTTAATTTAATGCGATCAAGCCCCACACTTTTGTAATGTAAAACGTTGCTATAACGTATTTATTTGCGGACATCTTTCTAGGATGAATTTCAAGAAGGTTGTCGAAAAACTATCGGTGTTTCAGAAACACTTCTATACATATTCTAACATGTGACGAATCATGGATATATTCATATGAACACGAAATAAAACACCAATCGAATGCATGAATGCTTCAAGTTGAACCAAAACCAATTAAAGTTATTCGCGGACATAACACATCGTAGCAAATGGTTGCCTGTTATACGAAAAAACTGATTCTGTCGCAACTGTTCTATTAGCGCAATGTAGAACAGTCAATTCTGAGTGCTGTTGACACATTTTTTGGCCCGAAGTTTCTGGAGAATTGAGAAAAATCAACCGCTAAAGACGGATCACCGCCACTACGACAATGCGATCTCGCACACATCGGTTCACAGAAGTAAGTTTTTAAACACTAAAACTGTTCTGTTCTGTAAAACGTTCTGTTTCCGCACATCAAAATTGAATTGCGAGGTCAAGGTTTTTCGGCGCCCGAAAAAGCTGTTGAAGCCTTTAATCAGCTCTTTTTGGAGAGACCCACTTCTGAGTGGAAAAAGCGTTTGGAAACCTGGTTCAAACGCAAAAGTACTTATATTGATCTTCATGGAGAATATTTTGAAAACCAATAAACTCATTCTCAATGGCACATTATAATTTTAAATTCGTATAAAACTATTGACACCAAATTTGGCTAATCAATTCACCTGCTTCTGACATGGTGTCCAGCGTGTGGCGAGTATTTTAGCGCTACTCGCTCTTAAGTATAACTTGGTTGTCTGATAGAATACATAACATGTGCACACTTCTTGTTCTGCAAAAACATTTTCTCGCACTTATTTCAATAGCATGAATATTAGCTTAAAACATGGTTGGAAATATGGTCTTGTTCTAACAACCATGTTTAATCATTCACCATGTTTAATCATTCACCTTGTTCCACTTTTGATTCATTATTATATACGTCGACAGAATTAATTCTCAACAATTATCGAGCATTTATGGATACTATAAATATCATTCTATTATAGCACTTAGAAGTGTGGCGTAAGTTCCCATATCTGAACTTATGAAATAAAATAAAATCTTAGATGCAAATTGAAAAATAAGTTTAGAAATCTTAAAGAAATTCTTTGAGTACATTCCTTGCAAAGCATCATTAAATATACAAAACAACGAGCATATTCACAAGATAATGTATTTTATTCACGCTAATAATTCATTTAAAATACCAAGTGTGTAATTTAATTATAATTACAACTCCATTTTAAACTAATCCATCATATTTCTTCCTCTTTCACACGTGCTCCCATAAGGCAATAATACATAATACATCTTCCAAAATTTAATTCAAGGTGTTGTCAACATCCTGCCGCAACAATATTGGCGTAAATGTCATTATGCCAAGCAACGGAAATGTCTAATGCACGCATATCCTGTTGGTCCTTTGTGCCGCAGCATTATGCGTTTCCGGTTTCCTATTTAAAGTTGTAGCGCACCGTTGCAAAGCACCAAGTGCCTTGACTTGACTTGAATCAAGTAGAGCAGTAAAAAGCATAAGATAGTATTTATTATGAGTACTTGACTGCAACTAGTAAAAATACTAAGCTGCGACTTAAAAGATTTACAAGCTCTAGGTACTCAATCCTGAGGAAATTTTATGTTGAGTTGGTTTGGTGCAGAAGGGTTAAAGTGTGCGAAAACTTATGTACGCCTGCCCAGCTCACCTGTCTTGTCTTGTCTGCTTAGACACGGATTAGATTTGACAACATAGTAACCCCACAACCTATTTCATGAGTAATCAACGACGACGACGCAGCAGATCCGATTAAGCACATAAAAAACGCGCACTCCTATAACAAAAATATATACATATGAAACTACAAAAATTCATTTGAATTTCGAAACGCCTACAGCAAAAGGCAACAATGATAAAAATTTCGCCAAATATTTGGTATTCTTAAATACGCTACACATATAGTGCGAAAAGGATATTGTAAGTTTATCGAAAACTCTACAAAGTAAAAATATTTTTTATCTGAACATTTTGCTCACTCCGTTCTATAAATTTTAAGCTGAAACTAGTTAGTACTATGGTACAATTAGAGGTCCTGGTGCAAGCATTTTTTGTTGACATTGTAGACACCCAATTCAGCTTTCATGTGGATGTCTAATATGAGTCGGGTAGCTATAGTGTGGATTGGGCTAGCGTTCTAGGCGATTTCTTTAGTATCTAAGCTAAACATTTTTTATTTGAAATGGATGTTACTCTAATATGAATACCATACAATATCCAAAAAACTGGTTAAAATTGAATCACTATAGAGAGAGAGAGAGAGAGAGAGAGAGAGAGAGAGAGAGAGAGAGAGAGAGAGAGAGAGGGAGAGAGATAAAGTACTATGGCTTTTCTACCGTCCAACATTCTTCAAACTCTCAACATTCTCGGTGAATGTTCAGAATGTAGAGAATGGTGACTCAAACATATCCTGTGTGAATTTGTGTATTTTTATTTTTGTGCGTCTCAACCTTTTCCCATGCCCCTGGCAAATGTTCATTGTTATTAACATGTGAGTGGCAAAATGACGTTCGCTTTATTTAAAAATTAGCTGTTTGTGGTGATGATGATAAATACGATATGATATCGATAATAAATACGATATGATATCGATAATAAATCGTTAATTTCATCGAAAAACATTTAATTCATTCGAGGCAAATATAAAGAATTTTGTTTGTAGACTTTCCCATAACTTTCTATACATTCTTTCTCTACATTCTGAACAATCACCGCGAATGTTGAGAGTATGAAGAATGTTGGACGGTGCAAAAGCCACTTTATCTCTCTGCTAAACAGTTCTGAGATAGGCTCTACTAATTTAAATTTAAATCATTCACAAACACATTTTTTGCTTGGAATATTAGTACAAAATTAGATCGTGTGAAGCGGTTAATTTTTTTTTCATATCAAATAATAAAGCAATGCCTGAAACTAGCTGAAAGTATTAGCTAGACTATAGTGGATCATTGTTTAAGGGGTTTGCCAAACTCAAAATGAAGAAGGCACGAAAAAAAAAATCGAAGCCTAAAAACCTAACAAAGCAATAAATTAGTGTCTAGATTAAAGTAGGATTTTCATGCCTAATAAACGGAAGAACGAACTAGGATGTATTTCTATGTATACGTATACAAGCACCAGTGATATTTGAATGCTTGACATTGCTTGCCAAAAATGCTAAAGCCTATGTCTGCGAAGCATTGGCATTACATCTCACAAGTCACCGTCAGACTATTATGCTGCTGCCTTTCTATATACAATAAGTAAATCCTGTTCAAGGATTATATGCGACGCGCTTATTTTACTGTTATACAATAATATAGTAGCAGCAACTTGCTTTTTCATTCCGTGTTTTTCATACGTTCAGCCGCGTTGTTCGAATTTTGTCTCTGCAAATTGAAAATATTGCTTGATTTTTGGCATTGTCTTCTGTTCTTCGTCGTCGTCATCGTCGTTCCTGACATTTTGCGGTTATTAGCAACATTTTAGCTGTAGGTCACATTTAGACGCGACTGTCTGCAATTTATTGCCACAATTTTCAATGACTTATTAGCTTAGATTAGTAGCAAGCAGAAATGTTCAATTCAACTCGAATGCGAGCAAAGTGTCGCCTTAGTGTCGCCTGCTCAAAAAAGTCCCTGATTAATATGTGCACAATGGTAAGTTAAGTGAATTTTTATTGAAGCACTAAATCAAATGGCGCAGCATAAACCTTTTGTCTTTTAATAGAACCAACGGATTGCCTGTCTGTCTGTCCGCCCGTCCGTCCGTCTGTCAACTAACCCATTGACAAACAAAAACAAAACAGCAGGATATGCTGTCGAAAATTTAATTATTTTAATTTAATGTGAAAATAAATTAATATGAGTCCGTAGAAGTGTTGACAGCTGCACAGAAGAAAATGACTGATTAGCAAATAGAACTCAGTGCTCGTTCGACCACATGCAAATATGAAGAAAAGCCTCGAGATTGACCCGTTTACGGATAGCCCCCAGCTAGCTGGCTTTAAAGCAAGTTAGCAGCGCTTTGAGTTACTTAAAAGGACATTAAGTTGGTCTGGAAGATGTGTGTGCAAATAATGGCGTGTTTGTGTTCGAAATGGTAGAATAACCACAAAAATCTGCTGCTGTTTAAGCCACAGCAAAGACGGCTAGTAACCAAGATAAGCAAAGGAAGAAGAAAAAATATAACCAAATCGGAAATATCAGTAAAGGGATTGCTATGTTAAAAAAAGGGTTTAAAGTGCCAGCAGCTAAGAAAATGCTCTGGTCAATGCATTCAAATCAGTTTAAAGCACAAACAGTATGAGTGTAAGGACAAGTTACTGTGAAGAGCGGAAGCTGTTTAACCCTTTTCAGCAGCATGACCCACACAAGTTGGCCTGGCTTGTTCAACGCAATTACTTTTATATGCGGTCAATCTATGTGTATGTGTATATGTGTGTGCGGCTGCCTGCTTATATATTTCTGAGTTTATGTAGGTATGAGTTTGCAACACTTATACTTGCCACTATATATCCTTTTGCCTGACACTATGTGTAAGTGTTTGTACAATGAAATAGTTCTTGTCATCTTTAATATTTAAAGAGCAGCGCATTCATTTAGGCCGACATATGTATATGTCATGCTTAAAAATAATTCAACATTTTTGTACTATTCAGACGTAATGTGAATAGTATTATAATTTTGACATGAAGTTTGTAACGCATCAGAGAAGGTTTCAGATACCCCTTTACATTCTTGTTCAGCTCGAAGAGACAAATCGATTTAGCTATGTCTGTTTGTCTGTCCATGAGTTTCAATTGTTGGCATATTGCTGTGAAAGTTGATATGGAGATTTTTTATAACTATAAACAAAACAAATTGACTGCAATTTGCCCACTAGAAGATATGGCTGCCATACAAAAATACTTTGTATTTATTTTGTTGCATCGAACATGTTTGAATTAAATTGTATACTTATGTTAGTAAACATTTCACTAGCTAGCGTGCTACCTAGCATTACAGACAACCTAGATACAAACTCCGCTCTTTAAACTTTAATTTAGTTATTTTAGCAATAAAATTATACGCAACCCTCTACTCCATTCAGGACTATTAAAATGACGAAATACATGCCAAATGCATGAATGAAAAGTAGTTTAATATATTTAATATTGTTAAATCTTAGCTTTTCATCAAAAATGTATAAACTGAAGTAAAACACCAGCAAGAAGAGTATTAAAGCTTCAGTTCCACCCTGTTCAGTATCTTTTCTGTACGACAGTTTATTCTATCAATGTCAACCGAGAGATTTTCTAAATGTTTTAGCATGTTGTTGTCATATTTAAGTTTCCACTAAAGTAATGTGATAACAGATATCATTGAAAGCGTTCATCATTTAATTTCAAATGCTACTCCTCACTCAACTTAAATTTATTCGAAATTGCCTTCATTTTGCATACTACTTAACAAATTAAAATGTAATTTATCATTATTACAATAACTAAACATATGCGTTTCATATTTTGTTCTTTACATACTATAGGAGTATGTATCTAAGCTAACTGACATCGGATGTGTACGTTTGCGTAGGTAAATATTTAAAATTAGAAATTAATTGCAAATGCGTTTTAAATATTTTGTTTTACATAAATTTTATGCACTAATCGCATTTAATCGCGTTGAGGTTTAGCGCCATACGCCCAGACGAGCAGCAACTTGAATTTATTATCGTGAATTTTTTTATCTACTAGCCCACACTCACGCCTCATGCCTCTTGGAATTGGATTATGGCTTATTTATAATGACAAGTGTAAATGCAGGCGCGACATGGGCTAATTAGCGTTGACCGCTGCGCGTCGGAGACAGTACTATAATCGATTTGTGTTGTTCATTTAAATGAATTGTACGAGGGTTGCTCGATATGCATAGTGGAAATAGCTGTTATACTGCCCTGTTCTTATTCTCATTTCGTTTCTAATTCGAAAGCGAACAATTTGATTTTGGCTGTTCCGGTTACCAAACTACTAGTATGTGATTTCGTTTTCTAATCTGAAAGTTTGATTCCCAAAATGGAAGAAAAACAAAAATTGAACAGTTTGGCGTATTAAATTATGAATCGATGCGTCTAATCTTTTCTGGTGTACATAAGTTTTGCGTATATTATATGTGATTGTGTAGATCCTGCGTTTAAGAGCAACATACAGCACACTCAATAGGTTTTGTTTTGAAGCATCCAGAAGGAAAAGAGTATCTCAATGAGTCAAGCGCTTTCAGAGATGTTTGGCTATCAAATAGAAATTTTACAATCGATAACACAGCTTCTCTGCCTTGGCATTTGCCGAGTCTGCGGACAATATGCTTTTTTTCATTCCTCCGACAAGTTAAGCAGCATAACTAAATGGCAATCTCGTTGTATTGCGTTAAGATGTTCAATTGTTATCTGGTTGGAATTGTAACATTTCAATTTAAAGGATTAAAGTTTGGTTTTAACATTTGAAGTTTGAGTATCTTCAAGATACAACAGTGCCAGACAATAGTTTCTCTAAATTTCATAAGTTTAGTTTTATTTTTCGCAGATACACTCATTGTTTGATGCTGGATAGTTGGTCAGTGAACAGTGGATAAGAAGAATTGATATCTTTTTTAACGAGAAGTTAACAGTATTGGCTTGTTTCGTCAATAACTTAAGACTAACTTCTTTTTCAGTATCACATTCAAATATATCACTTATATTGAATGACAAACTTAAACCGTTTTTGTGCTTCGTAAGACGTATCAAAATCGTATCAACTGCGTCTGAGCCCGTATTGCCAACAGAGCATTGCACCAATATATTCATTAGCAAGGTCTTACAAAAAACTCTAATGTTCAATTCATTTCGTACCGAAAAACATTTGCAAACATGCGAACATGGCAAATATTACCAATTTTTAAGATATACGAACATTCAAGAGCACAAAAAATTATTTTAGTTGCTTGATCTCTCCACTGCGATGCAAACATAGCAAGCATCTCACAAGTCTCGGAGATTTTTTTGAATTTACAATCGGATTCGCTCTGAGGAAGCATTTAGTAATTTTATATACGCTTAGATAGATGGTGAATTTGTTGGCTGCGCTCATAAGTTAACGAGTACATCGTTTGCCATTTCGAATGCATTCGTGCAAGGCTCTAGATTATACAATTCTCTTATTTTTCTCTCGCATGCATATGAACTTTCAGTAAAACATAAAAATTAGCTATGCCTATGCCAAATCAAAAGTTAAAGCTTAATGTTTACCATCTACATATCACCAATTATTAGAATATAGTACAGGCATGTATATGTATCACATGTCATATTTCGTAGTACGTATTTCATTATATAAAATCTGCAATTGCATAAATTTTGCAAATGACTGACGTTATTCCGATCGCATACGATTGGCCGACCAATAACCGCGGTATATTATTTCGCTTGATTAGTGTCCAGAATAATCAAATACACGCAACGCATCCTAGGTCAAGAAGTCAACACAGTTTAGTTCCAGTTCAGCTAACTCAATGTGAGTCCACGCCTGCTCGTGCCTGTCATGCGTGAGTAAGTCGGTCAACACGTGCGTAGGTCGTGTGACCCTCTACAATTGCCCACTCTTCCACATCACGCCTAACTTCTCTCGCGTGGGTATTGAACTGACAAATTTGTTATGCTTTAAAGCCGCAATGTACAACTTGGTCGCGTTGAAAATTGCATGCAAACGCAATTAGTAGTTGGCTGACAATTCAGTCGAAGTTGGCAGCCCATCTGGCTGGCTGACTGGGGGCTTTGTTGAATTAATTACGCGCCTTCGTACGTACATGCTGTGTGTGTGGTTCTACAATATACAATTTTTATTTCACTATCGTAAGAGTGCAGTGTATATTTACTCTTTAGTTTATTTGCGTTTTGATTAGCCTTAATAGCCTGTATTAAAACCTCTACTTGCTCACACTCCATATGCGGTTCAATCGCCTCCGTTCGTTGTTGCATGTGTTAATCTGCCGTAAAATGCCACTTGTTGCAGTCGCTAAACCAGCAACTAACATCAACTACAACAACATTCGCTCGGTCGGTCCGTCGGACGGCCAACCATCGACCGACCGACCGACGTATATAAATTTCCACACTAATTACAGTGAAGGGGGTCAACCGCGTGGGTCACAACGTTAATTTACATATGCTCTTGCATTTTATTTTAATTTATTATAGCTTGTTCCTAATGTTAATTGCGACTGTGACGATGACGGCGATGCTAAGTTGAGTTTTAAAGTTTCTTCTTGCTCGCTCATTATAAATTTAAATTGTTGAAATGTGTTTGGGCCTTCATTAATGATGTTTTTTTTTTCTTTTTGTTGTTGTCAAATGAGGGCGTTTTATTTGTTTTAATTGCAAAAGCCAGAGACGAACTACTCTAATTAGTGTTTGTTTCAGTAAATTTTCGTGCTACTTTTCTCTATAAAAGCAAACTGCAGCAGCATCTCCTCGTTGCTTTCATATAATAAGAAGCACAAAAGGTCAAATATGAGTCTGCAACTTAACTCGAAAGTTGACCTTTCAACAATTTTCTTATTAAACGCAACAGACAAAAAATAGCGTTTTCTATAAAAAATGTCAAGGTACATGCTTGAATTTTTTGATCGAAAAGAATTTGCAACAGTGTCCTTTTGTTTTGCTACCTTTACACTTAATTTATTCCTAATTGAGCGTTAAAAGAGGTGGAAAAGTATATAGATATAATGAGCTACTGCACTTACAGTTCACATTTAGTGTGGCAATGGACTCCAGACGCTTGCCCTCATTCATGGCACGATTCCAGACAACGCATTTGTACTTGACACCATCATCCTCACGACGTGGCGTAATCGAAAGTGTCGCATTCGTTGGTTGATCCTTTGAGCCGCCCTTTAGCACAGTTGCCTGCAGTGGCGCATTGGAACCGTCGCGGTACCAGCTGTTGAGTGGATGAGAAATTACGTAAAAAAAAAGGATTATATTTAAAGTAACTCTTTTAATTTATACATTTTTATTTTCTATACATGAATATATGAATTTTAGCAGGCGCAAGGACATTTTACATAGAGAAACTATTTTTTTTTTACATATTTTTTCTCAATGTGAATAGAGAATAATAATAACAACTTTTAATTACACAGAAAAATGGTTATACACGTGTTTCGAACTTAGCCACAAGCTCTCATCAGTATGCTGGCTGCACATTGCAAATTTTTGTTACTTATATCATGCCTCTCAGCAAAAACGCGCTGTGTATCATACAAATTTCAATACTATATCCAATGATAAACACGTGCAGCATACAATATCTGTTGCGACTCTTTATCACTCTCAACCTAGCAACCTTGCTGCTTAAAAACTTGCAGTTTGGCAAGTTTTTAATAGTTTTTTTCTATCCTTAATTCATCAGACAATAATTAAGGACAATAACTTTTAATTATTCTGTTTAAAATATTCTTATACTGTCGCTACTCACGTTATCATCGGATCCGGCGAGCCGCCAATGCTACTGCATGTCAACTCCATTGGCTTATCCTCGGTAGCGACGGCATTATTGCCGGGCGATATTACTGGCGGATGCGGCGGCGTCAGCACGGTAAGATTATAGAACTCCTGATGCACATCGGCGCCGGTGCCCTGTGCCTTAATGCGACATTCGAAGCGACCATTGTCGCGACCGTAAGAGGCATTCTTGATTTGCAAATCGTAGATGCCGCGTTCGGGATGGAAATCGAGTCTGCAGAACAAAAAAAGAGAAATTGTATTCAAATTAGTTTATTTTCAAATTATGTACCTACTTAATTAGAAATAATGTATTTAAATTTATTACTATTGTACAAAAGTGATGCTCAAAGTTAGTTACTTGCGAAAAGTTTTCGAGTTTCCTTGGAACTGAGCTACAAACTTTTTGCTTTATTTATTTATTTGCTTTTTTTTAGCAGTACCAATAACTTTGAATATGAAAATAATTACAACAGACAGAAAAACATTTTTTCCATTGTACAAGTTTGATATTCTACATCATCTGAGTGGACAAGTTGAATTTGTAATTAAAAAAAAAAAAAATCGCTAAATGGGAGCATCGAAAGAAAAAAAACTTGGAATACAAATAAGTTGTATAGGGTGTTCATTTTTAGACGTGCGGTTTTCAAGAAGAAATAAAACGCATATAATTTAATGTTGTGGCCAAGAATTTAGCTTTATTATAAAGATAAGGGTTTGCCATTATGTCTTAAAAATGATTTAGGGCAAGTGGGCCGAGAGGCCCAATTTTCGACCACTTTTTTCAGCAATTGGGGCCGTATGTCAGCAACAACGCGCCGAATATTCTCTTCCAAGGCGTCAATCGTCTCGGGCTTATCTGCGTAGACAAGCGACTTCACATAACCCCACAAAAAATAGTCCAGCGGTGTTAAATCGCACGATCTTGGAGGCCACGACGCGAGATAATGCGCTCACCAAAAGTTTCCTTCAATAAATTGATTGTTTCGTTGGCTGTATGGCATGTAGCGCCGTCTTGTTCACATCAACATTTTCCAATTCAGGCACAAAAAAGTCATTAATCATGGCTCTATAGCGTTCCCCATTGACTGAAACATTATGACCGGCTTCATTTTTGAAGAAGTATGGACCAATGATTCCCTCTGCCCATAGAGCACACCAAACAGTGACTTTTTGAGGATGTAACGGCGTCTCAACAATGGCTTGTGGATTATCATTACTCCAAATTCGACAATTTTGTTTATTAACGTACCCATCCAACAAAAAGTGAGCTTCATCGCTGAACAAAATTTTCTTGTGAAAATAGTTATCGGTCGGTGGCCATCATATTTTGGTAATAAATTTGCACGATTTGCAGACGTTGTTATATTTATTATGAAATGGCAAACCAAACAACATAAATCAAGTGACAGCTGCCAAAAAAACAGCTGCCGAAAACAGTGTTGCCAGATTGAAAACCACACGTCTAAAAAAAAGCACCCTTACTAATGTTTTATCTTTACAGCTTTACAAATTCGTATTCTCAAAGTGTACTTGTAATGTACCATTGTATAAAAATTAAATGATCAGGAGCAACCAAAATCCGAGCTAATGAAAACCTTAGCGCTAGGAGGTAAATCCTTTCGATGATGATGTAAGCTATAAATCTACAAGTTTTTATATGTATGATTCTTTGTATATGGTGTCATCATGAACAGTTCATCAAGGTATGTAAAGATATTAACTTCGAGTGCGAAGTTTTTTACATATTTTGGCAACATATAAAAGGGTTCGTCACACACTAAGTCACAGTACAGGATATCCATAAATCCAGGAAAACGATTTAAGAAAACATATGAGAAAATTCATGCTTTAAATCATCTAAGCTCAGCTTGCCATTTAATCATAAATAGGAAGCTTAGTAGTCAACACAACTTGACTTGTTGATAGTGTAACAGACACGCGCCAATACAAACAGATCTCTTGCTGCTGCCGTGATTTCACCATTTCAAAAGAGCATCAATGCGTCGGATACCAGCTATATGAAGCAGGACAAGAGGGAGGGAAGCAACACGCCAGGTACCAACTAGTATTTTATATAATTTATGTAACATTAATTCATGGACAAAATAAATAATTATTTATCAAAAATGTTCGATGTCTGACCAAGTCCAACCAATTAGCGATGTCATCTCTCTCGCGATAATATTTCTTCACGATCTCTTCTTTATCGGTGCTATTAGAGAAAAAAGATTCACCATTGTCCAGGCCGCCGAAAGCTGACGTTGCTTGCACACATGAACGTGCAATGGATGAAACTACCTTAAGTACTATGCAGCGCCATCTATTGGTATATTGGAAAGTTAGCAAGGTGTACTCGGAGATTGAGACACAATCACGGCTCATGGGTCCAGCGTTTAACGAGGACAAGACAAAGTACATGGTGTCCATTTTCAAAGCATCTTGGAAGATCTATGAGCATAGAGAATTTCAACTTCAACATTACCTACCTGGGAACAGAGATAACCAGCAACAACAGTCAGTTTGAAGATCAGGCAAAGAATCACGCTTGCAATCGATGCTACTATGCACTCTCCAAGTAAATTAAAAGTAGAACCCTCTCTCGAAATACGAAGAAATAAATCTATAAATCCCGATCCTGCTGTATGGCGCAGAAGCGTGAACCCTGACATCGGATACAGCATCTTTGGAAGTGTTTGAAGGAAAGAATTTTCGTAGGGTTTTTGGATATTACATTTAGAGTTGCCGACAAGTTTCGGATTCGAATGAATGATAGGGTTGACATAGCCGAGAGCATAAAATTTCAGCGGCAGCACTGGGCTTGTTATCTTATCAGGGTGGACAACAGAGCTGCAGCATAGAGGGTTTTCATGGGGAACTCAAACCTAAGTGGTGTACAACGTTCGAGCGGGTGATCGAGCACGCGTTTTAAAGACCAAGTCGTAAGGACGGACGGACATAGCTATACCGACTTGACTTTCGAAGCTGATAAAAATTATGCTATATATACTTTATGGCGTATACCACACCACTTTCTGAATGTTACACACATTTGCAAGCGCACAGTATAGCAACGTTTAATTATTGCAGAAATTATGACATTTGTAAATTAATGAAAAATTCTCGAACCAATTGAATGCAATACGAAAATTTAATCTGTTCTTCATTGCCATAAAACTCCGACTCTTCAATTACAATATAAAATCACAATAAACTATGAATTTGAAATGAATTGTACTCTGCGTACTTAATATGCATTGAAATCATTGAAAATGCACGAAACAATTTAAAATAACCGAGTTTAAAGTCCTGCAAAAGCAATGCAAGTGCAAACATCGAAATTAATGAGGTTCCAAAATAAAATCCTAGCTTCGATGCGCATTTCATGAAATGCACAAATAAATATCTTCTATCGATGCACATTTCTATAGCAAAATGCAGCATTGAGAAAAATCTCAGCATATTTGCCAGTAATATTTATAACAATTTAGTTAAGAGTTTAGTTTTACACAGTTTAGCAGACTGCAACAGAGCAGAACACGCAGACAGATTGTGTTTAAAGTAGTAAGAGTAAGTGTAATGCTCATACGCAACGTATGCCAGTGGTCATTTGTTTTATTTTAGCTGCACAAACACACACACACAGACACACACACACACGCACTCATATCTATATAAACTATATAGTATCTATAGAAGTGTAGTAACAGTTGCTTAGTTATACACAGAAGTTGCATGCAGCAACGTTACTAAATGTGAATTTGTATGCAGCTCATGCGCGTTTACTCAACAAACTTTGCATTTAATCTTGGCGTGTCTCGGTTTTAAATAAATTTCATGCGAAATAGACTTGCTTCAACCAAATGAAACTCGTCATTTAGCTACAAACAAACAAACAAACAAACAAACAGACCGATAGATAGATAGATAGATAGAACGACAAATAGAACAGAACGTAGTCGTATTTTGAGTAAAAGTTTCTAGCTATGTCAGCAAGCAAATCTAGTTGAAACTGCAATGGTAACTCAATTTATTTGTAGCATTTTTGAGATACTTTGCGGTCTATGTAGAACTAGAATTTATTTTATACTTTGTTCACGCAATGCGGAGCAAAGGGAATTTTTTACTGCATATGTATGTTTTATATCAATTACACTTTAAAATCAATTTATTATAAGAGTATTTTATTAAAAAGAGCAAGAAAAAACATAAACTTCGGTATAGACGAAGCTTTAATACGCTTGCTTTTTGCTCGGAAATGCTGGTGTTTTACTTCAGTCAATAAATTTTTGAATTTGTTGCGCATGAAATTATTCGAAATAATTTAATTATAATTTAACGAAATTTTGGATCGAGCCGGTGTTGAACCCAAGTCGTCTGGAATGTTAGATAGTATGGTAGACAGTTGAGCTATCGAGTCATCAAATGATACATTCGTACAATTTATACAATATCAATATTATTAATTGGATTCATCTTTTGTATGTAGTCGACTAATTTAAAAACTATTATTATTTTAACATTAGTAATTGCTTTAATTCAAACATGTTCGATACAACAAAATAAATACAAAGTGTTTTTGTATGGGAGCTGTACCTTCTAGTGAATAAATTGCAATCTTTTTGGAACTTAAGTCTTCATACCAACTTTTAAGCCAATATATCAAAGATTGAGGAAATAGGGCGTGCAGGAACGCATAGATAGATACACGGACATGGCTACATCGACTCATCTTGTCATGCTGATCATGAATATTTAGACTTTATGAAGTCTTCGATGCTTCCTTTAAAATGTTGCAAACATTGTGACTAATTCATAAAACTATTCACACTCTAAGTGAAGTGTAACGAAAATATACTTCAACAACAACAACAACATTCATTCATTTAAATTTATACAATATACTTACTACAAGTAGTAGATGCTGTGTATCTAAGTAGAAAAACTTTTGCGACATAAAGTTTAAGACTAATTACGCTAATGTTGAGAGATTTGTTTTTGATTTTTTTTTGCGGTTAAGCTTGTCGACTACTAATTTGTTTTCTTTGAAAATGAATTATAGATACAAGTAGCGCTTTGATAAATATATATAGATGTTGGTTGGAATTAATTAAGCGCTGTACAATAATTTAATATACTATCAAAAATAATTTTACTGTTAATTGAATTACACTTTATTTTTCTCTACAAATAATAGCATCATTAAACGAAAATATGCTTGTGAATCATTAAATTGTCGCTAGGTTGCAAAACGAAAAGTGAAAGATACATTCCATGCATAAGTATCTACGAGTATATTAACAAACCTAACCTTTGGCACATATTTATGCTGCTATAGAACCTAAGGCTTATGCTTATACCACACCACCACAAACGACACAGACAAATTATAAATGTCTAAATATTTCAAGGACAATTTCTAAGCCGAAACTTTTTTAACTTTTTTTTGCTTCTCTTATTTGGTCAGAATGTCGCCTGGCAAAGCTTAAAAAAATCAGTTTTCAAAATAGCAGCAAGTGAGTGTTTGTCTCGAACGCATCACTAATTTCGGTTGCCTTTGTTGCTGTTGTCAATTGTAGACTTACTGAATAACACATTACGCCTACACGCCGAAATTGTGACTACACAGACTACTTAGTATAAATATCTTTCGCGGTTCGAGTCGAAGTCTCCGTCGCCATTGCCATTAACAATTTCATTTACCATTTATCAAATCGCATAATCTGACATCTAGAAAATACTCGTATAAAACAGAAGTTTCATTGCGTTCTAAATCGATGCTCAACTCCATGTATTATTACTAAAACGCAAATGTTTGTCTAGTCATCGTTTTAGTTATTCCAACAAATTTGATATTAGTTAGTTTAATATTTGAATGCTGCCTTAGACATTTGAATTGAACTTAAGCCACAAACTTTGCCTTCGATTTTGTGTAATCTGAAATTTTTATTTTTGCGCTTTTGCATACATGACTAAATTTGTTCACTGATGGGTTTTAAAATTGGAAATTATCATTATGAAAATTGTGTCTAGACAGTTTAAACTTGACGTTTGAGATTATTTTTTTTTTTTTTTTTTTTTGTTGACATTTACCAGATACTTTCTTACTCACATCTACCAGATACATTAAAAAAAATGCATTAAATTTTCGAAAATAAATGAAGCATACTTTTGGGGCAAACACTTTTAGTATCTCTTCGCTACTACTTTGTAACTTTTAATGACTCGGAACTTTATGCATGTGCTACAAACAATTGCCACCAAAGGACCAAATATAAGCTTATTACTTGCTTTTTTTATTGCGATGAGTGCTAATTGCTGCAAAACCACAGAAAAGAAAATAGCCTCAATAGAGCAAAAGAAAAAAAAAAAAAATTCAATTTAATTTTATGCGCAACCACAGCAGAATGCGTGTTTAAATGTTTGCAAAATAAAATGAGAGGCAAATGGCAGCACCAAATATAAGCAAATAAGTTAAAAAAAAAGTTATACAGACGAAACACGTACTTAGTACAGATCGCGTACCAGCAGCAAACTGGAAGCTCCAGTAGCAGTGGCAATGAAGCTGAGAAGCTCAAAAACATGTACAGCAAATTGACTAAATTCTCAAATGGTTGCCATACTTCTATTTCGTGCTGCCACCAATTTTTTTTTTCTTCTTTTTATTTTTAAACTTTTTGCTTCTTTGTATATTATTTTTTTTACTTCTGTCGAGGGAAGTTTAATGAAATGAAGTCACTTTACGTTAGCTGCAAAGGAGTTTTTACTGTATATCAGAATAGTATAGAAATTGAAAGTGCTTTTGCCATTGGGCCCACATTCTCAACGTTTCCCATTTCCCATTTTGTTCCGTGTCATTAACATGTGATTGACAAAATGACGTTCGCTTTATTTAAATATGAGCTGTTCGGAGAAAATGGCAACATTTTTCTAGAATGCTGGCCGGTTGGGTTCGATAATAAAAACGCTCAAAATCACTCTGACACGGGACAAACAATCATCATATTTCACTGAAAATCAGCATAATTTTTATGTGGCACAACGAGCGTTAGATCTTAGATTTCATAAAGATTTTGTTGTACTACCCTCGTAACAAATAATAAAAAGAACAGATACGCGTCTGTTAAGCAACAAAGCGTTGCGTGGCGTGTCTGTTGGGAGTTTGCTGCTTCAATAGAAACAGAAAAGGGAGAATAGACAGAAGGACACGATGAGAAAAAGTGAAAATTATAAAATACCAAAGCACGACGACGACCAGGACGACAAAGCTCAGTGGCGCTGAGGAAAAAATAAAAAATAAGAAATCTGTAACGAAATAAAAAGCAATGCAGGACAAACGAGCGAAAACACGAAAGAATCTTCAATATATAAAAAACTAAATTGCTAGCAAAGACCTTGAGGCAACCGAAACGAAACAAAATAGCTAAAGGATGTAGCAGCGACAGGAGCGACAACAGAAGGAGCACGCGGCAGCAGTGGCGCACGAATTATTGCAGCACGAATTGCATGACAAAAGAAAGCTGCTCCTGCTGCTGCAGCTGCTGCTTCTGTTGCCATTGAGAAACGCAACTATTTGCAGCGCGCTCCCGCAGGATCTGCTCGAGCTGTTCTTGTATGCATGCAGCCGGAAAGCAGCGTCGTGCAACATGCAACTTGGGCATTTTATGATAAATGCAGCTAAATGAGCACAGCAAGACAAACAGTAGCAGTATAGTGTGTATAATTCCAAGCAGCGTAGTATGAGGGGAACTAAAATAAGCATGCTGGCACAGCATCTTCCAGCACTTGGCCTGCAGCGCAACGCTTCTTTATGGCATTCAGATGTGCCGATGTTGTTTTTTTTTTTTTTTCTTGTGCTCAAAGCGCATTTAAAGCCTTGCTGCACTGTGAGTTCCTAAATTGCTGGAGCCGTTTACTGCTAACTCAATTTTATAATGGTGTGCGAAGTGGCACAGCGTGGAAATACATATTTTTCATGCACCACCACGGATGTTTCGCACATACTACGTTACTTGTCCTGAAAATCAAAAGCATCTTATTATGCTCAAAAATTTCGAGAACTAGTAAGTCCTCAGAGTTATTCTGACCACTTTTTAGGCCATTTGACCTCACTGATTAAAGTAGTATTTATAGGAGCTGCATAATTTAGAACAGATTTATAAGTGGTACGTAGTTTCCTTATCTTTACATCCAGCAAGCGTCTTCAACACATTGTGTCTCCAATTCAGCTTATTGTTCCGATTGGCAGCGTGCGCCGATAATCTCAGTATGAGATCGAAAGATCAAGTATCGTCGGGTCCTGTACTGTCGGAATACTCAAGCCCACCAGCAAAAGACCAATACTTCCATTCTCACTTCCTTAATGAGGGAGGTGCTGGCCATGTCTTGAAAGAAGATTGCATGATCAACTGCATCAAATGTGATGTTCAAGTCTTTTGGCTTGTTGAGTCAATCCATCAGCGATAAAAGTGATGAATTCGGTAAATGATAAAATCGTACTACGCACTTTTCTGAAACATTGCTGGTGATGCTAATAGGCAAAGTTGTGTCATCAATGGCAATAATAATGATTCCAGAATTTTCGTGTAAAAAGTAAAATGGGCCTATAAGAGAACCCATGTTCAGCTTCATTGTTAAGTTGTCTTCCTTCCAAGTAGTTGAGAAATAGAGAAATTTAATATGTGCAATGTTTTTGAGTATCAGTAATGAAGTGCAGTCTGGGCCGAACACTTTGGATGATTTGGTTTCATTAATAGCAGCAGAAACCTTCCCACATATAAAACTTTCCATATTATTTTGAATAAGACGTATGGATCAATGCTTTAGCATATTCTACTTTGAAGGGTGTTGCACGTACTTTCTGCAGAATAGGGTGGCACACATCTTTGACGAGCCCAACTACGTTCCATAAAATGTGACGTAGGATCTACTATTCTGGGGAACAACTGAAAGTTTTTTGACAGTAATCCGATTCGGAATTATTGTATAAAAGTGTTCCTACCAATTTAACTTTCTATAAAACCTTAAAGTAGGAATACGTCCCATTGGAGATTTGGAGATCTATGAAATCTTCCATCCACCCTAAAGTCATTGGGAATCAAGAAACTGCTAACCGACAGCTCGATACAGTGCAAGAACTCCAACCATATTCCTGAGCACGACCCGGACTAAACTGCTGAGAAATATCTGCGCAACTTTGTGCAAT
Source organism: Leucophenga montana (assembly GCA_035044765.1). Taxonomy (NCBI): domain Eukaryota; kingdom Metazoa; phylum Arthropoda; class Insecta; order Diptera; family Drosophilidae; genus Leucophenga; species Leucophenga montana. Next base: position 110,867 of record JAWNNQ010001131.1, read on the forward strand.
TTTGCAGTTTCGTGTGTTGCCATGAAAAACCCATGTGCATTTATCTCTCCGCTCGGCGTATTAGTATGGTGTAGTACAAACTCCCAGCTACTCTACAATTTGCTCTCCGTTTTTTGACCAGAATGGCAGTTTAGAGCCATCAGCATACAGTCAGAGTTCGTCATATGTACCGTCTGATATATAAGATAACACATCGCAAGGCATTCTACTTCTTCGGTTGCAAGTCATCGCATGTAGTTCATTTAAATGGTTTACAGCGATACAAATCAGTTAATGCTCCAGTCCTACCGGGTTGAAAAGAGGGTTTTATTTTGATATTTAGTGGAAATCTTGTGCTCTCATTAGAAGAGTACTTTGTAACTGATATGTGCGCTGATGTCTGAACATTGTTTAGGTATGTACGCGTATATTCGTCGGATTGTGTTCCGCATTTGAACTTAAAATCCACAATTTCCGGAGTATCTCCATTGTACGCATATCTTTATAATCGGTACTGTTTTGTCTCATATCGAATGAGACAATCAAAAGTTGAATATCACAAAACGTTTATGCAGCTCATTGTCGCGCTGCCCAACAGTTTATCTTTTAAAAACGCTGTCTGCCTGTCTGTTTGTCTGTCTGGCGGTCTTTCACTTGCATGAAGTGCGTTGCTATCTCGTTAAATAAAATGTTAAACGAAATATTAGCCTCCGGGCACGACTCGACTTTTCGCAACTTGGCTCGGCACGACTGCAGCCTCCTTTCCTGCCTTAGACGGTCTTAACTACTCTCGTTTAACAAGCGTCGAGGACATTGCCAACAGGGCTGCCAACAAATTTGCAGTAATTTCACTTTTGCTACTGCCGACAACAAAATGGCTGCCACATTTATTTTTCGCTTTTTTTTTCGACGCTACACACCATCTTTCTACACATGATCCTGTGCCTCTCATCTTATATTTAGCTTTTGGTACAAATTGCAGTAAAAATTTATTTTACATTTAATTTTTTCCCATCTTCCCGCACCCCATTTCTACCAATCTTTTTTTTTTATTTTCCAGTTTGCCCCGTTGATTTCTTCTATTATTTTTTTATAACGAGCACGTACTCAAATGTAGATACATAGATAGATAGACACTCGTAGACAACAGCGCCAGGACAGCAGATGCCAGGCCAGAAGACAGACAAAAGGACGCGTTTTGCTGCAGGATTTGGAATGGCGATGTTTGTTCGACGTTTGGTTTTGTGCTGCGGCATTTTTTGTTTTTTTTGTTTTGTTTTTCTGCTGCGCTCAGCAATTGCATTTAATGCTGCCTGCTTGGCAGTTAATATTTATGTTTAACATTTAACATGAATAGCAGTTAAAAAAAAAAAAACCAAAAGGAAAGAAAAGCAGCCAACAAAATAGAAAAATAAAATCGCAACATATAAATAAAGTTAAAATGAAAATGAAGCAGCAGCGTCAGCGTCAGCGGCAGCAACAAGGATATTCACTTTATTGCTTATGTTGTTGTTTTTGTTGTTCGGTACTTGTTCGGTTGCATGCAACATTTTGCGTTGACATGAAATATTCACGAGCTAACTAATGACCATTTCGCATTCCATGTACATACGAGGTTTGTTTAAAAATTAGCACAGTTTACAAACGATTTTGGCCAAAAAAAGAAAAAAAAACTATACCATTTGAAAGCTATTCATTTGCAGATATGTAAAATCTATATTTTTATCAATATCGGTTGAATATGCTGGGCGTGAAACGCTTTAACAATCGTCACTCACACAACGAATAAAAACAACGCACACACAAATATTAAACCATTCGCTCTCTCTTATCTCTCACGCAACCCACAGAGAATGGTGAGAGTCATGGTGATAGAATAGAAAGAGATGGCATGCGAGGAGCCAGTTGAGGAGAAACTGTGTTTGACTTTCTGTTTTGGTTTGTTGAGCGTGAAAGGTGTAGAGATCAGGTGTTTTATTTTGTATCCGTTTATGGCTTGCAGGGTTTTGTTCGTATGTTTGCTGGTTATTGTTTCTTTTAACCCTATCAACTTTATTTGTTAAAAACTTTGTTTTTGGTCTTCGACTAAAAATTCATAACCGACATGGATGATTTTTCATCAATAGTAGCTTGTTCGGTAGCAATTGAACTATTAAACCAATCCCATATCTATGCAAAATAAAGTTGTAGAAAGCTTAATTATCTTTTGTTTGAGGACATTTTTGGACAAGTAGCAATATCGCAAAAACGCTTTCATAAAAAAATGTACAAATGTGATTTTTCGTGTTTATTGGGTCAAAATCCATGGGAAAATTAGAGCGCGATATGGTGTGCAAAATGACTGTAAAGTGCTAAAGACCCTGTCAACAATAAGTAAGAACTTCAATGAAAGCATACATAATATTGGTTTTTTAAGAATATTTTATGAATTATACGAAAATTGTTTGCTATGGAAAAGTTGATTGGCTATTTTATTAACAAACCTCGTATATACTCGTACATTATTGTAGTACTTGTGGCTATTTCTGCTTACATTGCTACCACATTTACTTTGTGTTTACTGCGTTTATAATATTGTAATAATGCTTAAGTGGCATTTGTCTAAATTGAGTTGAAAGCTTGATTTTAATTAAGACAACAACAACAACAACAACGGCTATAACAACAAACTACAACAAATACAACACCGCAACATACCCGTATGTACATACATAAATCACATAATAAAGGACAGTATCCATAGCTGGTTCAAATTAGTTACTGGCCTGCAGGAAACGACAACTACAAGTGTTAACATTTAATTATAAAAAAACAAATGTCAAATAAACATAAAAAATATTTTTAAAAAAAACCTTACATTACTCGCAGTATAAAAAGCGTATAAAATGCGCAATATTATGTTTTTTTATATTAGCATTTAGCTGCTGTCATTGAATCCTGCTGCAAGTTGTTAGTTGCGCCTTTTGTGGTTTCAGCACAACTCGACAAGTTGCTATAAAAAAGGATTTAGAAGTGTTTTATAACCTGTTTTCCATTTATTTCTTCATGGCATAGTGTTGTTGTGTGCGTGTGCACAGTTTGTTTTCCTAAGCTGTACTAAAAGCATCTAAATAAACTTAATCAGTATTAAAGCTACAATTTTGTTAAACTGACAATTTACAAATTTACAAAAACACCGCAAAATAGTTGTCTGACTAAGGCGTGCGTTTTCTCAACTGAACCATAAAGTGACGTTTTGTAATAGGATTGTTAAAATATTCCTCATTGTAAAGTGTTCAAGTTCTTATTCGTCCGTGTAAACTATTCAAAGGTAAACTGGCCTAAGTTACATATGTATATAAAATGATATATTTCAAATGATATATTGCACATTATGTCTGGTACCAATTATATTACATTATTGTGGTGATCTCACATCCACTTAGCCAGTTGCACTCATTCTGAGTTGTTAGCTTATTGAGTTAATAACAGTAATGGCTTAAAAAACCCGTATTGGGCAAACAACCAGTCAATTAATGGCTTTAAGCTTCTTAGTAGGGGTGCGCTGATATCTGAAGGTATCGATATTAGTACTCATAACAAAAATTTTTGGAAAGCATCGATATATGTACATGTCGCCATAAAGCATCAATGCTATGAGTGAGTAATTTGAATGGATAAGTTGTAAAAACATTGTTTTATTTAGTTTATTTTTAGGTCATTTTGAAAAAAATACTAAGTAAAGGACGTGTTTAATTCAAAATTATTCAAACATATCCATTTAAGGATACTGAATTCATTATTCATCCATTATAAAGTATTTCAATAGGTGAGGCTATATATATATATATATATATATATATATATATATATATATATATATATATATATATATATATATATATATATATATATATATATATATATATATATATATATATATATATATATATATATAATATATATATATATATATATATATATATATATATATATATATATATATATATATATATATATATATATATATATATATATATATATATATATATATATATATATATATTTGTATTATACTACCTGGATTTTTAAACAAATTAGACTGGTCGCAATATCCATGTATCAATAGAGAGCTAAATGCATTTCTAACTTGCGGAAAAATGTACTTTTATCCGATATCCGTTTAGTCAAGCTTGAACCGCATATATATTGGTGCTCAGCTGTATTTCACTGTTTTTAGTTTTTAGAAGTATTTTAGATATCGAATTAAAGTATCGATAGTAACCGGGTATATGCATTGATACAAAAAATACTCACTTATTAAAAGAAAGCATCGATACGTGTTGATACATACTTGTATCGGCGTATCCTTATTTCTGAGTAGTTGTAACGCACTTATTAACCCAAACAATTGCAATTTAGTTAATTTTAATTAATTAAGGCTTTGATAAATGTTGCATGTTTTAATTTTTTTTTTTTTACTTTTTTTTCAATTATGGTGGTCTTTGTACTTTTTTTTATTTTCTTTTGTATTAAGGGTATTCACACCTAGTCCATTAACAACTTAGTTAATTAGAAAATGAAGTGAAACTAAAGAGAAAAATTATTTTTTAAAGCACTGCGCTGTCATGAAACATGTCATCGCAGGGCGCTGTGATTATTCTTAATTTTTATCGACTAGATGTGAACACCCTAATAGTTTAATGCTGTAGTTTAATTTAATTTTTAGACTATATGTGTTACAGGTAAATAGAAATATGAACAAGACTCACCTGTAGCCGGAACTCAAGGGTACATCGCCAATTGCAACATTATCGAATTGCGCTGGATTCGCTGTCCAACGTGCCCAATAAAATGAGAAGTTCTTCGATTCGTATTTCTCTGTGAAGCGACATTTCAATGTGAGATCGGCATTCTCTCGCGTATCAAATGAATCATCGGCATATGTCTGTCGATGATGTGTGGTGAATAGAGTAATCAATGCTGCAATGAATAAAAGAAAAGAAACGATTAATTTAAACACTTCTTGATAATTTGTAGTAAAACTTTTCATTGCATGAAAAGAGGAACAAAAAAAAAAAAAACTCTATTCTCATTTTAGGCACGTCCACGCCACGGAAGTACAGGAACAAAATGCTTTCGCATTTAGCAGTATTTTCAGTTTCTTTAAATACTTCAATTGATTGTTAGATTTAAAATCTCTTTTAAAAGTAACGCGTTTAAAAGAAGTAGAAAATTTTGGTAAAAAAGTGATTCTTTACATTTACAATTAAATAAACTGCTACGGAAGGCGCTGCACGGTGGGTTATAGTACACTAAAATTTATTTAAAAACGCTGGCAAACCAAAACAAACTACTGCTACTTTTTGATGTATTTATGTTAGGATATAATTTTTTTTTTTTTTTGCCATTTCTTTAATTTAACTTAATTTCCACAGAAGCAATTCTAAATCAGCTGTTTTTACATTGCTTGTCTCAGTTAACTTTTGGCAGAGCCGCTGTTCATTTAATATCAAATGTAATATTAATTCTCGGACCTGAAATAATAGATCATGCATTGCTACCAATTGGCCAACTCTCAGAAGAAACAAGTCATAAAAATTTAACAAATATCCAAATCAAAAATCAAACTAAGAAATTTTTAATAGATTATTATTTAGTTCAGATCCAATGACATCAAGCCATTTTGCCAAAAAAGAAAATCAGTCATCTTTCAAAAACAGCTTTCGAATTATTAATTAACCATCTCTAAGAAATAATTGATGGCGTCCACGATTTATTGTGTTTCATTTGTTTTCATCTTATTTGATATAGTTAAAAGGTTTTCATCAAATTCATATACCAATAATATAGTTGTGTGTTTAAACTTAAAACTCTATAATTTTTAAAGCATTTCTGTAAAAAAGTTGTTGCCTTTTTCACTGATTGTTCCTATATGATATAGTAGCTAAATTTATATTAAACTTGTCATAGTTTCTTAAGTGTGCGTAGAATTGCTAAATATTACCCTCTGTTCCATATTTCGATCCAAGTAAATAGATCGTAATCGATTTCAAGAAAATGATTCGTTTTAACTTTCAGGAATATTTTGCGATTTGACTAGAAATTGGTACTACGAAAATCATGTTCTCAGTGTGAAATGAGACTGATTTCATATGCCAAAATGGAATATTCAATGAAAACCAGTACAATCAAATTATTTGGATATAAATCTAATATTTATTATGATATATTGAACAAAAAAATTACGTATTTCATTTTTTTTACGGATTTGTTCTATGAGTGCTATATAAGCCTGCTGAACATGATTTTAAGGACTGCAAAATGAATGATTAAAAAAGAAAACCTATGAAAATTGTGTGTCTATCAAATTAACTTATTTTATAAAATCGGTACCGAGAATCAATCTTTCAAAAAATATTCAAAAATATTATTCTTACAACCAAAAAAAAAAAAAAAAATGTGTAATGTCTTTCTTTGTTGTAATGCATTCTATAAATCACAGTCAAAATATTGCTGGATATATGCTTATTTGAATTATGTCTCGAAAATGAGGTAGTCTAACCCACTGTGCGCTGGCATCATCGACTTTTTGTACCATTCATACATAGTGTGAAACGGTATTATCAGTTTGTTGTCTGAAAATTTTAACGCATTAAAGGAGGCATCGTAGACCCCATAAATTATATATATATATATATATATATTCTTGATCAGCTCGGCGAGACGATCTAGCCATGTCCGCCTGTCTGTCTGTATGTTGTTGCGCATTTTTTGGCGACCAATTTTTATGCTATCCAGTTGAAATTTTGCACATACACTTCTTTTCATTGCAGTTTAATAGACTATCAAGACCCGCCATGCCTACTTTTTGGGGTAGCCCCCATACGAACCCACCGCCCAGTTTTGTGTTTTTGTAAGAGAAACTTCTTTATTAAAGTCAATATTAGGTTGGAATGCGACATGGTACCCTTTTATAGACAGTCGCTCAACATACATAGACTAATGAGCGTGGCCCGCCCACTGTTTGGGGTAGCCCCATATAAACCCACAGCTCACTTTTATGCATTTGTATGGAAAATGTCAATATCAACTTGAAATTCGATAATGAGGCATTTAAGACATCTACTACATCGCTTCATACACATTTACTAGTGGGCGTGTACCGCTCACATTTTGTGGTAGCCCCTATTTAAACCACCACTTTTATGTTTCACAACACTATTTATAATTTCGTGTGAATGGTAGTAGAACTGCGGTTCCATTCGGTGGTTAACGTTTTTTGTTGTTTTTTTTTTTTTTGTGATTTAGAACCGTGTTTAACTATCCGATAAATTGGCAATTAGGTATCGTACAACTGTTCCGTGCTACTGTTCCGTTTTCTCAATTAACTGAAAGGGATATACTTGAAAATTATGAAATTATGGCAACGCTGCAGTAATATACGATTATAGTGCTTTATTTATTGTTCGGTTTTTTCAATAAAAGTAATAATTTTAGACCCTTTATCCGCCCGTAGCACTATAACATCGCAGCACTATCAGCTACACAAAGCAAATTCTTTTGTCAGTCAGATACAGAAACTTGTTAAGATATTGATCGAACGAACCTTTTTTTTTAGTTAATACAGGCTCCGGGATGTTCATTGAACTAGCAGGCTTTCATGTTTAAAGTTATTCCTTTTGTACAGCAAACGTGCCTTAAAATGTGCGTCACATTCTTATGGATGCTGTTTTTGTGCTCAAATTATTGTGTGGTCAATACATCACAGGATGTAACGACATATTCACTTCCGGCAAATTCAAGGAAACACACACATTGAATATATGAGTACCTACATACGAGTATATAGACATAAAAGTTTAAAGAAAAATAAAGCTCTACCTAAGTTTTGTTGTAGTTTGTGTGCATTCAAGTGTTCTTTTTGTTACTGTTTGGCTTTTTATTTTTAACTTTGAGCCAAATTTTCCTTTTTATTTTAATGACTAATAGTCCATTTGCCGGACGACTGACGCACTTGAAAGTTGCACTACAAAAAAAAAAAAAAAAAAAAAAAAATTGCGAAAATAAAATAAAAAAAACTTTTTCCAGAAAGGTTAAAGTTGCTGAGAGCCAACCACTTACAAAAAAAAAAAAACTTTGCCTGAAATTGACAGAGGGACTTACTCTGCCCAGTGCGTAAAATGTATTTAATTTTTAATAAACCATTATTAGTGAGGCAGCAAATTACACTTAAAACAATAAACAATTTAAAGAAGCAAAGTAAAAATAAAAACCAAGAAAAAAAAATAATTTACAACTGAATGGTAAAATTTTTTTAGGCTGTCTGGAAGTATTTGAGAACTTTTTAGATACTTTGCGCAATTTAAAGCCGTATAAAATAAAAATAAATACATATGTATATACTTACAATATATTCTATATATTCTTTTTATTCGAAAATGCGTATAGTTCTGTCCAAAAGCTAAGAAGAAATGCGCGCCACGCAAGCCTCCCCTTAGCCTAAAATGGCAGTGCGTAAAATCAAACGACAAACTTTCTGTAGTCTACTTTGCGGCGCATAAAAATATAAGTGGCATGCCTACGAGCCGCCACGGATGATGGCAAATTTCCAAACCCAAGCCAGGGAGCAGCTCAGCTCAGGTGGATTTATAGCCGCTTTATGTGTGTGGCATCAAAAATGCATGAGCCGCAACGTGCCTAGACGCTCCTCTAAGCAGCTCAGCGACAAAAGCAATAAACTTTGAAGAAAAAAAAAAATTACTTTTTTATATGCCGAGTTAAAGTTTCTGCACTTTGGATTTTATTTTATATCTTTTCACTTTTTTCAGGGTTTTAAGTTATAAGAAGCCTACAGCAGTAATTGTTTTGCCATGTTGTGATGTGTGTGAGTGAGTGAAATTTCGTTTGAAGTAGGAGAAATATTGACCATTCAATTGCAATCGAGAAAGTTCATTATATTTAGTTCGAGCAATTCTTTCAACAAACCGCCATCATATCTAAAAACTTGTAAAAGTTTCTATAAAGCATTAATTAGTTGGTGATTCGATCCAAAATATATACCTACTGCTAACCGTGACCGCACATTTTTGGTTAGGAAATAACGCGTTATAATTTATCAGTTAGTCAAATCGGTGAAATAATTGACATTCACATGTGTTTGCAAAAGCAGTTATCGTCATTGGCTTGTATACGTTAAAACACTTCAAAAAACAAAAGAATGCAGAAAAATTATACGAAGCGTCAAAATTAAAATAAATGAAATAAATAATGATATGGCGCATATATAAGGAGAGTCTAAATATACACTTCTCGTGAGTCCATATTTTATAGTTGCCGAGATCTCGTTGTTTATACATGAGGACAGACAAACGGACATGCCTCTATCGATTCGAATTTTGACGCTGATCATGAATATATATATAGGTACCTTTGCCTGTTAGAATTGCACAAACTTAGTATATCAATGACACAACAGGACAGCATATAAAATCGGCAATTTGTCGTCGCGCAAATGTGAATGCGAGTATTTGAATGTGTCGCAGTTTAAGAATATTGAATCAAAAGGCGTTGCTTCTCAATGTATCTATGTAGACAGTAGAGACTTTTCTGACTGTTTACCGATTTAGCTATTTTTAATGCGTAATATACTTTAGATTAGTTTTGTATACTTGAAAAGCCATTAGATGTGAATAGTTTTCTACAAGATTTTGTAATAGGCACTGATTTTTTTGTAAAAGTAGTAATCAGTTATCACTAATCAATCAATGATTAGATCTGCTGAAAATGGTACAAGTCCAGAAATGTTAAACACGAACAGGTATAGGCTGTTTACAAGTGTTAAGAGGTTGTAGGTATATTCCATCTTTTAGACAATACTTGATCTAAATCTAGTGATAAAGTTTTTGTCTGTAGAAGCCTTAAAGTTCATTCTCCAGATGCAAGAGACTAGCATTGATAATATTATAACGATACATTGATATTTTTAATTTTCGATACGATAATATCGCTGCGCTAGTTTTTGGACTTATTATATGGAATATCAAAACTTTTGGTCCAATATATTGAAATTTGTATATTCTTTTGCCATTACTATTAAAACGGTACTTTTTCCTCGAAATTCATTGGTTTGGATCCTAATACTCGTATACACACAAATAACCTACAAAATATTACAAGTCTGTGTTTCTTCAACACGTAAAATGAAAAGATGTGCAGTTGATTTCACTTATTTGGCCCAGAGTCTTGCAGAATGTACCCTAAGTACTTCCTTGCGCGCTGCGGATTATTGCGGTTCAGGTCATAAAGGTTCAAGAACCCTCGCCGAATCTGTTCGTCAGTCATGTCTATAATGCGTACGTCGTTTTAGCCGTCATTTGCTTCTTATCGAAAAAGCCAAAAAAAATTTGCCGATATATCGATATTTATGTCTTGAAATTTCGATACTATTTCAATATATCGATACTACAAGAGACATTAGAAATCAAGAAAGCAATCATTGGTAGCTGATAGCTTCGTTTCGATGTTCATACTGTGAACAAAACTGGACTTGCTCATTTATTGTGTACCCATTTATCTATTATGTTTCTTCATTTGTTTTTCTTGCTTGGTATACAGAAATATTTCGTATCTAAAACCGCTCGCTGCTATATAAAATCAGCTTATTTCATCAATCCCCTTAATCGCCATCGAAAAAAAAAGAACCAAATACTGCAGTCTGACAATAAGAAAACAAAATGGCGACAAAACTTAAACAAACAGCTGACAGTAACAAATATTTTCTGAATGTAACTCAAGACAAACGGCATCAGTTTACATTACATTTCATAGAAATTTATGTCAAAACTTTTGCATAGCAGAATGCGACCAAATCGAATGCTTGCCAAAATTTTTGGACGAGAGTTTTTCATGCGGCGCAACGAGTTTTCATTTATGATTTTCTGTTCGAAGCACTTACTCAAAACGCCGTAAAGCACTTTCCACTTAATGGCAAAAGTTTTTGTGGTATTTTTTTGTTGTCTGGGGATGTCTGAAAGTGCATTAGATTGGAAATTAATGCGCGACATAATTAAAACTTTGCTACATTTCCGCTGCATTTAATAGTAGGTCAGCATTAAATATGGGCTAAAATAAACTTAAAACTGCGGTGAGTTTAAATAACATCTTTAAACAATTTATTGATTTAAAGTGTCACTGACTGTTGCTTGCTTGCGTTTTATCAAATGAAAATGCGACAGTTGGTTGCTTATTTATTCAATTAAAATTTAACCAAAGAGATGTAAGCGCAATTTGTACGACAAAACCACGACAAAGTGTCATGCGACGAAAGAGCGATGCGGAACGGATGACTGGCTGATTCCGTGCATCTGTGTGCAACAAACCAAGCCAACTCCATAGCCAACGCCTTTTGTTAGGATTGTCGCCTGCAGCACAACTCGTTTAAAAAGTGTAAGCAATGTGCAGCAAAATGTTGAAGCGAGCAATTGAACGCGTTCCATGAAATACTATGGCTAACCGCAAAAGTTTGGTCACAAGTTGCGCACAGGTCTGCGGTGCTTTGAGCTGCTTGATATTTGCAGCATGTCTGCTGCTATTTATATATAAATTCTATATTATATACTAACGTATTGCTTTGACCACAGAGTCCAATTGTTCATAGAAAAGATTTTCGTTTCCGCTGTTCACTCTGCTCAGATTACTCAGATACTCTCACTTTCCATGCGATCTACGCTCCTACTGTGCTTTTGATTGTTCGCAAATTGCGCAAATAGCACAAAGAATCAACCAAATTTTCAATGCAGAGCATGGCCAATTACCAGTACAATATGTTGAATATATATATATATATATATATATATATATATATATATATATATATATATATATATATATATATATATATATATATATATATATATATATATATATATATATTATATATATATATATATATATATATATATATATATATATATATATATATATATATATATATATATATATATATATATATATATATATATATATATATATATATATATATATATATATATATATATATATATATATATATATATATATATATATATATATATATATATATATAAAATATTAATATACTATAATATGTATGTATACCATAAATACGCATCGTTTCTATAAACATTACGCATACGCAGCGCGTGCGTAGTCTCAATGGAAATTAAAAAAAAAAAGAAAAAACCAAGCAAAAATACTGCAGTCAAGTGTGCTCGACTTTGATATACCCTGTACCTTGTTTACATCTCGTTATTGGAACCTTAGATGTGTATGTGGGCTACTTTCTATAGTGGTCCGAACTGAACATATGTGAGACTAGCAGATATACCCGGCGTTTGCTTTTTCAAAATCACAAAAGGACACTAAAATTTTTTTTAAATGTATAGAAATTTTATTTTTACGTAAGATACACCAAATAAGTATGTCGTTCCATGCTTAATTAAGCCTAAAATACCATTAATAAGCCTTTTTCGGTACGTATTGTATATGCTGGGGTCTTCAGTACCTACAAGTTGAAGTTTTTTTATCGATTTATATATTTTTCTAAGCTGTGGAACTATTTCATGCATTTTAAAAAGTTGTTAAAGTTAAAACGTAAAGAGCATCCCATATAGGATTTATGGAAAATACTTGTCAAGTAACAATGGCATGCAAATTTATCATGAACTTCGCATCCTATTTTTGATATTTTGTCTTCACTTCTTGTGGAAATGTGAAATCTAGTCAGAGAAAAAAACGATTTTTAGTACAGAGCCGAATGAACTGCAACCAAATTAACACCGCCATAACTTGGAAGCCACAGATGACAGGGCGCTCAAATCCATTTCCAAAGCCTAATTCATTTTATTGTTTACAAGTTACCAGAATTTTTTGTCCTTCAGGTGTATAGAAAAATGTTTATCCGTGATGAAATCGAAACGTATTGCGCTATATTTGAATAGAAAGCCCAAGTGGCTAATGTTCGTGCGCTCCAATATCTGTGAACAAATCTTCGTCCGAGTGACAAAACAGACTGCTGAACTGAACACTTCGAAGTGAAGACAAAATTTCAAAAAAGAACAAGATCGCAAAAAAAAAAAGTTAGTCTCAATAGAAAGAAGAAGTTGTTGCAGTATGTTAACAAACATAATAATCATGTATACTTTACAAAAATTTGTACATTCGTGTGACCACCAGAAGTCAAGTATCACCATATGTGTTAGTTTGGGCTGCTGTGAAGGCGGATGGCCGGTCTCCGCTAGTGTTTCTGCACCTCGGCGTCAAAATTCTAGAAAATGCGTATAGGAAAAGTGTTCGGTATTGGCTTGTATTGGATAGATGCAACAGGACTTCCAATCTGATTCAACGTTTAATATTTTAAAAGGATTCATTTTAACTAGAGTTTTCCCAGTGTTCGAAATTCGAATTTTTGTTTTTAGAGTACCCACCAGTATCCATATTGTAAAGATGTAAATAACAGGAGTAGGCTGGAAAACCATTTCGCCTCTTAATTAACGCTGTCCAGCCATAGCCTCAGGAGTACGAACAACTTCGTGTTTTCACACACATGCCAACGAACGCGAAAGTAAAACACAAATATGAGTTACTTACGTTGCATTGGTGTATTTTAGCACACTATACAAATTATAACTCAGAAAGATTCGCATAAAACAAAGCAAAGCAGACTAGTCACGCATCTGGGTGCTGCTCTAAATCAGGGCCGTCCATAAAGAATATGTTGTGTTTCGGGGGATTAGAAAGAAAATGAACATTTTGCTCTAGCCTATTTTGTTATTAATAACTTCGAAATCAAAGTTGGTGTATCTACAATAGTTACCCACCAGAAATGGGTTTCTATGGGCTCAGCTTAAATTATATACATATCTATTTCTGAATTACTTTATACAATTTCCAACAAAATTAACATACCCTCTTAATACTATGTGTAAGGAGTATGCAAAAGTAAAGAAATGTAAATGTTTTTTTTTTTTTGTTTTTGTATTTCCTGTGTTTACTTGTCATGTATCTTTTGTGCATGCAAATTTCTTGTAAATATTTTCAATTCAAAATTAATTGACATAAATAAATGTTGTAATTGTTGCATTAATTAAAATCAGCAGTTGCAGGAGCAGGAGCAGAGATATTTCCCAACGCAGTTATGAAAATTTAATTGCCTGTAATGTTTTCTTTCTGCTTACAATATTCATCCTCATTTATACAATAATTGTTTGCACATTAAAATATGCATGAGCGAGCGAGCGAGAGAGCGTCACTTCTCAAGAAAAATATACAAATTGTCTGTATGAATATTAAGAAATGGCATAATATTATCCTTTTTCGTGCGCTCATTTGCCTTATTTGCTGCTTTGGAGTGCAGTTAATAAATATGCTTCTTGGCTTCTTGGCAGTTGGACAGACGGACAAGCGCTTTGACTTTTCCACTGAGAATTGCTACTGCTACTGCTTCTGTTTTTTTTTTCTTTTCTTTCCTTAAAGTTAATTAACTATTTCGTTCCATTTCCGCTGCGCTTCATTTCTATCTTTGTATCTTTTAGCAGCAATTTTAATTGCATTGGGGAAAAAAAAGGTAAGAAAAACGAAGCAGCATCGGTGGAAGCAGTTGAATTCAGCAACTTTTAATTTAACCATTTTTATTTTACTAAATGAAGTGGCAAACATTTTTGCCTTTATGTTTGCAAGTTATGCATAAAATGTAGGCTCACGCTAGGAATACTTTTGTCTGGAATTTAAGTGTTAATTAGCATTATTTTGGAATACTTTCTGCACTTCATTAATTTTAATTTATTAAATAAAGGAAATTAAAACGTAGTGTTAAAATATTTTGCCATCAAATCATTGTGAGAAAGAAAGAGTTGAAGGCATTTGTACTTATACTGTATATCTTCTTACACTTTCCTATATAGTACATAAAGGTTCCAACAAGAGTGCACGATTCAAATTTGTCACATTTTTTTCTGTGCAAATGGCAACTCTGAAATTTGACAGCTGAAAATCCGGGCTTAAAATATACATCATAACAACTATCTGCTGCGAATTTTGGCCATGCGACGTGATTGGGACTTACTACTTTGAAAATGATGCCGGAAAAGCAGTGACTGTGAATGAACATTCGTTGCAGGAACATGATAACGAAGTTCTTGTAGGCCTCAACTGGATGGTATGGATCTAAACTACATGTGATTTCAGCAGAACGATTTCCTGAAATTCCGTTATCCACTGGCCACCTAGATCGATCGATTTAACGCCGTGCGACTTCTTTCTGGTATATGTGAATGAACCACAAACAATTTCTGGTTGAGATCCAACTCGTCATTGGTGAGAAAGAGCTACCTAGTACATCTTTGTAAAAAAGTCAAAGTCAAATTTCATGAAAAGAGCAAGGGTCTGTGTTCACAGCTACGGGGGGCCATTTTCCGCAGATTTTATTAGATACGTAATAGGAACATGTCTCCTTTACAATGCAATACAAAGAACATGCGGTATATTTTTTAAATTAAATCTTGAAATCATGTCAGAACATCCTATATACAAATTAATGTTTGTCCTTTAAAATCAACTAAAATTTTAGATCGATCGTTATTACATCTATGGAGCGATTTACTATCGATCAACAGAATGTTTATAGCATCATTTGGAAAGAAAAAAAAAATTGGAGCACCTCGCTCCAACCTCCCAATCCTACCTTATGTAACTCATTGTTGCAGAAGAACAATATTAGGTCTACCCCAAGTATTTTAGTAAACGTAATCGAGTCCTTTATGTCCAAATTTCCATAAAAATAGAAAACAAAAGTCACAATGTGCACACGAATATTGTAGAACTGGGAAGGGCTACGAAAGGCCAAAATTGATTTAGAGTTTGAGATATACATTTTTTTTGCAGGTATTTGGAGAATAGTTTTTTATAACAGTATAAAATATGTTTGTAGAATATAACCGCAAAGTTTCTGGCACTCTAGATTAAAGCGAAATTGGAAATACATTTCCAGGAAACTGTAGGGAGCTAAACTCTAGCTTTATTGTCTCTTGGATGCCTTGTTCTATGGACTTCCTACAGATATCATCATTGTTGATGCCCTGCTTCCTTACTTGGGCAGAATTTAGAAAATGATCGGTGAGTGAACACACACGTTTGTAGTCAATTTTTGGGAAGAATTAAAAAGTATTCTAGAATATTGATCTTGTGATTTATGATGTTAGAGATTGTGATTGTTGTCGCCATGGCCATGGCTCCGATTGCTAATTCGCCATCTTCTTACCTACAGTTCAAGAATGATAGTTTTAATCATCAAATAAACATGGATGTTAATTGTTGGCTACTGATATCACCAGGCGCGTAAACAGATGTAATTGATCATAAGAAGGTCTAGGAAGTTCGTTTTTTATTCTTTTATTTCGAAGTAAATAGTCATCATGTACACACTTTTAGAATAGCAAATGCTTGGAAAGACGAATCGGAAGGACTAAGGAGAATCTAGCAAAACTTCCCATCAAAGCATTGTCATGGTGGCATACTACGTCTTTGCGATATATGAGTTCTGGTTCAGTGGTAGGAGCTCCAAAAACATCACACTATATTGAGATCTTATACAGTACAAAGTTAGAAGCGAAAAACAGGTTTCAATCTATATACAATACCTTTCGTCTACATGAACGAGTGAAACACTACTCGTACATGAAATCGTCTTTAAATAAAAGTACTAGAAGTGTTCATTAAAGTTTTGGTGAGCAGCTTGGGAAAGGTCTACTCGACTTATCGGATGACCAAACACTGTTGTATTGTAAATATCGTTAACTAAGTGATTTGTTCAGATCGTTTCTATTTAAAATATACCGCAGTGACCTCATCAAAACATATAATATGCCCGAGTATGACCAAGTAGTATATCATTTATCAACAATCGCATTGTAAAGAAATCCTCCAATTAACTCAAACTAAAAACCAATTATTACTCGAACAGCATTCAATTAGTGTTATCTTAAAATTTCCACAGCTCAAAATTCACACATGCAATATAACAAAAGTCAAAAGATACTACACAGCAACTAAGTCAAGTCGCCAACAAACTTGCATAGCTCTACGTCATTCATATAATTTCACATTGGCTGGCTGGCTGGCTCTACCAGCGCTTTCTAAGATTCTTTGCATGAGTTTCAGTTTTCTTGATAATAAATATGTACTTCATACTAGTCAACGTTCAACGTGCCACAAAGTCCAACTACACAGACAACGTTTACGGCTTTATCGTCGACGGTGTTTTGTTGCCTTGGCATAGTTTGGCTGCTCAACGTGTAAAGTTGCATGTGTGCAGTATATGCAACATTGAACGTTGCACAGTGGTTCGAAATTCAAAAAATTTGCTCACATTTCAAAAAAAAAAATATGAGCTGGCCAATGGAAATTTTTTTGAATGAGTTTCGTTTTAAAGATGTCCTGCAATTAATATTCCGTAGCCAATACGTTTCATATAACTCCTTATAGCCACAGAGCTTAATGCAAAGTACGCCTATTTCTATGTCTAATTTAATACTGAAATTATCGTAAAAAAAACACTCGAGTGAAAAACGTCTACAAATACTGTAAAAGAAGACTGATTTTTATGTTTAAAGTGTATGTAAAGTGCATTGGAAAGGCCGATAATGTCTGGCTACTTAAATTAAATTTATTTTATTTCTTTTTTCAAACAACGTTTCATTTATTATTATAATTATACAAAAATTGACTACTAGCAGCTATTTTAATATTGATCGATTTTATTCCCTAAACTCCAAAAAAGGGGTCAATAATCCGAACTGTCATGAATCATACGCTTTTGAGGTCGCTGTTTATAAATATGATGTCAAAGCTTCCGAAAACAAAATGGTAGACTTATTTTTTAATAGTTATTGAATCGAAAAAAAATTTAGTATTACGAGGTTTTTGAGGTCCGGAAACAAAATGGTGGCCTTATTTTTGAATAGTTATTAAATCAAAACAAAATTTAGTATTACGTGGTTTTTAAGGTCCGGATTACGAATCTGATGACAAATTTGTCGAAAACAAATTGGCGGAACCAAAATGGTACACATTTCTGGAAAAAGTCATTCAATTTAGTAGTTTTTAAAATTGCTGATTATGTTACTAAATTCAAATATAACGATTCAGAATTTAATTTAAACTTTAGAAAATATTGCTGAGTAATTATTACTCTGTATGAATATTACCTATTCTGTGTATTGAAAAGATAGAACAACCTTTCATAAGATTTATGCAACATGTTAGTTGCGCCATTTTGAAAAACTGAGTTCAGTAACGAAGTAAGCGATGCAATAACTGCTAAATACCGAGTTTCAAAGAGTTTGAATGTCTATTTTCAAAAATTTTTCAACACTTTGATTTCGGAAATTTTAAGATCAGATCGTCCTCATAAACGTATAATGCATGACATTTTTGATTATTGGCCAGATTTTTTTTCGATTTTGGACCACTGTGCATTGACTTCGTTGCATAGACTTGAGCTTAGAGTAAAACTTGCAGCTATGTGTAGAGCAATATCTTTGTCGTTGTCGCTTGCTCTTCTGTTTTAGCGCGCTCTCATGTGAAAACGCAATTATTACGTGAGAATTATATTAAAATTGAAACAATAGCATTGCTATTAGTTGCTAAATGCAATTGTGCAGCACCAGCAGCAGCAACACTAACTAATAATAACAGTAGCATCGACCACGACAACAAAGCCAACTTTAACAATTGAGGGCGTTTCACTTGCTGTCATAGGCAATCACAGTCAGGCAGGCATTCAGGCTGGCTCTGGCTCTGGCTGGATGGGTTGCTTTCTTGGCCAAAACATGATATTAAAGTTTGCGCAGGGAATTTCTGTTAATTGCATGCTCTGTGCATAACACTACACCTTAAACGGAGGTATGCACTATCCGGAGAGTCAAGATGCAAAGCATGGGTTTCATTCACTCAATCTACAGCACCAAACAAAGCAAAATATATCCATACAGGATTGCACAGGCAGGCAAGTTTACACTTTCAAAAGTTTCATAATTGGATTTCAGAGTTAATTACCAGCATTGAATAGTACGAGCACCCCCAACTGAGATGTTGGCTATTTTGTGGCAATATAGCATGCTACTCTGAGTATTTTTCGTGACAATTCAAAAACAAGTGCGTCGGTGTGTGTGTGTGTGTGTACAGTATTGAATGTCTATGTCTGGTTTACTTAAAATTGCTCCTCTATAGAACAAAAAAATAGAAATTATATGGTAGAGAAGAAACAACACACGCATAGCAAAAACCAAAAGTGTTCAAGCGTTAACAATGCACTCACTCAAAAAAAAAAAAAAAAAATATGAAATCCTTCACGTGATTTTGCAATCAACTCAGTAAAACGCTTAAAGGCAAATGGTCAAGTGTGCATAGTTTAAAAGCTTTAATTTATAATTGTAAAAGCAAACATTAAAATTGATTAGCAATGCCTAACTTAAAGCACCTTGACTGTTTAAAGTGCTACGAAGGATATTAAATCGTATCGAATCTGGATCTCACACATTTCAAATAGATATGCGATATGAGCAAAGTATAAATGCTCAAACAAATATGCAAAAGAGCTTAAGCATGCAGAAAGCGTTGGAACTATTATATTTTGCCACTGGCGAGAATTTGAGAATTCGAGCCCAACACACAAATATACTCGTGTATACAGCATACAAAAACACTCAAGGACACAAACGCCCGGAAATAGTTTCAGAAGTTGTGCAGCTTGTAGATGGACAGTCAGACGGACAGATATAGTCGCAGCGCTGCTGTTTTTATTGGAAAATCAAGTTTTAGAATAAATGTTAGAGATGTGCACCGAAAAACAGTCACTAACATGTTCGTGGGTAACATGTATAAACTCTTATGTCAGCAATGATGTAACATGTTCCATGTTTTGTCACGAGTCATATACATTTGACATCACTTTTCGCTTGCTTTTCTCTAGGGAAAAAGGATTGACTAACCGCTAGGAATAAGAAGTTAACTCATCGATAGGGAAAAGGATTAACCATTCCGTGGGACTAACTGGTTACCACTCTGCTAAGGAAAATGTATAGACAGTTGCTTGTAATAAGGAGTTTGCTATTTTTTTTTGTGTTCGAAGTTCCGTATTTAGAAAATTCTAATGGAAATTCGAACCATGACCAACACCACTGAACGCAAAGTATTACCATCTTAGCTACTTCGACCAACAGGCACCCAACATATCGAGTTAGCGACTCACAAACAAATAAATGCTTTCTCATTGTCAGCCGCCGCAGACACTTCGTACGACGACGCACGAAGTGCACAGAACGAATCATGCTGAAATGTGTTTGTAGCAAACCATTTCGCTGCCTTTTCTGCCTTTTTTAGGCCCACAAACTTTAATTTGCGCTTGTCGATGTACAGCTACCATCGATACCATGCCATACCATCGATGCTCATTCCAATGCTCCCATTAAAAATGACGTTTTGCCGATTGTTATCTTAATGTCTTTATAACAATACTCGAGAAGAAATCTTTCTTTACCGCCTTTGTCTGCAGCAATCCACTTTACACCCACACTAGCGAGCGCTCTCAGAAAATCGCAGCACTAGTAGCAGCAGCAGCAGGAAGTTTATAAACCAAAAGGATGCTCAATGCAAAATCCATAAAATGCAATGTAATTTTGTTATGACTAACAACATGACTATGACTACGGTTTCCAGTCAAAAGGACTAAGGAGTAAGGACCAAACGGGCAATGGCGACGTAAGCCGTAAAGCGTTATCTGCTTTGCAAGTTTGGCGATTCGACGTTCATTCGTTCGTTCGTTTTATGCTATTTTGCACATTATTATGCTTGTTCTTATAGTTTCTTTGGCGAGTAGTAGCAGAAGAAATGGCGTCCATCGAAACGGAAGAATAAAGCGCATTATCAAAACTTAAACAAGAAAAAAAAAATAAAAACAAATGGAAAAACAATTTTAGTGCAGAATGATACGGAGAGAAAACGTTTCGAGCGACTTAAAGTAGGTGGCTGCAAGTCGCTGCATTGGCGACGATTTATAACCGGTAAAAAACGAATAAGAAAATGCAGTGAACAGACAAGAAAAAATGACAGACAATAAGAAGAAGAAAAAAATATAAAAGAACCAAGGAATTTACTATTGGTGCCACTGAAGTAGTCGGCGAAGTAGAAGATCAAGAAGATGGCAGGCAAGCGTAACAACAAAACGAACCAGAATTGCCAGCAAAATGACGTTGGAGAGATTCGAGCAACGTTGCCAGATAACAACAACGTTCGGAGAAATGCAGTCAAGAAGTGAAATCTTGATATAGTGTCTGTAGTGAAGCAGGAAAAAGGGTAAAAAAAAGAATTGTGCGAACCAAACGAGCTCTTCATGCAGTTGAAATTGTGCAGCCAGCAGAGAGCAGGCGTTAAATGAAATAAACGAGGTAAAGTGGCACAGCTTTAGGTAGTGAAATGCTAAAGTAAATGCAATAACATTCTTTTAAAAAGTGGAGCATTTCCATAGTTTAAAATTATGTGAGTTTAAACTGACATATTCTTCATATTTCAGAAAGTCAGAGTCGTTGAAATACATATATGTTTTATATGGTAGAAACTAATATTGAAATAAATAAAAATGAAATCTATTATGAACACAGTTCCAATTCTCATCACAGTTTTACCAGAGTAAATTCGTTTTACACGTAAAAATTATTCATTATACACACCTTTTGTTTTATATATTTTCTATATACGATATGTGTAAGAAGATTGCGAAGGTGCCAGCTGTCATATTTGTTTGATATTTTTTAGCAGAAACGTACGCAAAACGTTTTGATGCACGTGCACTATTTGCGTTGTTTACAGTGACTTTAAAAATTAATCTCAGCAAAAAAAAAAAATTGAAATTAACTTGGCCGACAAGAAGTTTTGTTCGTTGAATAGCGCAAAATTGGATAATGGCGCAATTGATTCTAAAAATTCTACCATCTCCGCCGACTGAATATTTCATTACTATTACGCTGGTAGTTTGTGCTCAGCAAGCAAATTAGATGTAGAGCCCTATCTCGAACTACGAAGATAAAAATCTATAAGACACTGATAATCCCTGTCATGCTGTATGGCGCAGAAGTATGGACACTGACATCAACGGATACAGCGTCTTTAAGAGTGTTCGAGAGAAAGATTCTTCGTAGGATTTTTGGTCCCCTTGAGTTGGCGTCGAGTTTAGGATCCGTATGAATTTCGTGCTGTATGAGCTGTTTGATAAGGTTGACATAGGTCAGCGGATGCATTGGCCTGGTCACCACATCCGGATGAGCCCTGAACTTCCAGCACTGAATGTTTACGGTGGAAACCTGTACTTGATTGGTGAACGGCGTCAGAAAGAACGTTTGTTTTTATTAACCACCGTAAAATGGTACGACAAATTTTATGTTTACGTATTTATACATATTTAGATGAGTCCCAAAATAAAACAAATCCAAAAAAAGTTGTACACGCACGAAGCAATTCGAAGCAAATGGTTGCCTGTTTTTTCGGAAAAACTGGTCATGTCGCTTTTGATTCAGTAGATCAACGTAGTAAGGTCAGGTCAAGTCTGAATGCCACACACACATTAGTTTGCCAGAAGTTTTCAGAGAATTGAGGAAAACAAAATGGTGAAGACGGATCATGCACCTTATAGTCCCGACTTGGCACCCAATAAGTTCTGATCAAAAACAAATTGCGTGATCAACGTTTTTCGACACATAAAGAAGCTGTTGAAGCATTTAAACAGCTCGATTTTGTTCGATTCGCTACGAAAATTGCTTCAAATGCAAAAATGCATTTTAAATAAAATAAAGTCATATCGTCTTCTTTTACGGAAGCCCAATGATTGCAACGATTTCCGAATGTTGTTTATAGCATTTGAAGCCAGTCTTCTCCAGAAAATGGTAAACGCCAAATACATCGACTTAAAGGCAGTTGGTGCCTTTTTTGACTGTCGTACAATAAATAAATAATTTATAAGGAATTGTATTATTATGTGAATGATTGTTAGAATATTTTCTATGCTCCATACTTCCGTTTGGCTATACATCATATAGGTTTTTAGATCTGTTTGTAGACTAAAGGAAATCGAAAATAGAAATGAAGTACAACTTATTTAAAGCACATAAAAACTACAAAAACTAGCACATTTATACGCATTTAACCGAAAGTATTGTATTGAATCAAAAATCTTCAGCGTAATTAATTTCCGGTATATGCACTTCACTTAGAACATTTGTTTTTTTTTTTTTTAACAGAAACTTTAGTTTAAAAACTTTCATTTCGAAAAACTTATTAAAAGTTCCTTTCATATACTACTCTCGTCGTATACAAGACTGACTTATTTCCGGCACGATGTATGATGCATGCGCATGATGATGTGCATAATCCTACTTGTCTTCGCATGACGTGTCTTGCATTTTGAACTTCTATGTAATCCATCAGTAAATTAATTCAATGAAACTGATTTTGATTGCAACTCAGCATATTTGAAGACCAAATCGAATGGGTAAACATACAGTACCAAGAGTTTCTCACATTGTGCTGCTGCAAATCATACAAAAACTTGAAAATTCAAACTCAAATACTTAACTTTACGGCTGGCTGGCTGACTGGCTGGGGGAGTGGGCGTGTCATTGTGGGCAGGCAGTCAGACGCTGCTGTGCGGGTTTTGAAGTATTGTCAAAATAAAGGTTTACCAAGTGAACGGAAATTACTTTGGCAAGAGCGATTGGTAGCCGAGAAAAAACCGGTACTTGAGCATAAAGTTTCGAAGGCAGTTGGCCTGCCTGAATGCCTGCTGCAAGCGTATGTAATAATGCTGCAACATAGATACACTGAACATAGTACTACAGTAGAAAGAAGCAAGAAGTTGTGAGAGTATCTGTGCGGTTAACATGCATAAAAGAAAGAAACTTTTGTACAAAAAACAAACAAACACATACTACTTGTAGCCGAATTGTAGTTGCAAGCGTGCAAAAAGTTGCAGCAACAAAAACAGATAACTTGCAACAACTTTCGAAAGTTGCAGCAGCATCAAATCTGACTGGCTTGAATTTACGACGAGTTGGAAAATAATAAAAAAAAAACGCTAAAATCGTGCATGCTCGACTGCGAGATACCCTGTAAAGGCTCTTTATATGAACTATAGATTATATTATTTAGTGGTCCGATCTGGACATATGCGGGATATTTTATTAGCATTGACAAAAAATTTGAAGTAATTAAAACAAAAAAATAAAAATTATATGCAAAAACTCTAAACTGGGTAAATATGTGTGCATGGGGCTACCACCTAACTTAACGGACAACTCGTCCGATCTGGACCTATATGAAATATTTTGTAAATATTAACGTAAGACATGTCAAATTTGTCAAATACTGCATACAAAACCTTACAAATAGAGGATAGATACGGCATCTCTAGTTTGATTCGGAACATAACAAAAAATGAGGCAAGACTTGTATACATGTTACCCTTTAAAGTAGGTTTAGCATATTCATTGAATACTAGTTTATGTTGAAGAGGGAAATGAGAGTCTAAATATCCAAACTACAAATCTCTTAACTCTTATAGACGTCGACGCGTATTCCGATGCTGATCAAGAATACATATATACCATATAGTGTCTCTTAAGCCTCCTTCTGCCTGTTACATACATTTGCACAAACTTAATATAGCCCTTTTCGTTAGGCATACAGTACAGAGTATAAAAATAAAATGCAAAATTTGTTGCAAACATTTTGAGGCAGACACATAACTAATTTTGATAGTGCTAAATATTCAAGACAAGGCTGCAAACCTAAAGGCACCCGCTTGGGCGTTTTAGAGGTTCTGGAATATTATTTGCCACAAAACAAACACAAAGGATGCGAAAGTAAGTGAAAGTTTAATGAAATTTTTTTTTTGTTAGCACAACCAACCAAAGCAGATACTTGTTGCACAGCAAATAGTAGAACGCTTTGCAGCGTAAAATTATATTAATAAATTAACAAAACTTTTACAATTTGCGACCACGCGACCCAGTCACGCCCACACCACTTTACACTTCATTGGATTGCAATGAGAGAACGACGAGAACAAGTAGCACCGAAAAGTTTCCGCGCTTACGCTGAAAAACTAGTACAAGTTGCTGCAGCTGAGATTTCTTTGCAACAAGCGGCAAGCTGTGAGAGGCAACAAAGCTCAAAGGGCGACCCAGAAAAAGAAACTTTTGCAACAGCAGCGAAGTTTTGGTGTGTTGACTTTTTGGCACTACTTTTTTTCTCTATTTTGGTACTTTACCCGAAGATTTTCTCGAATTTTTACGTTTTTTTTTTTTCGTGCTTGGCTATAGCTAAAGAACTTATGTGTGCCAGTATCATTTTATCATAGAAAATTCAATTTCACTTTTTTTAAATTTTTTTTTTTATTTTTCTGCTTCCTGCAGTCTTCCTGCAACATTGACCTCGCTTTTCGTTGTGGCAGAAGGTAAATAGTGCAAGCTACTTGACGTTCATGCAACTCTGTGCGCTTTTTTTTTTTTTTGTTGAATGAGTTATGCGCGTAAAGTAGCATTTAAAAAGTTGCATAAGTGCTGTATAAATGTGTCTGTACTTATCATATTTTGCACTTGGAACACATTGCAGTTGTTCTCGTAGCAGGAAGCGGTTTGCTGGTACGTACGAGAATGAGCGCGCGATTCCAAGCTTCTAGTTTAACTTATAACAGCATTTTTTCGCCATCGTCAAACTTTTTCTAGCACTTTTGAGTGGCAAAACTTACCTGTAATGATAACGAAAAAAAGATTGCAATAGTTTAGTACAAGTTTATTAAAATGTAAAACATTTTAGTGTTAGTTAAATGAAACTGAACCATTTTAAACGTTAGCAAGCGTATAGTAAAATAAGTTATGCGCATTGATAAAGGTTTGGATTGGAAACACTGAACTCAAAACTAAAGCCACTGAATCTAGTAGCTGTTAGATGAATAGCAGCATTTAAGCAGATATCTCAAAAACGGCGTTGAAAATAATGTTACTTTCATATTTCAATTTTCAGAAAACTTTATCAAAACTACAACAGCCATGTAAATAACATTTCATGCGTACTACTTCCAGCTCTTTCTCTCTCAAAAAACGACAATGGAAAAATATTTTGCAGAGTCCTCAAAAACTCCTGAGTAACTAAAGCCATGCCTAATTATACAGATTTCATTTGTAGGAACAAATCCTGTTTTCAAGTGAAAATTTACACCTATTGGAAGTTTTTTAACGAAAAATATGTGTAGGGTGTTTACATTCGTAGTTAAAAATAGATTACTCAAAGTATTGTCCATCGCCATTTCTACTTTTCCATCTTTCTGGCAGCATACGGATTCCGTGCCTGAAGAACGACTCGTTTTTAAAAGAGGTCCATTAATCAATCCAAATTTTGGTTTCCTCATAATTACCAGAGTGATGCACAGCCAAAATTTTCTATGGGATGAAGTGGTAATTGGCGGCAGCAATGTCAGCTGAATACAGCGGTTGGGGTATTACTTTCCATTTGAGCCTTAGCAACTATCGTGCTGAAGAATCACTTTATCGCGTCTCTGCTCGAACAGCGGCTGATTGGGTTTAACTTTGGAGTATACCTAGCTGATCGCACCTTGGTTCAATTCGCTGCTTTTGGATCATTCCCGTGGCTTTCCATGTGGCGTTTGACGTGCATCTTTAAGGAACAATGATTTCAAATCTTCATCTTTGAACTTTGTCTTCCAGCTCAAAATCAATATTTTTAAGCCTAGCGAACCACTTCCGGAACTTTTTCTCAGCTAAAGTATGCTCTAAATAAACTTCCTCCAAAATTCGATGGCTTTCGGCAGCACTTTTCGTCATGATAAAGCAATGAAGTAGAACATATTGACATATTGAAAGATGTAGAAGATGTAAAAACCAACCATCTAACAAATACTACTCTTAAAAAAGATGCTCAATGACAGTAGGTTCTTAAAATATTTTCATCCACCTTGAGGCTATTACTACGTATGTTTCACTTTATCAACTACACAAGCTGAATCTTTTAGATTCATGTATTTTTTTGCCAGTATCTCGTTATTAAAAAGGCTTATAGCAAAATATAACACTGCATATACAAATATTTAGCTACATGTATGATTTTAAGAGTATAATTCAATAATGAGATTACCACTTTTTATTAGATTAGTTAAAAAAAGTAAACAGCAAAAAAATAATGCAAACAAACTGAAAATTCAAATAAGTAAACAAAACATTTTTAATGCATCTAAAGCGCTTTCAATTGTAAAAAACAGCAACAAAAAATACAATTAACTGCTAATTATTTAATTAAAAAGCAAATTTTTAATATATTTAATTTTTCAATTTTGATACAAGGTAATTAAATCCATTTTTTTTTTTAAGTAGAAACAAACTTTTATATTAATTATTCATTTTTCATTTATAATAACAAACATATTCAACTTTCTGAGTTAATTTGCTAATAAAATTATCAATTAGAAGTAAAAAATAGTTTCATGAATTTTGCTGAAACTTTAAAGAAGTCTTTAAACGACTAATTTACTATCACTCTGTCACCTTTTGGCATCTTTAAAGATTTGTTTTTTAATTTGTCTTGACCAAAGTGAATTCCCTGGCATCTATGGCACATGCTCTCCAAGCGTTATACACTTGTCAGTCCATCAGTTGTTTAAATAGCTTGCCAAAGTAGCAAACACAAAAAAGACAAACACTGACTTCAGTTACAACCCACAGGAAAACATTTTATAGCGCTTTGAAATCTTCTGCAGTGTGCTCCAGAACAAAAGTCCCAAAAAAAAAAAAAAAAATAAGATTAAAAAAAGCATTCCCTTAAGAGCTGAGGCTTTTTTAAAAACAAACATCTGAACATACATATGGAGACAATAAAATGCAATACTGCTTCAAGACAAATACTACTGAGTAGCTGAAGTAAACTTGAGTTAAAGCACAGCAATCTATAGTAGAACTGTCCACCAGCGATTGTCTTTGCTACAAAAAAAACAGAAACAACTTCAGCTTGGTTTTTATACGCTACACACATATGTGTTACAAGGTATATTGTGTTTTTGGAGAAACACGTTATGGCTAAAAGTCAACAAACGATAGTGTTGCACAATCGTAAATGTAAATGGTAAAGAAACGAATACAAAAGTGTTTTCAATAGTTCGACCTTTGATAGCTTATTACTCCATCGTTTCAGGTGGCAACGCTGTCATGCTTCGACATTTGTTTTCTGTTATAGTCAGTTTACCATGTAGCGCTACACTATTCAAGTACGCTTCAAAATTGTTAAAACTTATTATAAAAATTCGTGCTCTGTTTGCCAAACATTTCGCGAACTAGATGGTCCAACCGAGCGATTAATTCAACTAACAATTGTGAATTTCGAGGAAAGCGAATCAGTTGCTGATCGAGCAGCTCGATTCCTCGTCATGCACAAGAAGATGGCCTTTCTGTGACCTCAATTTGGCGAATTATGCGAAAAGACTTGAGCATGCAAACGTTTAAGACGTTTGCTGATTGGACTCTGAAGCAAAAATCATCTTCAGTGATGGGGGCACATTTTTGGTAGAACGGCTTTTTTAGTTCTCCATACTGGTTGAACGGCTTCGTGAACAAGCCGCATTTTGGGAGAGAGTAATCCACAACAGTATCAAGAGTCTCCACTAAATCCGAAGAAACTTACTGTTTGGTGTAGATTCTTTCAAAATGGATTCAATTGAATGACAACACATGTTGTTCCAAAAAAACATTGACCTTGTTGCAAGAATAGTTCCCAGAACGTAATATTTTCAGAAGAGCCAATGTTTAATAGCCACCAAGAATTAGCAAACATGTAAACAAACGCTAGTGTTGTAAAACATTGCACACAACAAGTAATTAAGAAACGTGTATTCATAACATATTGACAAGACAAACCTTGTAAACATATATTATAGCTTATAAAGTGTTTAAGAACCCAATTCCCAAACATTAAATATAAACCAATGTGCTAATGACCACATTTAACTTTTACAAATTTCAAACTATTTCAATAAATAACTTCAATGTACGCATGAACAATTTCTGTTAACGCACTTAAACAAATTTACTCAAAGCAGTAGAGTATTAGCGTTTCGTTCCGATTGATGTCAAAGTTTTCACTTGTATTTGTTTTTCTTACATTTCTGGACAACATTTGAAAGCAATACAAATACAAATAACGAATGTGGTAACTTTACCAAACCAGTACATGGATACAACATTCCCTTTACTTTACTCTCTATTTAACTCACGTTTGGCTACTCTTTTTTTGGCCGCAAAGCGACCCGCAGCTAAAAAATAATGACCAAAGCACGTTGTCAGTAGTTTTTCTTTGAGTTTCATGCAGTTTTTATTATTTATTTTCTTGCTGAGCTTCCTCTACTGACTACTCGTTTTTCGCTGCATTTGTACGAGTATTACGAAGAAAATTGTATTTGTACATTTACGCTTCATCGATTGCACGTTGAGTTTTTACTATGGAAAAAGTGCAAAAAACTATATTCAAAATAAAAGAAAAATAATGAAAAAAAAAAAATGGAAAAGTTTCTGCTTAAAGTTTAAATTCAAGTTGCAAGAGTAACCAGCATTGCAGACAAACAAATAAACCACTGTGCAACCAATGTAGTGAGCTACATGGTGTGGGTGCAGTGGCTGGCTGGCTGGCTGTTACAGTGGCGCGATGCAGGCAGTAAAAGTTCAAGCAAAAAACGAATGGTCGAGCGTATTGGTAGCACTTGATAGATAAACATGAAAACCAGCAATAAGAAAAACAAAAACAAAAACAAAAAACTGGTTGCACAAACTGGTGCAATAAAGTTTCGTATTCAAACTGAAACGAAGTCAAGCGAATGGCTTCGAATGTATCTACAACTTGTATTATTTGTCTATTTTGCTGCAGCGTCGATTTGAAAACGAACAAAACGTATAGTCAAAGAAACTAAGTTTATATTTGTTGACAGTTTCGAGTTTAATAGTTCCAAAGTCGTCGTCATAGTCTCTAAGAAGTTAAAAGTGATTTCTAGAGAGCAGAAGGAGAAAGGAAGGCATGTTTACATATACCTCTAATATATGTTGTTGATTGATGACGCTTTTGAAACGTATTACATTTTGAAATGGCGACACTCTCGCCGACAATTTGATCATTAGTGAACAACTGAAGTGCTACTGCAGCTCACACTCTATTCACGAAGAGTGTGCAGCATGTCATGAAGCATCAAAAGCTTCATTCAATGAGGCTATCCACGTGCCAGACATATGTATATAGCAAATGTATAATGACGTGTGCCGAAAAATCTTCAAACCTACAATTCGCTACTTGCTGCTTGCTAATTAAAACTTATTTCTGTACTTCGATTCAATAATAACTCAATTAATAAGCGTAATACACGAAGTGATTGATACTCCAACGCGCCGTAGAACACACTCAACTGGTACTTCTTACTGATGGTGTACTTAACCGAATGCCAGACTTGCCATGCCAGTAGAAAATTTCCAAAAGAGTCCTTTCGAAGTCGCATTTTCGCTATTTGTCGCCTGTTTTCTGTTGTGACTTCTTTATGTGCAGCACTTCATTTTTCATTTGCTCAATAAGGCGTGCTCAATAAGTAGCATCAGCAGTCAGCATTGAGTGTTTGAGCACTTCACATCACTGCAGTGGCGCAGGGCGTTGTTTTTCGACGTATCTTTTTGCTGTTTTTTGGAGTGTATCGAATGACAAATGCGATCAAATGATGCGCAAATGTGTAATTTCTAGCATAAAATTGAAAACCAAAAAAAAAAAAAAAAAAAAGGAATTGCCAAGAAAAAAAATTAACGATACAATTTAAGACAGAAGTATCATTATCATTACTGACGCAATCTGTAGATGTGAACTTTATTGATGAATTGAATGAGTTTGGCAAAGAGAAGTAGAACTCGCAGAGTATCAATCGACAACTGTGCCATGGTCTATGGATTAATAGATTATTGAGTGCATTATTCTTCGGATGCGATGATAATGCATTTGTGCAATTAAATGAATTAATTGCAAGTGAATCAAGTGACAAATAGGTAATTCCATTCTGTTAACTTTGTATAAAGATATTTTTTTTCATAACATAATCTTGTAGAAAAAATAAAAAATAAATAAAAAAATAGTGGAGAAAACGATTCCTGGAGTCCGCAAAACAGTTCGATTCTGACTAGGAGCGGTTGTCGTTTAAAGAAGTCTACAAAATTTATTTATTCTAACATAACACAAAAAATTAATTGTTGGTTATTGTAGGTTCAAAATTCATGGATAATATTCGCCCATAACAGAAATCTCAAATAAAAAGTATCTCCAAAGATACAGGAATCAATAAACGGACTTCAAATATTACATAATCCATAGAAGAATTAGTTTCAGACTAAAGTGAAGAAGCTGTTATCGCTACTCTGCAATTAGATTGAAGCGTTGCTTCTCTCTATTGCATGGAAGAAAGTTTGGCGATATTTAAGAAGAGAGTAGGAAACTAGTTTGGCGATTTACAAAAACAAAATGCAGTGGCATCGCCGTTTTAACTTCAAATCCCGAATTCGGCTATAATATACATATATTCGACAAGAAAGCGACTCGCTTTTTTTTCCTTGCGATTTGATTTCTGGACTCACTCTTTTCGATGGAAGATAAGAACGCGATAGAAAAGCGATATTGCCGGCGAGATGCGACACCTGCTAGAAGAATCGCATTCCCATTTTCGAATACTTGCATTACTTCTGTACGTAATGCAAGTATTCGAAAAACAAATTAACTTTTAAGTAGCTGTCAAATCAGAGATTCTGAGCAAAAATTTCAAAATCAGTTATATCTGGATTACTCTACGTCATCACTTAGAACAAATATGGCCTTATTCTGATGCCGATTTTTTTTTTCTGCTTCCACTGGGTCTCTTCATTCGCAAACCTGTTCGTTTGCACCAAAATATCGGCGCAAAATTAACTCAAATTCTACGATTATCTAAGAAGTGGCTCACGAGAAGAGTGAGTCTCTTCCTACTGTATGTAGGCCAGTAAGAAGAGTCTGGTAGATGACAGTTTCTCTTTCTTCGTTTCTTTCTCTTCTGCACACCTACAACTTCTATACAGAACATAAGTTTTAATTCCAAGAACACGAGGCGTCTTCCAATAGGGCAATAATCTGTAAGTACTCCCACCAAAATAAGCGGATTGCGTCTAAGGTTAATCACTTGTATTAATGTGTAATACCTGGCAGAATGAATCACTGGTAACCTCTCTGGCCAATTTGAGTTGGATTCAGTTATACTCTGCCACCTCTTTTAGAGGTATTCGTATTACTATTCTACGAGTTAAGTGCTTTTTACAATGGTTGTATTTATTGAGAAACATAAATCAGTGCGTACCAAATGCCTTAATCCAAAACGTAGGGTAGATTTAAGTTTGGTGACAGCTGACAAACCAGTACATTAAGGCCTATTTGCAGTACGTCTACGATACATTACCGTTTCCTATATTTGCCACCAAATTTAGTTGCTGCATCTAAGCAGTCACTGCACATTAAGTTCCACTGTGACAGTAAAGATTTTCAAAAACCCAACTCTCATCTAGACTATCTAGACTAGCTGACGATTTCCAATCAAGATAATAACACCCAATA
Source organism: Leucophenga montana (assembly GCA_035044765.1). Taxonomy (NCBI): domain Eukaryota; kingdom Metazoa; phylum Arthropoda; class Insecta; order Diptera; family Drosophilidae; genus Leucophenga; species Leucophenga montana. The sequence goes on from JAWNNQ010001131.1 coordinate 143,570, forward strand.
AGCCTGTAATGATGGACATTTCGTTCTTAGTTAATGTAGGGAGTTTCAATGATCTTATCATATTCCATTCTGAGTAGAGTCGTTGTTTTTATATTATAAGTGGCAAGTTGTCACCATCCTTCACTTGATGCTTCCATTAAGTAATTCCTAAGAGTGATACGTGCAGTATCACGTGCAGTATCACTGAATCTTTCGATGCTTGTAATGGAGCACTGATCTATGAAGATGTTAATTAGATTTTTTTATATTAAACTTGAATATAGGCATTCTTTCTCACTGTCTGTCTTCTGGATTTCAGCTAATTGGTAATATCATAAGTAAAATACGGAAAGACATTCCCAGAACTGGAACATTCTTAACATACTATGAGAACTTTGTGCTGTTATACCTACAAATAGTATGATATTTTATTAAAGAAAATAACATAAAAATTCTGTACGATGTTGAAAGTTCTCTTCTACGTAATCCGCTCAGCAAAAAAACCCAACCAATTTGAATTTCTCAGAAACAAACCTTAACTTTTTTTTAACAATTCACTGCCAATTTGCATAAAGTACAAAAATTGCAAAAGAGCTTAACATTGCCAGGCATCTTCGTTTAATGAATTAACATATTTTCTAAGCTAAAAAGAAAAATTGTGACGCATCTCTATATAAGTATCTAGAAAGTAAAGGGTATTGAATTAAAATGTCCCAAGGAAAAATATAATATTAAGTAGGCATAAAAAAAAATTTTTTTTAATAAAAATTACATGGAAAATTTTGTAACGAAGTTAAAAAAAGTATCTACAATAATGGTTAATATTTTGGACTGTAACTGTTTCCATTGCTACACAGAAGGACAATAGCATATTTACTTTATGTACTTGTCAGCCAAGAAATCCTTTAAAAATGAAATAACAACAGACTTGAAATATATACACTGTGAAAAGCCGAAGAAAATGGACTCGATAAAGCAGCAACAAAAACAACAGCAGCAGAAGATATATGAAATATGTTTGTTGATGTGGGTCCAGCGAAAGTACGCAAAAAGGACACTTAGAAATAAACTTAGTAAAAGAAACAAAAAAAAAAACAAAAAATACGTCTAATGTATGTATATGACATAAAAAATATGCGCTCAATGGCTGCTGCCATTGTCCTTTGGCAAGAATGTCTTCGACGTCGCCAGGAAATTTTGCATGATGCCAGCAGACAATGAGATATGTATATTTATGTTGTCTTGTTGAAATATGTCGTCTGTCTGCACACTTCCTATTTGTATATTCTTGAGCAGAGCAGTGTAGGACGGCGACAACGTTGAGCAATAGTTATTTGATTTAGTTGAAAAGTGAGAGTAAGTGCTGCGGCTGTCTATGGAGATTTCCTGCTCATACGACGACAAGAATTCATTTGTTTGCGGTTGCTTTGTTATTGCATGCAAAAGATACAAAGATACATTTGTCTGCAGGACAAACAACAAGCTGCAGACATATAAATTTCTATAAGCGAATTCCCCAAAAAGGGAGCAAACGAGCATGTATGCAAAAAATATAAAAGGCGCTGAAAAGCGACAAGCTAAACAAAAAAAAAAAAAAAAAAAACTGGAAGGCAATTTGGCGTTAAAAATTTCATTTTCACAAACAAGCTCAAAAATTCTTTGGTACTAAAGCCATCGCAGAAAAAAAAAAGAGAAACCACTAGCACTCAACTTTACCTCCCAGCAAGGGTCTTCATTCCAAACAGTCCAACAACCGCTGACTTTGGCAACATTTCAAATTCTTACAAAAGGCAAACGACGACGAAGTGTGCCACAATAGGTGTGGGCAACTGTGGCAAAAACCACGCGAAAGCCATCCCGTATAAAAAAACTATACATCACAGGTAAAAAAAAGTGGCAATATAACGTTACGTTAAACAGGAAGTAACGGTAGGCAAAAAAGCAACGAAAGCGCATTGTTGCAATGTAGTTGGCAGCGCCTTTTACAATGTTGCCGTCTCTCATCGGCCACACTGAGCCTGCCTTCACTCCACTCTGCAACAATTGCACTTTCACCGCACATATTTGACTCGAGTTTTTGTTATTGTTGCTACTACTCCTTGCATTGGGTTGGGTTCCCCCAAATGCATAATTTTTTGCTGCTGCTGTTGTTATTGTTGCGTGTTCGTGTTTCACCCATTTTTTTTTTTGCTGTCTCTATTTGAATACCCTGCACATATTTGTGTGCGGAATGGTACTTTGACATTCTGTATTTTCAAAGATATTTGCCACTTATTATTAAGTAAAATAAACGATGAAGACATCTAAGTGAAACTGTAATTTTGTAATTTCACTAGATGCTACAATAAAAAAGTAAAATATCGGAACACCTTCAAACTCTGGACTGCTTTAAGTCTCTAGATGTGTTCAGCTTACAGTATGAATGGAGTTAGAAGAATAATAAATATATTAAGGAATGAACTACAGGCCTTGTTTCAGCCTAACGGTACTTCTGCAGATATTTTACAAAAATAATTTGTTTAGAAAATATATTTGCAGCTATCTGCAGACTCAATACTGCAGACGAGATAGTTGAGTATCTGCAGATAGGGTGAAAGGGAGAAATTTGACAGTTGTTCACGAAAAAAAAAAAAAATTCAGTTGAACCGAAACTTAATACCATTCACACTAAACTTCAAATCACTCAGGCATTACAGTATACCACCACAAAAGCGAGACAACTATGCGCAATGTTGTGAAAAAAATCTTTACCTTTGAGGCTACATGATCGATAAAGTCTACGGACGGATGCTACAAAAAAACTATTCCAGCCATGAAACGGAACATTACATCGGTTATTCGGCTTATTTCGGTCGTATTTCTCCCTAATGTCATCGCAAATGCGGCCAAAGTTCCACATGGAACAACCGTTATAATAAAAATTAAACATTCGAAGTTTATTGGAATTAATGTCATCTTCTACTATAGAAAGTATCAAAACAAATTGAATTTTGTTAACGCTCATCATTACAGAACATCAATCTTCTGGGTCCGACCTTTAACACTCGTCGACAAGAAGACGAGTTTGTGATATCGCGTCGGATGCAGATATTCCGATAAAGACTAAGACACTTAATAAATCTGTGTTTTTTACGATATTGTATAGATGTCTCAGAGTAGCTTTAGCTAAATACGAAACACTTGCGAAGAAACGTCTGCCCAAGAATTTCAGGTTTCTTCTACTAAGGGTGGGCACTAGCTGAGGAAATGTGGAAGACCGTTTCCTCGTCGTCGTCATCACTATAGCAGCTGAGTTTATCCTAGAACTTAAGTGGATAACTAATATCGTTCTATCATCTTTAAAAGAAAATATGATTGTATGTGAGGCTTTTCATTCCTTACGGATAAAGACGATTTTAGTCTCGATCCATTCATCCGTGAGCGAAAATGTTCTCATAGATTTTCTTAAGTCAGTATATTACACTGGTACCACCAGCTTTCCATCGTTGTGCCGGGATGATATTGTCTGGTTGCATTGATTTGCGGTATTTCAAACTTTTGATGGTTCGTTTTGTAGTGTCGTCTGTCAACAAGCTGTTCGCTGATGGAGAGCTTCCGCAGTGTAGTTGGGAGTATTCTTTCTTGATTCTGAAGCAACCCGAGAAATTACTACTCATTAGTAAACATAGTGATTTCTCTTCCATGACATAGTTTGGCCTATTGCAGAGATGTGTAGGCTTGGATAAAGTATTTCAGAGCCTTGCGGCACTCGAGAAGGTTTCATAACTAAGAGTAGTATATGCGGCTTATCAAAATACTGTGCAGCGTATTATATAGTCGTATACCCTAACTTGAAAATTTTTTCATTGCTTTTTTTATCGTACGTTTCACAACTACAAAAAGTATTTTCAACACTTTGGGGAAAACATTGTTACATTTTCATAAATTTGCTTGGAAAAAAAAATAATGTTATCGTGAGGTGGGTGGACACTTTGAAGCGCATGTGGGTACATAAAAAACCGAAGCGCGGATTCAAAAAATTTGTAATATGAAGTTGAACCGCAAATGTTAATTTTTTTGCTTGCCACAACGGACATGTTTGGAAAAAGAAAACACCACCAACGTGAGTTGTGCGCTTTATAATTATGTATAAATTGATATTTCTTGCTTTTCATTGAAATACAAAGAGAAAATTTAAACTCGGAAAATTATGATTGAGCTAGCATTAAAATTGGTTAGAAGAGATGTTGAACAACTATTTTCAATCTCAATGTTTTTTAAAGAACATTCTGCGCATATTTTAACATTTAAGTACTAATAATAGTTCCTGGCACATTGCCTTCGCACCTAATAACATTTACCATTCGCGAACAATTACTTATTATGATTATGAACTAAATTACGTTATTATGCAGCATCTATGAAAGTGTATACGTGAAATGCATTCGAAAATTTGTACTTCACATTCTGGTGATAATTGCTAATAAAATCATTTTGTGAGTAAAACACAATTAGACGACCTATTTAGCAATTCTGAATATAAAAGCGTATTTCGCATAGCAAACAGACAAAACCTTGTAGCAATTCTGAGCACAATATATGCACATGCATAATGCATATATTCAACTTGCATATAATAGGAAAAATAATATATATATATCGTTTGATTACTCATATTGTGCAGCTGCAACAATCAACGAATGAACAAATGACATGCATACCTCATGGCAAATAGAAACCCAGCTAGAAGGTCTTGAGAGCAATGTATCTGTTGCATAGAGTTCACACTAAACGAGCCCAGCGTTTCCCTCTCGCCCGCACATTTTTTGAAGGCAAGCAAAAACAATCGAAGTTGTGCTCTACTTGTACCAGTTGCAAAATGTATCTGACTACGAAGGAAATAAATACGATTTGAATGCAACGCCAATTGAAATTCGAAACAGTCTGAGTGTGAATACAAAACTAATAGGTAAAATATTTATTATACTGATAGTACTGCAGGTAAATAAATTGTTTTAGCAAAAAATCACACATCAGCACATTTATGTATTAGTACACTCAAACACAAGCTAATATTTTGTGTGAATGGACAAGCAAGCACCATTCAAAAGAGGTTTATATTGTGTTAACTGATTGTCATATAAAAAAAAAAAATCGGGCATCAGTACACTCACACATCTGCACACTTACACATCAGCTACAATTTGATGTGGATGGGCAAGCAAGAAGTATTCAGATGATTTTAATATGGAGTTAACTGATTGTCATATAGAAAAATAGATCGCTTTAGTAAAACTCACACATCGGTACACTCACACATCAGTACATTCACACATCAGCACACTTTTATATCAGCTAGAATTTAGTGTAAATAAGCAAGAAAGAACCGCACAGATGAGCAGAACATGAAGCAAACAGTAATGGTTAAAAAGAGCCACGAGAGCATTTAACAGAATAAAAAAGAGTCAGTAAGTGTGCAAATTAATGTGTACAGTCAGTCAGCGAAAGTGTGTCTCGTCTCGAATACAACTAACTAACATCACAAAACAAAAGTTTTATAGCAAACATAAACAACAATTTCAATTTATTTCTTGCACAATTTCAATCCGTACTTTGACCAGACCCTCTTAACTATATTGCAAATCAAATGCAAGCGTTTACCAAAAAAAAAAAAAAAAAAAATAAGATAACATTCACAAAAATATGTTCACCATTTCAGCTCATACGCTTTTTATCCCCTTTCTTAAATGCAACTCATAACTAAAACTGCCATCAAGTAGTTCTTGTCTTCAGTAAGATAGTTGTCATCCTAGTTGATGTTGATGTTGCTGCTGCAGTGATTGTTGTTGCTGATTTTATTGCTACTATTTATTTATGCTGTTTTATGTTGATTTTTTACAACTTCTTGGTAAATTGCTGCGCTTTTTTTGCTGTCAACTCGCATTCAAGTAGTACTACGAAGCTTGTTGGAGACACTTCTCCCTCGAACTCTACTAGCTAGCTAGCTACGTAACATCTCTCTGCAATACAGCATATCTTTGGCACTATCGACTATTCTCCGTTTGATGTTGAAAGCTACATTCGCTTAAGTTGCGTTTTTCCACAGTGTTCCATTTTCCTCTTTTGGAGTAGTCATTTTTCACTCCGTTTGCGCAAAAATTTAATGTAATAGTGAAAAAAGTTACTTTCATTTTCTGTAAAATTGCTTTTACAAGCAGCAAAGCACAGAAAATAAAGTGTTTTTTGTATATTTTGCGCAGCAGCAACAAAGTTTCTTCGTGCATGCATCGAGGAGCATCAGAAAGGAGAAGCAAAATTGAACGGGTTCAGTATTAGCTGCTACCGCAGAATCTGTATCTGAAAAGTTTTTAATTTAGCGACAAATTTACTAAAAGTCATTTTAAAATATAATCAAGCTGCTAGTTTATATTGCTCATTTGCACTGTAAAAAAGCATAAATGACAATACCGAACTGCGTGCGATCGAATTCACTATCAATCGTGTATATTATTTTGCGTGTGGTTTATAATTTATTTCAACCTGTTTTAAGTGTTTTTGTTTTTTCTATTGATTTGAATATACATGAAATGATCTGTAAATTTCCATACCGTTGCTTTGCTCCGAAATGTAAAGTTCGAAAAAGAAATACTAGTTTTAATAATGAAACATTTTCTAATGAATGTTTGCTAAATACGTAAGCACACATCAGCACACTCACACATCAGTTAAGATAGAGAGGTTTAGCTTGGGTGGGATCTGAGTAAAGAAAAATGGAAGAGAGGCAAGCACGCGAAAAATTCGCTCTCCCTTGCTTCCACTTTCGCTTTTGTTGCGACAGTCCACATAGCTCACGGCTGATCTTCTGATCTCGTTCACTCATACAAAGGCGATGCTGATGTACGACTTTGCAATGTGTGATTATTGCTACAGGAAGATTTTAACGTTGCAAATTTGAAGGGTATTTCGACAAATAAAGCAAGTAACTATTCAAATGTTCTAAACTAAGGAGGTTGTGAAAGTTGAAGTCGTCTTTGACAGATATTCTCCACAATGCTCGACAACCTGCCAAGCCAAGAATACAAACAAGTAAGAATGCTCCAATTGTGTGAGTCCACGACTACGAAAACTTACTCATGAAGAAATTCTCAGACACTGCTTACCAGATTTAACAAGATTTTCTCTTTTTTTTTCAGTCTGTTAAATTTTATAGAAAACAAAGAAGGCTTCATGGCATTAATGAAGCTAGATGGCGTTAGTTGGCATTAGTGAACCAATAGAATAGATGACGCTTTCTAGAACCACTAGATGGCGCTCAGTTATTTGTAAACTCCTTGAATTCTCCGTTAATGCAGGTTAGATGATAATGCAGACAGATCAGTGACATTGAAAAGTAAGCATATAAGATACAAGTAGACGCTTAGAGTGAGTGGTGGGCGTGGCATCTAAAACTTTTTCTCAATTTCACCTGCGAATCGAAAAAGACAAGTTTGGTAGCTCTATCTTTTATAGGATTCGTCGATGTTCGCTATACGAAGTACGAACATACAGATATAGCTATAACGAACTGACTTGTGATGGTGTTTAATAATATATGTAATAATATATGTAATAATATAAATATATATGTACAACAGTAAAAACTATATGTACAGTAGTTGTGCTAATTGTTGGAGGCGCTCTATGAGAAATTTTGGAAAAGAAAACTATAATCATCACATATGACGCTTCATATCTTTATCTCAGTGACATCTGATGATACAAAGAAACCAGAACATTCAGTAAATAATTGTTTTCAAAATTTAACGAAAACTAACTGCATGAAGATACTATGATCCTCTCTCTCTCTCTCTCTCTCTCTCTCTCTCTCCTCCTTCTGTCTGTCTCCACAGGGATCTAATCGGAATTAGCACGACGCGACCCACCATTTCAACTGTCCACATTTGAAACCTATGAATTTGTGGGTGCGTTCAATCAAGTGCATTGACGCTTCATTAGCTTCTTAAAATTTAAAGTGATTATGATGTGTTATTCAAGAATCATATATATTTCCATTGAAGTTTTTCAAGGTTTCGGCTGTGTGTTGTACTACTCATACATGTCCCTATTTCCACTTTGTTTGCAAACACTCAACCCAATTTAAGTTGCTTGACCAACTACTTCAGTAACTGACACTACAAAAACATAAGAATTGTTAATACACTTTTCCTGACATGAAGCCATAAGAAATATAATACTCTTTTTTTTACGCCTACAACGAGTGCCAAAGTACAAATCAATGGGTGAATGAATAAGTGGACAGACACTGAGGCGTTTCAGAGGTACTTCAACAAATTAAAACAAAGCAAACTCAACACTCCATCAAAAAGCAAAAAAATCCAGAAACAAACAAACAAACACTAAATCTCGAGTACACTCAACAGCACTAGTAAAACAAGAATCGGGCGCTCAAAATTAGAGCAAAAGTCGCATTTTTGGAAATTCGATTGCCAAAAAAATCAAAAATAAAAAATTAAAAACAAAAAAAAATGTACCAACAAAAAATAGAACAGTTTTGCTGTTGACCAGCAACGAAAAACTAAAAGCCGCTAAAATAAATTGTTGTACAAGTTTGTCAACTGACCCATATTTCGCGTTGTGTAACTGTGAGTATATGTTGAGTATCTGTGAGTATATGTATCTGCGTATAGGTTTGGTTGGCTGGCTAAATACTCAGACAAAATACATACATAAAACTTCAGCATGGTCACGTATTGTCGAATAAAAAAAAAAAATAAAAAAAAATTAAATATTGTCTATTCCAAATTGCCATTCTAAATATATAAATTTCAGATACAAGCCAAACGCTGGGGAGCTATTAAAGTTGCTTTATCTTTTCGGTAGTCTTTTGCGTATTTCGAAGTAAAATTACGTTTTGTTTATATTAAAACGCATTTACTTCTATATATGTAGATACTTTTTAACCCGTTTGTCCGAAAGTGTATCTGTCTGCAGGTTTAGACGCCTGCCATTCTTCTGATTACTTCGGTTTACTGCTGCATTTTTTTTTTCGTTTCTTTCTTTTTTTGCAGTCATATATTTAGCTAAATTTGTCTACGTTGGTCATAAATTTCAATTCGTGCCTACCTTTTTCCTTTGAGCCACAATTTTTAATGCGGCTTTCAAAAACCCATTAAATGCGCTTTTCAATAAAATCTAGTTCATTTTTTAACCTTTTTCTTTCTTCATTTAACGAGTGTGTTTTGTATAAGCTGTGAAAAGTCTAAACAATGGATTATGCTGAAAGCTGCATCAGCTGACCCTTTGCTAAAGTGCTTCGTAGTAACACGAGTATGAAAAGTATGAGATACATTTAGATCTTTTAAAGGCTAGTTTGGTTTTATTTAGATATTAAAAACAATTTTCTTTTTCTTAATTTCATTGTGAAGGGTCATATATCTTTTAAGGCTTGTGTACAGTATTAAGTGAAGCTGGAGATATTTGACAAAGAGACAATAAACAAAAAACCAGTAGCAAATGTACCTGCACCAGTAAGTTTATGTAGAACTACACTGAAATATTGCTGCAAAACTTTATACGCAGCATTTAAAAACTAGTTGTGTATTATAAGCGCTTTTAATTTTTAAATACTAACTATATAACGTTGTTCATTGGATTTAGTCATTCTCACTTTGTAGGTTTATCAAACGACTCGACTTCAGACGAGCTTATCACATGTACTTTGGATTATTTTCTTTTTATTGCACTATTTTCTGCTCTTAATGTTAGCTGAAAGTTTTTTTAACTTAAAGATCAGTGAGTTTGATTATTATTGTGGGGAACCGCAGCTATGAGTTAGCTGGAGACGGTCGAGCATTTGCTATGCCATTGTCCGGCTCACAGTAGGAAGAGATTGTCGTTACTAGGGATAACCTAACTGAAATTTCGGAAAAAGAGATCAAACAGATTTCGACGTTCTGACAAAGTGGTTCTCAGAGTAGCTGCGTTAGAAATAGGAAAGATATATGGTATCACAAGGGGCCTACGCTGGCCTAAGTGACAATGTGGGGTTCACCCATGTTGGCCATCCTAACCTAACCTATGAGTTAGCAGCAAGTTTACGATTACTTGGGTTCCTGACCATGGGAATATTGAAGCTAAAGAAACTGTTAAAGAGCTAGCCAAAACTGATTCTTCAACTCATATAGTATGGGCAAAACTCTTCGACGGCATAAGTTGGACTACGGTAAATAAGTCAAGAATTAAGGAACTTCGGCAAAGCAAAGCAATTAGTGCGTTGAAAATTTTCAAAAACTAATGTACATATCAGCAGTTCTGCTCACGGCCTACCACCGGCTGGTACGGCTGACGATGAAACCGGCACTAAATTATTTTGCAAATATCCGACTTTGGACAGATTCCGAGGCAATCAGGTTAACAGTAACTTCCTCACGCTGACAAAACTGATTCCGTCCGAAATAAAACAACAAAGAGTATTTTTAATCTTATCAAATGAACAGAGAAGATCCTGCGAACCTTAGCATAAACATGCTTGATAAGTGTACATTTTCGAATGCTCCACATGTTCTCCTCTGACCACTACGTTTAAAACGAGAGTAACGGGGCGTATAAATTGATTTCATGGTGGTCACCTTTGCTTGTTGCGTGACTTTGGTTACGATAAATGGTACTTGTATGGACCGTGTGCACTCCGAGGGCTGGGGTCGTTATTGATGCCTATTCACTTGGAAATGTCCTAAAACGATTCTATCCCTTGGATAGCCTCAGAACATCAGTCCGGAAGTGAGCAAATTTTAAGAAGGCAACCTATAATTAAATGTTTAAGAGCTGGATTTGGTTTCCAAAACCGCAATACTTTTTCCAGTGAAGACACAGGTAGTGGCGCCAAAAAGGTAAGTAAACACTACGAGTACCATTGGATCTATTGTATAAGTTTCTAGGTACAGCACTCAATAATCTTATACAACATAGATTTAAATTCAGAAAATGTTATTTGATCAGATGTTGAAATATCACTGGACATTATAAACGATCATTTAGAAATATCAGCGGTTTGGTTTAAAAAAAAAAAACAAGCAAGAAAAACAAGAGTTGGCTGCTTAGCATTTCTTCCATGAACCCTAAAATCTATTCTAATTGGTACAACTACTTTCAAAATCATCTTTCATGTTACTTCTACGTATAAATTAGTCTTCCTACACTCTGTGGTTCACGAGAAGTTCGAATTTACTAAAATAAAATTATGCTCTCGTAAATCTCATATTGCAAAACGATTTTTTTTTTTAGATTTCAGTTTAGTTTCATTATTCTACTATACAATATAAAATAAATTGCATTACAAAATGAAATATTTATCTGCAGCAAAACCCACTTCCATATGCAAAGATTGCCACCATTTGCTCTATAAGCATTTCTCACCTCTCTAAAACTTTCAGGGTCCGTCCGTCTGTACTATCGTAAATAGTATGTATGTGTGATGCAAAGGAAATAAAGTATAATGCTGACCACCTGTTTGCATTACAAAGGGGCACCGTCGAGCTCGACTGTTTACTTAGTGCAACTGTGGGGAACAGCACACACACACACACGCACTCACACACACACAAAGTTTAGTTTGTGTGTGTGTGTGTGTGTGTCCACTACTGCCGGCATGCTAATTAAGTCAGTCGCTCTAGTTTTTTTTTTCATTACAGGCATTAAAACCTTTAAAAGTTAAATGTGGCGACTACTAGTGAAAAGCATTTTTACACATTAAGCTGTGTTGTGCGAAAAAGTATTTTTTGTTCGAGATTTAAATGTAGTTTCAGCCTGTGTTTCAGTTTAATGCGGGGCAGCTGTTTTTCTTTTCTCTACCCAACTACAACTACTCTGAGTAATGATGACTTTACAAGCTGCTGGAGGAAGAAGAAAGAAAAAAAGGGTTGCCAGAGTTTCCGCACGGCATCAAATGCATTGACAATGATGGATTTGCTGTTAATCAATGTTAAATGAGCGATTTTTTTGTGTTCAGTTTTATTTATCTTTACTTTAATTTGACTACATGTAGCGAATATATGTTCTGTTTGTATTTTGCCTTTCGTGTTTAAATATTTTTACACAAATGGTGCGTGTGTATGTGTATTTTGCTACACTTCTTCTGCGCCATGTTTGTTTGACCAGATCGGTTGGTTTGTTTCATGTAAAAATAGTCAACGAGTGGTAAAAAAAATAAAAGAGAATAAAATGTGTACAAGTTTTTAATTGCTTTTTTACTTAAACATGAAAATTGTGTTTATATTTTAATACCCTTTACACAAACATATAGTATGTAATCAGTTTTATTAGTTTGTTGGCAAGTTGGTAATGCATTGAAGAAGGTATCTAAGATCCAACAAAGTAGACCACACTCGTATGCATACAATATGTACGTGTGTGGTCGTGTAAATTGTGCGCCCTGGCAACCGTAAGTGTGGTTGGGTGCCAGCTGCTAATTCCGTTGGAAAGTTTGACATTTTTATCATACATATACGCAAAACGTTTTGTTGTACAAGCACTACTTTTGTTGTTTACAGTGATTGGCACAATTGAACAAGGCAAGCGTGAAAATCTTCGTACAATGATTTGTTACAACTTTCGATCTAGCTTACCAAGACAAGAACATACGGAAGCCAAACCTCGTATATATGCTTGATCTACGTAATGATACTAGTTGTTTGAGGTGTATCTGTCTGTCTAGCTGTCTCTTGTCATTTCGTTCGATGAGTTTGAAAGATTTTACGCTCAATTCGGTATGAAGATAGAGATCGATAGAGTAAAATTTTGACTCATTTTGGTTTCATATCAGTAGCATCCATACCTATTTTAGGATCTCCCGATTCAAAATTTTAAAATTTCTTATGTAAGAACTTCTGGAACTATGAATGTTACTAGCTAATATAAAACTTTATAAAAAAATACTCTTGTAACACTGGATCGGACCACATAGAGCCCCTAAAAGATCTAGACCATAGTTAGATACGGATAGTTTGTGAATTTTGGCGCACAAAAATAAAAATTGAGACATGAACCTGTGTCGCACGACAAGCAACTGTTCACATGTACGCAGGCTAATAAATCCTGTTGAATCATATAGATCATATAGAGTATGTATATATCTGTTTTGTCGTTCATAAGGACTGAACTGATAGACCTATAGGAACTAGGTGGTATCTTAAGCTGCGGTGGTTAGGTGGGTGTCGATCGAAAGCTTCTATAAAGTGTCAAAGCATTGTCTTAATCATTTGAAAGAGAAGTGCCGATGTGCTAGCGGTTTGAAAAGCCTCTTGGTTATCTAAAAACATGATTTTACTAGCCCCCTTAGGAACCTAGTCTATTTAGTGCCGGGTGCAGAACTCATGTCATTTTTTCATTTTCCACACATTTCAAATTTGATTGACTATAATATAAATCATGATTTATATTGCAGATATTTTACACTGTATATACTATAATGTAAACTTTTCTAGAAGTCCAATTATCTAAATTTCAGTTCTCCAATTGTCAAAAACATTTACTGGTTCAGTTATACACAGACAGTGTGAAGGGTACTAAAGTTTCAGTTCGACTGAAGTTTACCTTTTATACAAAATAAATATAACCAACACAGCGAAAAGTTTAAACAGGATATAATATTGGGTTTGTCAAAATGTCAAAATGTAACATAGCAAATGAAGCAGTGGCAACCCTATACAGTATATATATTCGCGATCAGCTTGTCCAGTCAAGTCGATCTACCCATGTTCTTACGTCCGTCTGTAAATCTGGCTGAGAGAAAAGTTATATGAATTTTAGAACTCAAACTCGCTGCATAGACTCTCTATGATCCGCACTATTACAAGTTCTTTCATAATCTGCAACCATTTTACCGCGTGGAAAAAAAATCATACTCGGTTCGAAATTTTTCATTTGCCATACTTATTGTATTTATATACTATGCCTTGCTTTAACTCTAAAACTGTTTTGTCATATTTTTAGTAATTTTTTATAGTAGGACTTGATTTATCTTGATCATATAAATATCATTTTGAATACTGTGGAATCGGAAACTAATGTTTTTATGTTGTGTGCAGGGTATAAATATATTCGAACAGCTCGACTATAGCTCTTACTACATTTTTTTGTTTTGATTTCCCTTTTGCTTCATTTATTTTTATTTACAAGAAATTCGTTACGCATACAACGTTTTATTCACATGCAAATTGAATTCAAATTTAATTTGAAATCAATTCTCAACTGTGAGAATTTGTCCTTTGGTAAATGCTAAAACAAAATGTTCCCATGACTATATCTGATTCTTCTCATGCTCGAGATCTCACTAGTGATTTATTGGCTGCAAATGAATAAATAGAAGAACAGTAGACAAATTTCAATGGCTTCTTCTATTCGCTTACTGCTACACAATTTGAATTTAATTCGAATTTACAAAATACATGTGTATAAATATTTATAAAATTTTTGCGATAAACTTGATAAATTTTCAATTTTATGTTTTGCCTCTTGAGAAAACACTTTACGCAATTACAGATACACAGCACATACAACCACACATACTTAAGTACAAAACGACATGCGTTGAGAACAAAGAATAACACATGTATCTAGATACTTGAAACAATTAAGATAATCGATTTGTGTTTTAGCAGAGTGCTACTTGCCATAGTAGCAGCAGCAATACAAAGCCGAGAAGTATTAGTTAGAGTAAAAAATTAAAACAAAATAAACTAAAATAGAAAACAATCAAGCATTGATTACTTAAGAATTATGTGAGAAATCGAGTTGTGAAATACTAAACTGTGGGAGTTAGTTGTAGAGCATCAAATAGCATAATATTTAAGATAAAGATGCGATTTGAGGCATAAATATTTATACATTAGACATTTGTACTTATGTTTTAAAGTGGAATAAAACCAAAAGAAAAGCAAATTTTACGCACCTCAAAACGCCTTTGCACTGCTTCTAAAATTTTGTCTAAAATTTTGTGGTTTGCCATGTAAAAACTTTTCAAATTAATTCCACTTTTATGCTGAACCACAACAGCAGCAACACAAAAACAAACATAAGGTATACAAAACCAAATCAGGATACGAGAATTCGATTGGTAATTTATCTCAAAGATGCTGCAGCATATACATAAATACATATTTATAGATTTATCTAAATATGTGCTTGCATGGCTAAAATAAATACATAAATTGTATGCTTAACGAAACTAAGCGGAAAATAATTTCGATATGTAGATACTTTCTGTATTTTGCATAAATTTCCGTCGTTGAGGGAGTGTGAATATTTGGCTTTTAATTGAAAGATTCATTTTGTCATTTGGTGTAAATAAAATTAATATTTGGCTAACTTTTGCGTGCATAGTTTTAAAAGTTTCCAAACACAAAAATTTACAATATTTTGAGATGTTGTTTGAATACTCGCATTGAATTCAGTTTAAATGATCTGTCTTACAAGGCGGATCTAAATATAACCGAACTTTTTATTTAAATCAATCAAATGTTGGCAGTCTTAGAAAGATACATTTTTCTTCTTTCGAAAGCAGCTAAGTTCATGCTAATCGTTTGACAGCTGTCAAAATGACACACTTTCTAATAACAGTTTTTGTAGTTACGGCATAAAAACGAAAGAGCAAATATTAAATTTTATTTTAAATTCGGTAAAAAATTTGCTGAGACATACGAATTGTTAAAAAAAAAGTTTATAATGATGATTGTATGAGTCATACTCAAGTTTTCACGTGGTTTATACGATTTAAAATCGGTCGAGATGATTTAAATGATGATCAAATACCGGGACGACCCGAAACATCTAATCGTGCTGAGTTTTTGGAAAAATTAAGTGAAAAATTCGCTGAAGATTTGTGTAAAATAAAGGTGTGTGCACGGTTGATTCCACATCAGTTCAATTATGAACTCGTGTAGTACATTTCAAAGAAATTATTTCAATAGCTGAAAACGATCCAGATTTTCTTCATTCGATCATAGCTGGTGATGAAACATGGTGTTTTAAATATGATCCTGAAACTAAGCGACAATCTGCAGAATGGAAGTCAAGAATCAAGACAATGTTGATAACTTTCTATGATTCCAAGGGTATTGTTCACAAGGAATTTATTCCAGAAGGTTAATGGAGTGTATTATTTAGAAATTTTACATCGTTTGTGGTCGAGAGTTCTACGTGTTAGGCCCGAATATTGCAAAGGAAAGCAGCTGTTTTTATTGCATTATAATGCATTACCTCACAAGACCAAAAAAGTCAATGAATTTTTGATGAAACAGCAGATTTGTCGCATCAACCAACCTCCGTATTCGCTTGATCTGTCACCGTGCGGTTATTTTCTCTTCCCAAAAATTAAAACTGCAATGAAAGGAGCTTTCTACGATGACATTCCATTTACTTTCCATACAATTTCGATCGGACCGTGTAAATCTTTTCTCGTGTTTTATACAACTGTCATGTAGTATAAATGTTGGCTCAACTGTCAGACATTTTGTCAGATATTTAGTGCAAAATAACTTGGTAAAGAAGTTAGTGTTTGGGGTGTTTTCAGACTTTGGAAATTTTGTCTAAAATGCCAAAAAAACACAGACTTACAAGTGGTACAAAGAGTTCAAATGGCGCCGCACTGAGGTTGATGATTTGCCTCGTTTTGACTCTTGGACTGACCAAAACATACAAAATATAAAAAAAATACAGTGTACTGATAGATGCTGTATTGTGGAACTTAATGGCTTCAGAAATATTCAGTTTAACTAGAATCAGTACGGGAGTTTAAAGATACATGTGAATATTTTGTAATAGATTTAAAAATTCATTAGAGTTATCGGAACTCTTGTGTAGTCCCAATTTTTCCACTGCTATGACGACAATAATAAATTATTTTATTCATCCACGCGCAGTTTCACCACTGATGCACAGCATTTCTAACTCACTGAAGTATACATTTGCCAACTTAATATACAGATAAAAGATGTGTTGTATTTGCATAAATTGAAATAATAACATGTGAAAATTTATGGTCAGAGAGCGTTAATTTTCAAAGTAGTTTCTTCCGTGCGAATTATTTTATGCAAATTGGCTTATTTCTTTAACCTTGTAATTATAGAGTTTACGTGGGATCGAGCAATTTGTAAGTATATCAAGTAAATTTGAGCAGCTCAAAAATGTTTTCGATGACTGACTACGCTTAATTGCTCAAGCGCACCGAAAATAAAGAAGTTTAAAGAAGAAGACCAAAAAGGTGAAAAATTGTGCAAATTGTGTAACAGATTTTTAAAGAGAAGCGCTTGTAATCGCTGTAAATTTAAAGGCAAAGTGAAGGGTAAACAAAATTAGGTAAAACATCTAAATGGTAGCAAAGTCGGTGCAGGCAAACATACAGAAGCAAAGATAGCAACAACAAAAAAATATCAAGATACTTTGCCTTGCTTATTGTGCATGAAACTGTTTTGTTAGCTCCCCAAACAGTCAAACAAACATACAATATATATTCGTCGTATCTATATCTTTAACAAGTTTAAACAAAAGCGCAGCAGCGTAAACTACAAAAAACTGAAACTGAAAGTTGCACACTACTGCCAACAGATACAAGTAAAACAGACAAAATGAAACTTGGACTGTAGATACAAAGATACGTAGATATATATATGTATATATATATATATATATATATATATATATATATATATATATATATATATATATATATATATATATATATATATATATATATATATGTTTGATATAAAGATACGTACGTATATGTGCATAACTATAACAAGTTACATTTCAACAATGCAATAAGTTGGATGTTGTTGCAAAGCAAGTTTGTCATTTTTGATATAGTATGTAGTCGTTACTTTGCTTTATTTTATTTTTTGATTATGTGTGTAATAAAAAGGTATGTATCTGAGATGAAAAGATGTACATAAAGATATTTCAATGTAATTTTATTTAATTTAAACTCGTTTTTTAACGCTTGAAATTATTTATTTGTGCATTTACAACATACAACGTGTGGAAGTTTGTCAAATTTAATGAAGTGTAAAACTTATTACAAAATAAAAAAGAAATTTTATGTTGAAGTTGAAAACTGTTATTGTCTGCTTTTATCTGCTGAATATTTAACTACTTAATAAAAAAAAGAAAGGATAGCAAATCGATTTATGTACTTGTTTAGATTAGTTTTAAGTTAAGCAGTTTAAGTTAGTAGATACTATAAACAAAACGATGAAGATAAATAAGAAAATACGTTTTATTAGAAATGGTGTTGAGGGTTTGATAAATTATTTTTGACATCTTAGCAGTACTAACTCTCTTTTTGTGTGTTAATAAGACCTTTCTACTAGAGCCAACATTCTCAACACTAAATGTTCGTTTTCGTTAACAAGTGAGTGGCAAAATGACGTTCGCTTTATTCAAAAAATATCAGCTGTTCGTGGTAATGCTAATAAATATGTTATGATATAGATAATAAATTGATACTTTCATCGAAAAACAAATAATTCGTTCGGCAAAATGTGAAGAATTTACAATTTTGAAAAAAAAAAAATTATTTTTAATGTAGCTTTTAAGCATGCATGTAATTTCCATATTTGCTGACTCCAATTAAAATAACAATCAATTACTGCATTCAAAGTCAAGTTCAGGTTTCACACAAGTATCTATTAAAGAAAACGATTAAGCAAATCAAACAGAAAACTGCTTACTACAAAAGGTTGTTCGACATAAACGCTTACAAGTTAAAATTGTAAAGCAACAAGCTGCCCACGCGACAAAAACTTAATGTCAGCAGCAACAAAAAATATAAACAAAATAAATTAAAAAGAAATTTTTATTATTGTAAATAATAGATATGAAACGCGAAATGCGAAAATAAAAACCAGTTTTTTCAACTCATTTCAGCGAAGATTGCGTGCATCCCCATTGAGCTTCAGATTCTATCGAAATGTGCGAATTGCTGCTCACGAATTGAGTATTTTCGTCGTCTACATTTTTCGCGGTATTTCGTAGAACGTGACTTGCATCGAATGCGTTATTAGCGTGGATGCAATCGAGCGTTCAAGTAAATGCGTGCCACATCTAAATGCAAACCAGGCGTGCGTCAAATGAAGACCATGAATAATTGAAGGCGTGTCAGCAATATCGTTGCAGATATTGCATACTTATAGGTGCTGTGCAAAACAATCATTCAGTTTTAGAGTCGACTTTACAGAAAAATTGATTTTAAATTAAAAAGTACAAAGTATTACTTCAAGACTAGTCCCATGGTCACCAGCACTAGTTCCACTTGTATCTTTTTTACATGGCATCGACTGGCGAATTAACCACGGCGATGTCATTGCAAGGGGTCAATTGCCAAGATCTGCATTACCATTCACTAGCCACCTCACTAGTTCTGATTGACTAGTTACTTTACTAGTGAAAAATGTCTAATGAATCGCCAGTTCTAACCGACTAGCATAAACAAACCAAACAATAAAATTGTATTTATTACTTTTTTTATGTTTTTTAAATGTATTTTTTTTTCAGAGTTTTTGTAATTCTCTTCTCTTTGATTGTATTCGTAAAGACAAAAATATATTTTCTTTTCTATTTTTAAAACTGCTCCCTGCTGCATTACCAAGGGCTAATGAATTAACTAGTCCTCGGTAATGCAGAGCGAAACTAGTGAATATAATAGCTAACCTGTGGATTTGTGTATATCGGCGGGAAATAATAAAGTGTTTAATGTGACTTGGTTTTAAAAACTAAAAACCTTAATGATTTAGATTAGTCTTATAAAATGACATTTAACCCTTTAACGGAAATTACACTGTCTGCACCCACTCAAAGGTGTTTAATACTCGTAGATTTAAGACAAATCAATCGAATGTAACTGAAATGTTGAAATGTTTAAAAGAATGACAGAAGATCTGCATTATCTACTTTATAAGACACATACTTCATGCAATGTAGTGCCCTGTATGTTTGAATCTCTGCAAACAAAGCTCAGCTCGGTTTTGGGCAAGGAGGGGATGTTTTCATTTTAATTTCTCACATTAAGAATTTACAAACTGCAACCTGGATAAAGCCAAAATTGTTTCGGTTCTCATTTTCGAGAAGAATTTGCAAAATAAATTCGATAAATTTTTACGCTTGGAAGAATTTCGTGATTTGAATTCACTTACGGTTTAGCATGCTAATCTGAAATTACTCAATACAATTGAATTCAAATCGCATTCAAATCACTTTCGCAAAATCTTCACGAAACTGAGAATACTGAGCAATAGGCCACCTAAATCTATCAAGAAATCTAAAACGAGAAAGAGTTTAAATACTTATCAACACGTAAATTAGTCAACTTCATATGTTAAGGAAGCCTATTTTTCGTTGCAGTCAAGAAGTAGTACAAATTCCATCAAGTCACTGTCTCCGAATTGTTTGCAATCAGTGAAGTCCGCAAAAATTACCACAACATGGACAATTACCAAGAATTCTGATATGCTGAAGAACATTTAAATTGAATACTGCCTCCGAAATCAGTCTGACCAGACAGTCCTAAAACTTTTACAGGTATTACCGTCTCAATTTTCACATATTTGGAACGTAATCATTTCAAGGACTTCTTTTGGTTCGTAATTACCAAATGAATATCATCGCCAATTCAGCAAATATTGTTTTGTATTTCAGCGTTCCATTTTCTGGCAAGTTGCGAATATCCAGCAATAGTTTTTAGAGAGTCAATTCTGCTGGATACTTTTTAGTGCTTTTAACAATAATAATAAACAAAAATATTAAAAAATCGACAACATAATATTTCGTTATTATTAATTCAGAAAGTGTTGTCAGCAGCTTTTAATAATATTGTATCATAAGTAACTAAAATGCAGCGATGACAAAGAAGAAGAAGAAGTAAAACTTTCACTTCGAAACAAATATTGAAGTATATAGATACAAATTATTTGTTGCATACACTTTGGCAGGCAGGCATGCTGGCAGGCTGGCAGGCTGACTGGCTGGCAAGCAAGGACGCAAGCACTAACAACATATTGCAACGCTGAAAGTAAAATGTAAAACTTTGCGCACAACTTTATCGCTTTTTGTTTACAATTTTAATATTGCAAATTGAAGAAATTGAACTAAGAAAACATGGCAGCGAACATCCTAAAGAAAAGGAACTTTAAAGAAAAACAAATATGCAAGTTGTTGCAACAAACCAACAAGTTGTAGATTGAAAGAAATCGTGTAAGTTCTATGCAACTTTTCACCGCCACAACATGAATTTTTTATTTATTTAAGGATAGCACAGCAAGCAAGATACAAAAAAGTATTTCACTTTACGCTATACTCTGTTGGCACAAATGCTGCATGATGCACGCTAGATGCAGCATATGCAGAAACTTTTACTAATATTAGCAGCTGTTTGATGCCAACTCAACAATCAAGCAAAGATATACTTAATATGACTTCAAACTAATTTTGCAAAGTTTTATGAAAATTGATTTTCTTCTTCTGCTGACTTTTATACTCTTCACACAGAGTGTGAATAGTATTATAGTTTATGCACAAATTTTGCAACGCTGAAGGCTGAAGGAAACATCGGAGTCCCCATAAAGTGATCAGCATGACAAGACGAGCCGATCTAGCCATGTCCGTCTGTCTGTGATTTTCTATCTTTGAAAAATTGGCTTGAAAGTTGCATTGGAAACTTTTTATAACCAGAAGCAACACTGGTTTACAAATGAGCTCGATGTATCCACTAGAGGCTATAGCTACCATACAAAAGCACTTTGTACTTATTTTGTTGTATGCAACGTGTTTGAACTAAACCAATTATTAATGTTAAAATTATACTTGTTTTTAAATTGGTCACAAATTAAATTAAATTCAAACATTTAAAAACTGAAGTAAAATACCAGCGTTGCCAAGTGTGAAGTGTATTAAATTAAAGCTTTGGTTCCTAACGTTTCTTTTTTTTCTTGTTTGTCTTCAATTTGTCTGATTTTCTTTTCAAAATTTGTTCACTCATTGAAAGTAATCGCGGAAAAATAAAGCAATACTTAGCCAAAAATCCTGGTGACGCACTTCAAATGCAAATATTCTGTACTGTTGAGTCTTAAGTTTAAGTTCGTTGCAACAAATCCAAATAGACTTACCTGAAAAAATAAGAAAAATTGAGAGAAAATCAGATGTGAGTAATAGAAAAATGTATCTAAATTTAAGTGAATGCGGCAAAACAAATTTTTAGCGTTTATCTGCCGAGATAAGAAAAGCTAAGGAAAATAAAAGTAAACGAAAAACAAACAAGTCGCGGTGGTATTAGGAGTAACTTTTTCTGCTTTTGAATTTGCATTAAATTAAAAGATTAGCTGATCAGAAAGTACAGCACTCACCACTCAGTTAACGTAGAACCACATTGGCATAATGATGCATGTTAAAACCAGCTGCGAATTATAAGCGCCTTCTAGTTTTAAATGTATAATTTATCATAAGTTAGAAGTGCGGACTATACTGTTCTTTATTACTCTCTTTTGTTACTGCTCACAGCTCCTTTTTTCTTATGGCTATTTACTACCACAAAAACGAATTGTTGTACTAAAATGTTGGAATTTCAACTCAAACTTCACGACTTCATTTTACAACATCGGTATTCTTTGTATGAGTATGAATTAAATGTATATGCCTTCGTCAGAAAACTGGAATTAACTATATGTACGCTTCACATCCAATATCGTGACAAGTTTTGCATAAATTTTGTTTGTACTGACAGCATTTGGAATAGCTAAAAGCACAAAAATTCTACCCTCTAGATATAAATTGACATTTAAACAGTGCAAATATTATTTTAACTACCACAAAAAGCGTGCTATAAAATGCTAAAGCAGCAGAAACGAATATCTTATTTCAATCAAGCAATGATGTGTCTAAGTCTCGACTCTGTTTTCGAATAAAACCACATACTTTTTTTCGGATTTTGTATTTTTTAAATGGATTCGTCTAAATCGTATATAGCTAATTTGTATTCGAATTTCAAGCTAAATCGCATTTATTTTCACATACTGAATACACAAATTCAAAATTCACGCTCTAAATTCAATCTCAATATCCAGTCCCATTGATAATACTTCGCTCTCTCATACTTCTATATGTAATGACAAACGAATGAAAAGAAACAAAGAACCAAAGCGAACCCAATCCAATGCAAAGTTGTTGAAGTTGGTGTAAAATTTCATTTAATTACATAAATACTCAAAGTACTTAGACCAACCGACGTCGACTGTTCACGATGACTGAGAAGTAAAACGAGGGAGATTGAAATAAAAATAAAAAATCAAAACGCTCGAAAGGCATTGAGCAGGAAGCTCAGGTTTCAATATAGTCGAGGGAAAAAAATATGGAAAAAATAAAAACCAAAGAGAAATGTCAAGTAAAAAGGTGCTTCACACATAAAAATGAGCACAGATTTTGTAATGCCAGCAAGCGAGGTGTGAAGAAAGAGAAGTATATGCTTACAAACGAGGTTAGTTCCGAAAGTAGTTCGGAAATAGTAGTTTTGAAAAGAGCTCTTGCTGGCAGGTTCAGTTCTGGGTAAAGGACAATATGTGCTCAAGGCACATAAATAGAGACATGCGTTCAAAAGACAAGAATTCTGGGCAAGTTCTTGCTGCAACATATGTGAACACCAAGAATGTTTTCCTATAATCAACAGTGATTGGCAAATTTTTGTGTCGGTAAAATATTAACATACATGTCCCTTAACAGCCAGTTTCTGTGAGCTTTGCTTTTCAGTACGATTAATACTGTAAGCATACTTCTTTTCTGATAACAATAAGCAAGGAGATCTTTATGGAGTTTATTTTGTAAAACAAACAAACCTTTTTTTTGCTGAAACGTTAAGTGCTACTCTCGTACACACATATGAGCATAGAAGTTAGGGAGGGATGAGTAACACACTAAATTGGCGCTGAATGAAAATCACTGCTAATAATGTGAAAAGTGAGTGCCAGCAGCAAGCAAGTTGGTATGAGAAATAAGAGAGCCACTAAGGCACACCACACGTTTCGAAAACGCATTAGTGGCATGGATTATGGAAATGGAGCGTTGACAAATACGACTATGAGCGAAGAGACCATGAGTACACCACGACGAATGAATGTCTTAATGGGTAGGTAAAAGGAGTCTTGAAGTGTAAAGAGGATATGCATATACCA
Organism: Leucophenga montana; assembly: GCA_035044765.1. Classification (NCBI taxonomy): domain Eukaryota; kingdom Metazoa; phylum Arthropoda; class Insecta; order Diptera; family Drosophilidae; genus Leucophenga; species Leucophenga montana. Next base: position 167,737 of record JAWNNQ010001131.1, read on the forward strand.
GAGTAATATGAAGATGAAAGAGAGCAAAAACAAAAAGAAGGTGCAAAGTAAGTTAAAACAATGAATATGCATAGGTTCATACATGTAGGTATATATGCATATAATGTGAGGCGGAACCGCGGGAGGGCGTGGCATGGTGTGATGTCTGCTATGAAGTGCATGCAAAATATTTCACACACAGAAGCAGCAGCAAGTGAAGTTTGTACAAAGATGGCAAACAAAAGACGCGCAATGCAGCGTGGGAAGCCAAATATGAAGCAAAGCAAGTAAGAAATTGCAGGTTGAAAAACGCAAATGACTAACTGAGCGACATATCAATGGCGAATGTCAGACAAACATTTCAGACAGACTATCAACTGAACAATCCAAACCACCCGAGGCAACAGCTACCACTGGGCGTGTCAACCAAGAAGATGTTTAAGGAAACAGCAAAGTGCATGTAAAATTTCTTTAACTACAACTTTTGAGAAGTTTAACTGAGATGTGTGTGATGAAGGCACATGCTGTTTAAATGTTGCAATCATGGACATAGGTCAAGTGCGAGGGTTGCTATTCCAACACAAATTACTCCATGGCAACGTTCTTCGAGAACGTACAGAATTTTGACTCTTATGAGAAAATGTAAAGCACGTTCCATACATTATCACCATTCACCGAGAATGTCAAGTTATCTTAACTTGACATTCTCGGTGAATGGTGATAATGTATGGAACGTTGCCTTTACATTTTCTCATAAGAGTCAAAATTCTGTACGTTCTCGAAGAACGTTGCCATGGAGTAATTTGTGTAATTTTTTAATGGGAAATTTCCATTTGTATATTTTGTGACTGTACTTCAGAACTAAATTATGGTGAACAAATTACTACAGACATTTTTAAGCTTGGAATAGCAACCCTCGCACTTGACCTATGTCCATGATTGCAACATTTAAACAGCATGTGCCTTCATCACACACATCTCAGTTAATAAGTATAAGTTAAGTTAATTTGTGTAATTTTTTAATGGGAAATTTCCATTTGTACATTTATTTATTTTTTTCTTTTTTGGTGAAATTTTAAAATTTTTTACAAATTTTATAAAAATAAGTGTTTTCAGATGAACAAGCATCGCCAGAAGAGCATGAAATTAAAGGCCTACACCATGGGATCATGTTTGGAGCCTGTGGAAGGAGAATTTGTTGCGTAAATGTGCACACAGACGACAGCTTCCGTCAGCGACTTCAATTTATCGAATTCTGGATCTAATTGACCAACCTTTATATTGGCTTGCCGATTGTGCTCTCTGAGCTTAGCTTCTAGTTGAGTTCATCACCGTTGAAAATTCACACAAAAAGTAATAAGAAGCCGCACACATATAATAAAAAAAAAATAATAAATTTATGCACGCGTCAGCAGCTGGCTTCGTACAGAGCAAGGTGGATTCATCCATAAGGTGACGTATTCCGTGCTGTGGTGACTTTCTTAAACGCTTTCAGCGTGAAGCAAAAAAACGAAATGACCAAACCGCAACAAATGAAAAAGAGTAAAACAGAAGATAAATAAGAAACAAGAAAAAACGTTAACTTCAGTTGAACCGAAGCTCTAATACCATACACACGAAATTTTACATAGTATTGAAAAACATAAAAGTGGGGGTTTGAATAGGGGCTACTCCAAAAAATGGACGGGTAGATGTGTATGAACCGTGTATGTACGTGTAGATGTGTATGAACCGATGTAGTAGATGTATAAGATGCCACCATATCGAATTTAAAGTTGGTATTGTTTCAAGGTAATATTGATTACAATGAAGTCTCTTTTCATAAAAAACACAAAATTGCACGATGGGTTTGTATGGGGGCTACCCCAAAAAAGTGTGGTCCACGCCCGTTATCCTATGTATGTTAAGCGGCTGACCATCAAAAGGCACCACATTGCATTTCAACCTTATATTGACTTTAATAAAGAAGTTTTCATACAAAAAGTCAGAAGTGGACCGTACGTTTGTATGGGAGCTACCCCAAATAGTGGTCGGGTCTCACCCATTAATATATATGTCAAGCATCCGTCTACTAAAAGTTACCATATCAATTATTAAGTTGATATTTACTACAATAAAAATGTTTTTCAAACAAAAAGTCAAAAGTGGGCGGTGGGTTTGTATGGGGGCTACCCCAAAAAGTGAGCGTGGCGGGTCAATATTGACACTCTATAAATAAACTGCAATAAAAAGAAACGTATGTGCAAAATTTCAACTGGATAGCATAAAAATTGGTCCCCAAAAAAAGCGCAACAACACACAGCCATACAGACAGACAGACGGGCATGGCTAGATCGACTCGACTTATCGAGCTGATCAAGAATATATATACTTTATGGTATCTACGATGCCTCCTTTAATGCGTTACAAACTTTCAGACAAACTGAATGGTATACAAAGAATGCAGCTAAGGGGAATACGTCACCTTTAGTATAAATTCACAATGTGGTATAGTGCTTCTCCTTCATATAAATATATAAATATATATGTGTTTAGAAAAATTGTTGTTGTTCTATTGCTCTAACACATTCCATCGCATTTCTTTTTGAACAACTCCATGTATTAGAAAGTGATAACAATATTAAATATTTCATCAGCTCTTCGCTTATCATTTGGTTGCGGGTAAGCTTAACTTAGGCGTACTAGGCAACTCCGTTGCCTAGGTGCTCCAGCCCTAAGTGAGTGCCATTTTCCATTCACATGTTAACGACACTGAACTTTTGTCAGACGAAAGGGGAAATGTTTAGAATGTGACTGGTGGGATCCATGAAAAGGCGTTATTATACCATTTCAGTGTTATTAATATATAGAACTAAATATTTTGACTTGGCGACACTATAAAGAAAATATATTTGACTTCAGTGTACAAAATTCGAATATGTATACACTGTCCTCCGTTTTCCAAAGTTCGATCGCATTTAGTTTGACAATTTTAATTCGAATTCCTTTAATGTTGATCTATAATTTCTAAGTAAGATCTCAAAAGGAGCCCACTTTTACTATTGAATATATCATATATCATTCCAGATACAACAGCGGACTAATTTTAATATGTACTAACATTGTGAATGAGTTTTGAACATTGCTCAATTCAATGGTGTTCTCCATCATCAAAAGTGTGGTCGAACTTTTGAGACATTTGAGATATAACCTTAAAAATAAAATCGCTAGTTAGTTATTTACACCCTTCGGTTCCACTGTTTTCCAATCATTGATGTCCAAAATCAAAAATAAAGAAGAAATTGTGCTGTTTTCCTTCAATGTTTCTCATAGTACTTTAAAAAATCTTAAATATTTTTAATAAAATTTAAAACTGGTTTTCTTGGTATAGAACTAGAACTAGCCAAGTATCCCAAGAGTGTACATTTTCAATTTTGTATAGGTTATATCAAAATTATAAGTCTACGTTTATATAGAAAACCAAGAAATCTGTACAGAAATACATACACACACATTACTTACATATGTATATAAAAAAGATATTAACGGATTTACATACATACGTATGTATATGAATATCGAAACATTTTCCTATTAAAAACAAAGACAAGAACCCTCCAGAAAAATATTTTTCTTTGTTGTTTACGCTTAGAGCATAGTAGTACGTCAGCTTAAGTTGAACTACCGACAGTGTTGATGACAAAATGATGATAGCATATAAGAATATGTGGCTCCTTCGTAATTTTTCTTTGTCTACTCAGCTGCTTCAACTGCCGCTCGGTATTCCGCTGGCAAAATGCCGGAAATTTGCTTACTGAAAAAACAAAGCAACAAGCAAACAACATCCAACATCAAACACTAAACAATGGCTGCCAGTGTTGCGCAGCTGAGAAAGACAATGCAACTCTTTTGAAGTTTACTGCTAAAGATGCAGCTTTTCATCATCGTCCTCATCAGCATCATCATCATCTTCATCCACAGCACCGTCGTCTCATCATCTTCATGTGCATTGGATGGATATGATGTATGCTCTTGGGCGTAGTAAATGGTATGAAGATACTTATCGATAATATGAGTGAACCTAGTACATGTTACTTCAACTACTTGCATGCGAGAGTTATAAATAAATTAAACGATGACGACGCTGCTGCTTTGGAGGTTGGCTGGCATCTTAAAAATCTAAGAACAAAAAAAAAGTGTTCTTTTTTTATCGCAAAGGTCTTTGTTGTATTATTTCTTAAACAATGGAAAAATATTTGCATCTTTTCTCTGTGGTGCGTCAATGGTAATCGCTCAACAGTTGATGCGGAAATTTATGCAGCTTGATTAAAAATGTTTATTAAGGTTTTGATATATACGAGTACTTACGAGTATCTTGTGTATGTACCTAAGTGCATGTGTGACGTTGCAGTGCTTAGAGCAAGATTTGAAAAGATAATAACTCAAAAAACAGTAATAAAAAAAGCACATACGAAATAATAAAGAATGGAAACAAATTATAGTCTGCACGTTCCACAATGCAGACAAACTCATTGAAAAACAGCAGAACATTTGTTGTATCTTAACATGGATGTGAGCAGATGTTTTCAAATTTCGAGCATACAACAAACGAAATTTTTGGCAGGGACGAGGATATAAATCGAATGAGTGAGCGAGAAAAGAGGCAGCAGTTCAAAGCAACAGTCAACGAGTGTGAATAATAAAGAAATGTTGCAGAATGCCCAAACAACAACAAATTTTGATACGCTTTAATTTTCATAAAACAAATTCCGATGCACAAAATAAACAAGCATTTAACAAAACAAGAAATGAAAAAATAGAGCTGCCAAAAGAAACTGGCGCAGAAAGACAATACAAAATATGAGAAAACATGTGACTGGCAAAATGACTTTCGCCATATTGAAATATTTACAGTTTGTAGTGATAATAAATATGTTATGAAGATTGAACGCTGCAGTCCAGTGAGTTTGAACCATAGGTCTGTTTGGGGCTATATTCCTATCTGGACCTATGTAGAATATTTTAATAAATGTAGAATTTATGTAAGATACACTAATGTCATGCAGCCTAACCATACCTTCTTCATTTGTACAGTACACAGCATGTAAAGATGGATATCTTCTTAATCCAATTTTTACCTATCTTGTATAATGGGTCTATTGCATTATAGGTTTCATTATAAGTCTTGAATTATATGTGCTTTGTAATAGTGTCATGATAATAATGCATACAAAGTGAATTTCATTAAATAAGATTGACAATGTTTATATAGAAGCACAGAAGAAGTGCACAAAATATAAAATAGGATAATGTGAGACAAAACGTTCTTGACTGTTTCCAAACTGTTCAAATGCAGTAAATCACAAAAAAAATATACTAGGAAATGAATAAAGTGTCTGATCTCTCTCTCTCTCGCTCTCTCTCTCTCTCTAACCATTTTTTTCATATCAATTTTTATATATACTAGGGCAGTCCCAGAAATGCCCAATCTGACGTCGTATGTTGCTTGGATTTTTAAACAAGTTTGTTTCGGAGCAATCTGCAGCATTAAGTTTGTATTTCACTTTCATTAAAGGCAGAAGAAAGACGGACAGAAAGCTGATGGGTGCCGAAATTAATATAAAAGGCAATTGTAGGAGAACTTCATAGTGTTTGGCAATATGTTCAAGTCTTTGTGTCGTTCCATGGCTATGGATGAAACACGAATAAATGGCAACATAGCAGAGGCCAAGCAGTAGTTTAAACAGTGGTCCATCTGCTTTCAATAATGATGTAGATTCCTCAAATAATAACTCTGAAGAAAAAATGTGTTTAAAAACTGACCTTAGGTCGTGTACTTCTGGAACTACAATGGGAAACATTGAGTGTGAGAGGCACAATATGAGTATGTGTGAAAAACTGAGTGCAAGCGAATCGAAGGGCGTCTACGAAACATTGTTTAAGCATATACTTAGTATATACTACGTAATTTCTAAGTTTAAAAATGACTTTTTTAAAGCAACAAACCCTTTCTAAAACAAGAAATAAACTCCAGGGCGCAATTCTAGAAATGTTTGCACAATTTATTGCCGTGGTTAATATACCAGTCGGTTTTTTTTTTTATAAATGCTTTGTTCCTATTAAAAGTTAAAACTAATTTCCCATTCATCTAATGCTTCAGATTCAGCTACCAGCGCTACCAATGGGTCTACTCGAAAATTTATGTCATTACTACAACAAAAATCGATTTTGAAGTGTTTTCAACTAAATTTACTACCAAAACTCCCGCATTTGATTGACTTTCATACTGAAGACCTATTACGTTATTTGTTGTACAAAAATTTAATATTTTACTTCAGTTATGTACAAGTTTTTTCACTTTATTTAATTGAATTTCAATGAAAACCACATGCAAAAGTTTCAATCTTTCAATACGAGTATAGCAGAGTATCTATAAAAATTCGAATATACAATACTTCGAGAACAAATGTGTTCAAAGGCTTCAAAGTGCTTCATAGCAATTTAAATAGAGCGATGGACAATGTGTCAAAGGTTTGTTTAAGTTAAACGTTTTCGTATTTTGAATTTTCATAGCAACAACAAACAACAAACACAAGATGTATGAACAAATGTCGTTTGTAAATAGTATAAAAATAAACACAGAAAGGAAAAGAAACGAAACACCGAAATTGAGAAAAGGAAACGATTTGTTTACGGGGCGCACTTGAATGCATCAACTTGACGAAATTTTATTGAGTTGTATTTTTTTGGTTGTTTTATTTTTTCGGCATTTTTCGGAATATTTTTTGGGTGAGAAACAGCAGAGGGTGAAATGAATAATAGCGGAAATATTTTTGGCGCTATTTTTAAATAAATGCCCTTAAAATTGTCGTTGTTCCAAATTTTCTTATTTTTTTTTTTTTTTGTCGGGATTTCGTTCTGCAGTTGTTCACTTGTAATTTTTTACGTTAACAGGCAAAATATTTTACTAGAGGATTGAAACGATGCTGCCAACTGATTGTGAGAAAATGTCATGCGGCAATCTAAAGCATTTAATTACGCGAAATGCGCTACAATTCAAGGTAAATATTTTGGAAAATAATTTTGTATATAAACAAAAACGCTTAAACGTGAAATCAGTGCAAATTTGATGGCGCTGCTTTTGATGTTTAAAGGAAATTGAAGCAAAAATAAATGCATTTTTGTTTTTAAACGGTGAGTACTCGTAACGCTCAAAGTAACTAAATTCAGTTAAAAAACTGAAAGCAACATCGTTAAAAAAAAAAAATAAATAAAAAATCAGCAGGTAAAAAAGAAGATACCAATGCGGCAGATGTTTCTGGCAACTTAATAACATATTTCAAGCTGCAACTGTTGGCATTCAAGCAACATAAAAGGAGTCAAAACGTGCAGCGCTGAAGTCTTCAAGTGGACGGCCATTGCACAGTGGTTCGATTTCCGAAAATAATTGCGTCTCCACGAATCAAGATATTGATATGAAGTTTGAAGTAGGAGACTCTTAAAGAAACCAAAGATTATTTTGTTTTTTGTTAGTCTATACGACTAGTCAGTCTCAATGTAAGTAACTCAATTAAAATCTTTGTGATAACCCTTGCACACTATGAGTTTTTAATTAAACACTGTACTCATATATTTAAATGGTATATTTCGTATATATAAATGTAGGTTAGGTTATGCTAATCAGGCTGGTCGAAACAGATGGAGTTAAGCCAGAGGCCAGTTGGACCATTTTGAAGCTTGGATTTCCATCTCTTCTTCATGACCACAACTACGGCAAAAGTTCTGATAGGGGAAATGCATCCTTTGGTCCATTTGGCCAATGGTGCAGTGCCTGTTAGGACTCCTATCACAATTCTTCGCCGATTATCTGTATGTAACAGCCAAATTGAAGTATGATAGGGCTCATAAACTACTCAGTATGTGCGTCTGTATACTAGTCTGTTTGAACATCAAGATCTCGGAGATCATAGGAGATAAAAATTCTAAATTGGATACACAGACTCACATGTTTTCTCTTTATATAAAGTGAATAACATAAACGTGCCAACCCCACTAAAAGGAGTAGTCCCTCAGCTAAACTTAACATTTGTATGCTAAATGCATTAAACATACACTTAAAAATAAAATTTGCATGGAAAGAGAGAGCAAACTAAAAATATTTAAGAAAAAAAAATTATAATTTATTATAATCGTCATGTGTATTCGTCAGAAATGATAAGTTTGTTTGGAAATGTTGATGATGGCTTCATGAAAAAATGTAATTAAATAAAACTTATAACTGTTTTTTTTTTTTTTTTTTTGTATGGGAGAGTTTTCACTCAGGAGGCGTGGCTTATTAGATTTTAAATTAATTACTTAGGATCAAGTTATATTCCGCATTTCTGAGAGATTTCTTTTGAAACAATAAAGTCAATAAGCAAAAACAACTTACACAAGTGTTAATACTTGGCCTGCCGCTTGCATAGGTGATTCATGTAAGGCCGAAAATCTCCAAACGTGCACAATTGTGACCAATGGTTTTTTTTATATACATATATTATTTCATGTACTTTAAAATTTGGAAAACTCAGAACTCGTGGCTCGCACTGGCGGCTATTTTAAAACTCAACTCAAAGTTTGAAAAATAAGTCCAAACACACAGGTTTACAAATAATCATGAAAATAAAACTTATTAAAAAATTGTGTTGTTTAAAAATATTCTGAATAATAAAAAAAAATATTATGGTTGGTTATGGAAGAGCACCAGTTGAACTATGGCTTTAAATCACATTTTTTCTTCTTTTTCCATTTTGTTGAAATATTTTTTAAGTTTGAAAAATTCTATAAACGAATCTATAATCTCGAAAAATTTCAGCATTCTACATTTTTAGAAAAAAGTTTTTTTTTGGCCCAACTGAAGAAAGCGAAATTCAATGTTTGGCACCTGTTTTCGACAAACGAGCCACTGTGCTGTTGATCTGCAGCTTTGATATGTTGTACTCGCATAGAATAGAGTCCAAAACGAACAGAAATGTTTTGCCTGAACGTTTAAAGTAGCATGTTGGTTGTCTTTTTGATATTTAAAGATAGGCTTGATATTTCAGAAACAAGGAGAGAGAGTGAGAGAGAGTGTGTGCTCGCTCAGTAGCAGCTTCATTGCCATTTCTTGCGGTTGCACAGCTTCAAAAACCAATCCCAATAACAATTCGTAGAAACCAAGCCTGCATCGAGGTGTGCTACATCTGCTATCATTTTTAAGATTTGTAATGCCAACCGCAAAGTGGCAGTAAATGAGTCAAACATGAACTGAAGATGCTTCACAGCACTATTTAGGTCAGCAATATAGAAAAGTGCCATAAAGTATATATACTGTTGCCGCAGCAAACAGGTAAAATACAAAAGTTCATTTTTTTTTATTTTTTTTTATCTGTCGTCATAAGCAGCATCAGTGTAAAAAGCGATAAAGTCATTTGCATAGCATGTCGTATAGTATGTGCCTTTAGCTACAACTCGCGCTCCCGAAATCTACGAGATGACGTTGGCATTTTCTACGATAAAAACAAAAACAAAAAATAAATTAAAATCCCAAAAAAAAAAAAAAAATATAAAATAAGCAACTTGACATCATCAACGATTTTATATTGTAAATTTTTTATGACGTTTTTTATTCATTTCAATAATTTTTTTTGTTTTTCTTGGATCTCAAATTTAAAGCTGTGCGCAGTGAGAACAAGTGAATTTCATGGATACAGCCGTATCGATACTGGTTTTTATCTTTTGAATATTTCGAAACGATTATGAAATTTAAACAAGAAATATGTAAAATAGCGGAGAACAACAACAAAAATTACCAGCAGCAACAGCAGCAAATAAGCATCTTTTGTTATTATTATGTATTATTTTTATGCGCTTTTATTTCTCTACGCAGAGCAGGTGTTATTGAGACCCTTCATTAAAACCTGAATATGCCCAAGAGCCATTGAACCAGCAGCAAAAAAAAAGTAGTCAACAAGAAAATATGTTAACTGAGTTGGCGTCGAAACTTTGATACCCTGTACAAGCACTATCAGCAAGTTATAGATCGAGAAACATTATGTTATACAATTTATATATTAAAATGCACACATTTTGTGCCCTTTTCTCTCCCGCAATGTTCATGGAACTAAACGAACGGAGGTGCTTAACGAATGGCAATAGAGAACTTCAAATCTTGGACTCACTCTCTCTCTCTCTCTCCCATAACGAACGCCAATGGTGAATTTACACATAACTTAGAGGTTGAGCTGTGTGAAGCTTCGATTTTTTTTTTTTTTTTTTTTTTTGTTTAGAAGAATTTTGTGTTTGGCCCGTTCTCTCTCTTGAGCTCATTGCAAGACAGAGTACAAGTGTCCCGCCATCAAGTACTTATTAATGTATCCCGATTACAATCTTTGATAAAAAAATATGATGTCTCAATACAACATAGACGAAAATTATGAAAAAGATAAGCTGGATTAGGTGGATACCACTGCCAACATATTTTCCAGGAAGCCTACACTAAGAATAACTGTGGCGGCTGGTGGGCACACAGAAGGAGTAACTTATACGCTTGTACAACCGCTAAACTCACCTGCCTGAATTACAGCCTTAAAAGAAAAATTGCATTGCTACGCCAGAATATTCTAGTAGAAGCCTTTATAGATCACCGCTTCATAGGAAGACATGCCGCTAGAATTGGGATTTATTGCCAGGATTTCTACAGGAGATGGAACGATTGACCATTTGCTATGCAATCCAAACCATAGTAGGAAAAGACTTGCTCTACTCTGGAATCTCTTCTTAGATAATCTTACAGATACATCTGTAAAAAGAGATCGGGAATACACGCACAAGGATCTAAATGCTTTAGAAAAGTAGTTAAATATTTGAGCGTATGATTATGGTTTTGTAACACTAACGTTTGTTTACATTTTTAAATATTCTATTTAACGTAAAAATTCTCTTGAAGTATTCAAAACGTTGGTGTTATTTTAAACTCAAAATACAAAGATTTATGACAAGAGATGCAGTTAGGACAATGAAGCTCATAAGAAGCTGCTTATTGTCAAAACAAGTTAAGTAAATCTTTCATTCTTCCTTCAGCTCATACTGATTCAGACAAAATCGTTGCTGATGTGTGAATATTCCGATGTGTGATATGTAGTACCTACTAAATAATATTACGCTAAATTTCGAACACAATATTAATTCGATATCTCAAAGCAAGTAAATCGAACTGCAGACAGCAGATAGATTGAGCTGTCTCATTGATCTTACCAAACCACCTTGAACTTTACTGCAGAGGGCGCACAGTGGTCTTTTCATGTTTCGTTGTTAATTTTCTTTTTTTGCTTATTGACAGCACGCACATACTCGCAGCTTCTTGTATCAACCAGCGAAAATTAGACAATTTCGTTATTGTATATCTCTGTGTATACCAAATTTCGTATTTCTATTTGAAACTAGCTTTAATGCGTTACAAGACTTCTGCCAAACTGCAAATACCCTTCATACTACATGTGAGTAGTTAGAAACAAACATTGTTACTGATCTCACGACAGACAAACAGCCAGAGTGACGCATGAGACGGACAGATTGGAAATGATTAAACTTAATTACTTATTTTTCGTAGGAATTTAAAATTTTTCGGTCTAATTTACGTTGTATTTCTTTGTCTTTTTTGCGCTTTTATAGAAAATTAATGCTTATGCTTACTTACGTATGAAATTATGTAAATTAGTTAATAGGCCTCTGTGCTGCTAGGCGGCAGCATGAAAACTAAAAAGCAGCGGCCTGATCAATATATTTGATATGCGTTTATAATAGCTGCCAAAAATGGTGTTTCTTCGGGTATTTAGGCCAAGTAAGAATACGAGATGAGCTTGAATATGTTATTAATTTATGCATTCATTTCAAAACTATAATTATTTCCTTGGCACTTTAGCTAAGCGAAGCGAATTAGAAGTGTTGAAGAAGGCAGTGTGTTAAATGTATCTATAATTGTAGAAGACTAGCTTAGTTTTGAAAATAACTTTTGTGTGTGTTACCGAAATATAAATAATGCCAGTGCTTATTTCCTATTGAACAAATTTTTGAGAATTACACTTTTGTTATACGTTTACTTGCATAAGAGTTGACTTATATAAACACACGAAATTGCATAAACTTCAGATACACTCTATATAAATCAAATCATATTTAAGATGCAACAAAATGCTGAATAAAGCTGAGTTTCCTATACACACTAGTTTATCAGTGAAGGCAGTTAAACTCAAAAGTATTCGTTTGCATAACCTGTATTTATAAATAGTATATATATACATACTTTGAACATGTTTGTAAGCGTCAACATTCAAAGAAGTTTATCCTGCTGCAAGCAGTATTTTTGTTGGCTCAGCGTGTTTTTTTTTCTCGTTTAGCATGTAACTCAAAATTAAGTAAACGCTCAACTCTGCTGTCCAGTGCACAACCCTTCCTGGCATACATAAGCTTTTCTTTCTATTACTATATGTATACGTATCTACTATCTATACTGACACTAGTAGCTACCTACTGTAGTATCTGCCCACATGTGTCAAGCTTGTATTATAATATTTTCATTGCGAGACAAATAAATGACTCTGCACACCGTCGCTGCCACTTGCTGTAAGCTTTGAGTCTGCATTTTGCTCAAAAAAAAAAAAAAAAAAAAGGAAAGGAAAGGAAACTAAAAATAAACTACATTTTGCTCTAGATACTTCTGACTCTTTTGCCACTTTCATTTCCTAGTACTAGTACCTTCCGCCACATAACTCGGTTGCCTTCGGTTATAATTCTTAGCTTCTGATTCGCTCTGTCATCAGCAGTATGTGAGTTTCCTAGCGTGTGAATTTTCCTAGTTTTCCTTTCGAGAACACCGTGGCGGCAGTTTCATTTCCGCTTTCATATGCTTGCATCCTTTTGCATGCTGACAATTCTCACTCCTTGTCTGGTACGGGTGCGGGTGCTGGTGCTGCTGCTACTGTTGCTTTTGCTGCTGTACATTTAATAATTAAAACGCCAACGCTGTTGAAATTATTAAAGTGTCGCCCCGGTAGTAGATAGAAGTCGTTGGTACTCACACGGCACTTGGCTAACTCTACTCCACAGCCTAGAGTGTCCTTTTGGCACAAACACATGCAAACCAAGTTTGTTACTATATGTATATCTCAGTTTTTTTTTTTTCAGTTCTCTATTTAGGTCCTTTGTCACATGTTGCTTGCTTTTTGAGTTTCTCTAGCGCACTCTACTCAATTAACCAATGGTGTTGAGTGTATCTGTATGTATGTATGTATGTATGTGTGTGTGTCTGTCTGTCTGTCTGTGTGTATCTACAAGTGTCGGCATCTTGCATTGCTTTCCTTTTGGTTTTGCTGCGCATATTTTAATTATTTTGATGCAACGTTTTCATACACGGCGTGAAATTCGCAAAACTCTGACACCCTTTGGCTTTTGTGCCGCTTCAGTTGAGGAGCTCAACCGAGTTGTGCTCTTAGCTGATTGAAATCATACACGAAATTCTGCAGCTTGAAAATCTGCTTTAAACTTTGCCCATCACTCTACTCAATTGTTTCAAGAGGCAGCTGCAATTTTCAGCGTTTAAGCTTACTCGAAGTGTAAGTTAAGCTGCTTGCTTTTAAATAAATTTTCGAATGTATTATAGAGTTCACACATTCCACATGCGTGGGTAACACTGAGAGTAGGAAGTATTTTTTTGTAGAATTAAAAAAAAAAAACAATACTTGTTTGTTTCATTACGACGACTGTGTCGTGAATGATCAGGTAAGACCTATAGTTGAGATCCCGACTATATGGTGAGTATGTTGGATGACAATTTGGAGATAAAAAATTAACATACATATTTATAAATATATTTCAATCACTTTATTTATGTTAATTCGGATGCCTATTTCAAGAAAGCTTTGGAATTTCCCTTTTATGTTCGAAAGTTTTGACCGGGAGTTTACAATCGGTTCAAGTCTGAAAACCATATCTTCAATAAAACATTTATCACATTGGTTAAGCAAGCAGAGTATTTGTAAAACAAGAGGGAACGTTGCAGTCGAGTGTGCTCTACTTCGAGATACACTGTACCTTGTCTAAGGGCAGGTTTATATGGATCTATATGGAATATTTTATTAGAATCGACGTAAAATACACAAAATTATCGTTAATCATACTTTGCATCGTTCCAAACGAGGCCCAAAGTTCGGCTGCTATCTCAGTGTCGATTTTCAAGCATACTTTTTTTTAAATTTTTTTGGAATTTTGTATCAGTCGAAGAGGTGAATGGATGCGCAGAACGAGGCAAGTCATCGATCAAACTGCGTATGACTGTGTTTTTAGCATTGTCGGCTCTTTTTAATACTTTACTTCAGCTTCAGCACATACAATTTTCTTGGCAATGCACAATTTTAGAAAAACTTCGTAAAAAAAACCATCACCCATATTCTTCCCAGCCAAGACTCGGTCGGGATGCCTCTGTTAACATGCAAGACGCTCATCATAGATAAAACCATCAGCAAAGCAAATGCACGGTCTAGCAGTAGCCAAATGTGGTATTTCCAAAAAAACTTGGTCAGGGGTTGTGGTTAATTCTGGTAACCAGTCTATTTGGCCTAAATGATGGTGGTTTTCTTGCCACCGACCACTCAACTCAAAGTTATTAAAGTAAATTGTATTGTAAATTTTTATTTAACTAGCTGAATTGGGAATGAGCTATTTTATTTTGTATGTGCAACATAATCTCTTTTTAAACTTATGCACCATTTTTAAGTTTTTGTATGACAACTCTTTTATTTTGTTACCTTCCGACTGTATTTTTTATAAAGATGTTTCTTACATCAACACTCATAACTATAAGTCCAGTTACCTCCATTGTTATGCAAGAAGAAACTTCGATTTTGGTACAAATGTTAGGCACTAATATAAATCACCATAAAATAATTAATTTTAGTTCATATTTGAAATACATTAGTATCGAAGCTGCTTCTTTTGGTTCCAGTTAAACAAAATTAATATGTGTTTTGTAAATTTTTCAAACTAAAAGTTGGTGTTGTGCACTTTAATAGACGTGTTGTTTCTGAGATACATCTACTTATTGCGTGTTAGTTATATTTAAAAAAAAAAACTTTTAGTCTAACCCTATTGCATACAAACAAACTCTCACTTTTTTTTCGATTGTACACTAATGAAAAGCATCAGCTGCGCGCGGGTGAGCAACAATTTTTACTATGAGTTCCAGAGGAAGAAAGAAGCTGCATCCTGTTTATGGCACCAACAACAAACAAGCTGCAGGCTGAATAGTGTTTTAATGAAAATCTCGACGCGAGATGAGCTGCGTATCTAAATACATGCATGTGTATACGTATGTGGGTGTGTGTGTGTGTGTGTCATCAACTGATTACGACAACTGAGGTGAGTTAATTCTGTGCTATATTTTTTAGTATTTTCAGCTCAGGCGCTTTTCTTTTATTTAACGTGCGCCCAGCGCAATTCGACTTCACTTCACTTCAGCCCTTTCAATGCAACAAATTGCTGTGGGTGCATTCTACTTTCATTCTTTTCACATCAGGCACATGTCCAGGTGTAGCAGATCCATATGGTGAGTGTGTACTTCGAGTTGATGAATTCCCTTTTTTTCCTACTATTTCAACCATAATATTTACTTTGTTCTTTTTTTTTTACCAACGTAGTTTATTTCACTTTTTCCCTAGCTGCTTTTCTTCTGGCCGTTTTGAGCTCGTTTTATGTGAATGCACTCGTAGTATATTGCGTATGCATTATATTTATACTATGAAAAATCGGGCGCAACTGAATTTATAACTTGACATGGTTTCACATTCCTTACTTTTTTTTTTTTTTTTTTGGCCAGCAGTTTTAACTTTTCATTTTTAAGGGCTGACTACCTCCTTTCAACTGCAGCAGCCGCGTCATTTATGCATTATGATGAAAAAAACAAATAGCAAGTGAGTCAGTCAGTTTTTTTTTTTTTTTTTGTTTTCGGTATTCCACTTTTAGTTTTAATTAAAAACTTTTTCAAGTTGAGCAACGCATGAGAAAATTTTAAATCGTGTGGAAAATCAGTTACAGCTCACATTTTTATGGCGCTATGACTCAATTTGCGCATTTAAATACTTGTATATATAGTATATTTACATATTCGTAGATAAATTTTAATTTACTTAACTTCATTTAAATGAAAAATGGGATAACAGCAATGTTGGAGACCAACTGTTATGCTTAACAGCGCGCTGTTAACGTTACAATGCATACTGTTGATTCGCTTCATACTTTATATCGTAGCATATATGGCATAAAAATGGTGCCCGGCGTTACGCGGATACTTTCGTGTCTATACGAACCTTTAGCTAACTGATAATTGCCCACTTCAGTACAAAGTTCTCACAAGCAAGTTAATATCCGACTGAGACAAACAAATTTCGTCTCTTTTCCTTTACTGTTGTTGTGTATAATTCGCAATAAGTGGCTTCTTACAGAACAGAAGCTTCGCATAGACATAATCCCATACAAATTCGTCACTTACTTTTCATATTTTGCATGAAAAACTTTATGTGGGTTTGCATGGTGGCCACCCCAAAAAGTAAGCGGGACACCCCTATTGTATGTAAAGCGGCGGACCATAAAAAGCCACCACAACGAATTTAAAGTTAATATTGACTTGACTAAAGAAGTTTTTCGTACAAAAACACAAAAGTAGGCGATGAGTTTGTATTAGAGTGGGAGTGGCGTGTCAACATGGATACTCCATAGACCTGGGACCAAAAGAAGCTTAAATGCGGACATGCAGCCAGATATCTAAAAAACTAGTTTAAAAAAAAATTGGCAGCAACTATCAAACGGACAGACGGACATGACTACATCGACTCGTCTCGACGAGCTGATCAGGAATATATATACTCTATGTGTGAAAGCTATAAAAATAAGAAGAGAAAAGCTAAATTTTGTGGAAGCGAAACTTTTTTACTAACCACACTTTGTATGGGAACTATTATACCATTTGGTGAGTAAATCGCGATCATTTTGATAAGTATTTTGCTTATGGTTTAAAAAAGTCTCCATACCAACTTTCACATCGATATTTCACAGATGGAGGAAATAGTGCTCGAACAAACGCGCAAACTAACGGACAAGGTAGATTGACTTGTATCGTTTTGATGATAACGAATATACAAGTAGCGTCCCACGAAAATCGAAATTGTTTAAAAAAATTACACTTTCATGCTTTTCCTTCCTTTCAGACTAAACTTCATGACTTTTGGTTCACTGGAAGCGGAGTTATTGCTTTTGAAGTGACAGTATGTGTATGATGTCAGTACAAGCCTCTTCGTTAGCTTTTACGCCCACAAAACGATTTGCTTTCACCGGAAAATGCATTTTTCTGAAAAGATAAAAGTCCCACGGTACCAAATAAAGCGAATGCGGAAAGTGGTGAATGGTAAAATTGCGATTTTTAGTCAAAAATCGGTATTTCTTTTTTTTTGTGGATGTCAGTAAACTTGGGCGGAACAAACAGTGCACATACTTATTGTTCGCCAGCTGAAATGTTCAGTCAAACTGCAGTAAATTGATATTTTGGAAATGCTCAATTTTAATTTCATGAATTTCAATGAAAATTTTGGCTGAACTTTGATGAATTAAGGCACAGTTTTGATGGAAAGTGCGGTGATCACTGATTTCAGGCGGCACACATCTTGGACACCATTTATTTTTGGCAGGACCGTTTCAAAACTGCGTTTACTGCTCATGAATTTTGATACGGGATAAACAATCAACACTATAAACTTGGTTTTTCAATTTCCGTAAACATTTTAAGAAATTGAAGACACAACTTAACATACAAATATGCAATACGCGATTTAACGAAATCATACATGATCCAATAATAATAATGGCGTACCAGTTTAAATGAAGTCCCTTCTAGAAACACCCGTCATAATTTAAAATTTCATTTAACAATGTACGCCGAAGTGCAACGTAGCTACATACTCTCGTACATGAGTGGGCAACTAAGTGTAATTGTGTTAGTGTGTCAAACTTTTTCCCATACGAAGTATATATATGTCCCTAATGACATTTGTACATAATAACATTATTAACAACAACAAAACTAAACAAATTCTATGACAAAAAGCGCAACAACAACAAAAAACAAACAAAAAAATATCACTTTAAACTCAAAGTTGCAAACAACTTCTACGCCAAAGAAAAACTTTAGTATAACTCTCAATGCATATATTTAGTAGGATGTTAGTTTGTCGTTGGAAAAAAGTTGCTTTCAATATTCTGTGGTCTCATACGTACTTAGAAAAAGAAAAATCTCATAAAAATAGTTTTTATTATGTGTGTGTGTTTCAAAAGGAGCTTTAGATACTTTTACTTTTCTAGGTGTATGTTCAGCAGCTCACAAAAGTTTACCTTTTGTTATAGAAAAAATTAAATTCAGTTCCACTGGAACTTAAAATATTATAATACTCAAAAAATCTCAAAGAATCTTATTATGGAAGTACGTATATAATGCATTTAAACAGTGTTATTAGATGTATGTAACTAAAAAAAATTGAATTCATACATGGAAAATTTGCGCACTATTTCAGTCAATAATATTTGCTCTTTCAGCATCATCATCATCATCCTCATAACACGCGTACGTATTTTTGGTTAGCTTTTCGCAACAATGTCAGCAAAACATTGTTTTGTGGGTGGCAAATTGTGTAAATTATCGAAGTTTATGTGGACAAAAAAAATGCCATTCCAAAAACGATATTTTTGGTGCGATTGTTGTCGATTGACGCTGACGATGGTGACATCGATGACGACCACAATAGCAAAAATTGGCGTTGTTAGTAATGCTTTTGGTTCTTGTTGTTGTTGTTTTTTCTCAGTCAACCAAATGTTGTACAACACTAAGAAAAACAACAACAAACAAACAGGGCAGCAAAATCAGCACAATGCAAAATGTGCGGAAAATGCGAAAAACGAACATCATTGTGCGGAAAAATAGGCAAATAGCGGCGCGCTTACATGTGAGAAAAATAGTTATGTGACAAAGAATGACGAGAGTTGGCGTTTAAGTTTTAAATGAAATTCTAAGCAAAACTTTTGCCTTAAGCCCAATACTGAAATCGATAAAAAATTTTGATACCGAAAAACTTCATATAAAAAAAACGCTGTCAAACAATCAAAAATTTTCGGCACGAACTGTTTTCAATCGAGTACTCAGATAACAAAAATTTTTGCTACCGAAAATACTTTATATACTCACAAAAAAAACAAAAAACAGGTGACAAAGCGGGTGACCTTTTGTATTTCCGTCAGAAAAAAACCAAAGACAAATCAATATGTGTGGACTAATAAATATTTGATTTTAGTAAATATTGATTATAGTATCATGTTGATTTGGATACACTGTTTTTTGTTTCTTTGACATAGCAGTAATAATTTACAATTTCGGTAGCAATGTTTTCATGTATCTCAGTATTGGGCTTTATAAATGAATATTTTTTTTTTTGATTTGAAAAATTTAATCTAAAATTAATTTTTACAACTCAGTATATTCAAACTTATAAACTTATCTAAACTACCGATTTCAAAAGGTGAAAGATTGTTTTAAGATAAGAATACAATACAATACAATAATTTTTATACTTTTTACAAAATGACAAAAAAGATAAAGCAAAAGCGTAACGGGAAAAGCTTTAAGTTTTGTTGTTGTAATTCTTTGATTGGAGCGTATAATACGTTTCCTTGTTGGTCACTCCTTTTTCTTTGGTGGTGCCTTTCCAATTGTGTATGCACGAAACAGAAAAAAGTGTGAAAGTTCGAATTCTTATTCATGTTTTTCTTATTATTGTATTAGTAACACTTTAGAATCTCTTTTCACGAGCTGTGTGTAACCAATTTAAATTTTGATTAATACATACATATCGAATGGAGTACATCATTTATCGAATGGAATATCATTTATCAAAATTGATCCAATAGTATAGCCATAAAAAGCAGACATAAACGTTTAACTTAATATATTTATCTATCTATTTATCAGTATATAGATTTAAATTTGTTTGCATACTACAATTAATTTTCTACGCAGGATAAATGCAGTCAGTATCAAATCACATGTACAGAAATATCAGTGATTTTAACAGATTTACAATAGCTTAAGAAACAATTTAGTAGTAGGCGTTGCAACTTCGTTTGAATATATTATGTATCTCCAACAGAAGCAGCAAAAAAGTAGTACAACTTAGACCCTGTACAAAGACAAGCTAGTCAATCTATTTAAGAGTACCTAACTAGTTTATTTAGCCGAACTAAAGTATCTGTAAGTATCATCTAACGAGTGACCGAATAAGACTGATTCAAAACAAATAATAAAAACAGCAAAGATATCAAATTAATTCATGCATTAGTTTGAAGCTACAATGATGAAAATATTTATGGAATATAACCTCATCAAGGTTAACAATCTGAAGAAACTTCGCTAGTGAAGTTGAGGTACTCATCATCGATTTGGAGAGATTGAAGAACCTTTAAAAATCAGTATCGCCTTCGTTTGCAATGCTTCGTTGGATTAAAGTTTTGATAAATCGATCCAATGTTTGCGGGGTTATCCTGACAATGGCTCCTCGATGTATGGTATTGAGCTCGTCTAAAGTCTAAACAAAGTACTTGACGTAGCCCTCGCGAAAATAATCGAGAGGTGTCAAATAGTATGAGCCCAATTTACAAAGCAACTTCGGATATTTCGAGTTTATGATGATGAAATGCCTATCTATACGGAATGTATTGACAGTTGGATGTCATAAATATTTCTGACATACCACTGAGATACACCTATTGGAAAAACTGTCAATGCTATTTGGTCACACGTTCTTTTTCAGTATGTAACAATTTGTGATTTCTATCCATCTATACGAGAATGCATAACCATCCATCTATAAGTCTAGTTTAGCTATCTATCTACATGCATCTGTATACGTCACAACTAGTATATCTATCTAAATGTATCTGTCAATATTTTATAAGTATCTATATGGCATCTATATGGATCAAAAATCAAACAACTGATTAGCTTTTCAGTGTTCTAAGTTTGACTTTTGGGCACAATGTGTCATATATCTAATCTATCTAGTCTCCATATTTATGTATCTACAAGTATTTATTCACAATTTGAACAAATTATTGTTTTTGTTTTCAGCTCAATAATTCTTAAAACATCCTCGAATGTGTAAATACTATTGTATAGTATGTGAATGTATTAGCATGAGAACGGGTGACTTTCGGGCATAAACAGTAAATGTAAATCTGAGTTTGTGTGTGCCGCCGCCTGTGGTATTTTGTATGAAATTGTGGTTTGTGCAACAACGAATCAAGCTGCATTTTATTTATACGTATGAGTTTAAGTATGTGTATTTGTATGTGCATCTGTGTGTTTGGTTACGTTGCATATATGCATTTGTTTGCATTCTATATGACACAACAGATTTTTCATAATTATTATGATGCTGCTGCAAACATACAAGTGGTCCTAGGTACTTTTATGTAGTACGAAAAGGACGCGAAGTGTGCAGAAAGGGTGACCAGAAGAGTATTTTTATTGCCTTGCAATTGTGGTCCATGCGTGTTTTGTGCACCGCATTGTTTAGGGCGAGGGCAGGCGATTTAAGGTCTATGCTGCATTTATGCATGACTGCCGACAGGCCAAGCCAAGCTGAGCTGATTGTTGCATACCAATGTGAATACTGATGATGATGATGACGTCGACAACGATGACGATGACGGCGATGCTTTTGATGCTGCTGTTGATGAAGCCGGGAGAGCGTACAATGGCATTGGCAATGCCAATTATTGTACATTGCACTCGAGTGCTGATGTTGCTGCTGCTCTTGCTGCCAATGCCATCTCAAGTACAGCGCACTTTAGCTAATAATATATGTAAAGGGCAGCAAACTCCATTAAAATGTTTAGAATGGATAATAGAAGACAGAGCGATGTTGATTTGGGAATATCATTTGAAAATCATGTCAGTATTTTTGAAAAATAATCATTGAATACTTAAAGCACTTTAAACTAAATTTTAAAAATTTCTGTAGATAGTTTCGATAAAAATGTTTGTTTAAAGATTTTCGATTTTAGATGAATTCAAAGGCGACGAATAAATTGAAATATATTACACACATATACAAAATATGCACAAAACTATGCAGAATATACACAAATTTGCATTCATATGCAAAATATGTAAGAAAATACAACAAAAGTTGACTATTTTGGCGCGAAGAATCATTTAAAAGTGGAATAAATTGAGATAAATGATTATATTGTTGTTATTCAAAGTGAAACTCAATTGTTTTTTTTTTCAAAAATATGCAAAAATATGCAGTACATTTCCGCTGGTTTTGTCAAGTACATAACTAGGGATGCGCCAATACTAGTGAGTACTCGATACTTTCTTTTAATACGTGATTTCTTTTAATACGTGATTACTATTATTATACTTATATCGAAAATATCGATGATCTAATACGATATCTAAAATTACTCAACTGTACAAAAAAAAATATGCAATACAGTACAGTATGAATCATATGTATGTTTTTTTGGCTCACATGATAATAAATAAATATAATAAATATGGAATATGTATATGAAATACTAGCAGAAGAGCCCGACTTTGCCCGGATAAAAATTTAACATGCACAAATTTAGTTTGTAGACGTTTGAATAAAAATAAAAAGTGCCCAATATAATTTTCACCACCGTATGCAAAACGAGTTTGAAAATGGTAGAATAAAAAAAAATATGCCCATAAAAACTTTAACCTCCTTTCATTTTTAACACTTTGACCACCACTGGTACACCGGTGACTCGTTTACCTTCGACTTCTTTCTAGAAAAACTATTGAATCGATTTTCCTCAACAAGGTATCATTCAATAGGGAATGAGTGTGGTAGTCAGAAAGTATCAAACTCTCAAGGGCGGATTCATACTTTAGCCTACTAAATCACCCCAAACTCGAAAAAAAAAATGGATAGTCCACTTCGACCACCTGAGTGTGTTCCACTGGTCGTCAACGGTAGTAAGTCATCGTAAAACCATGGCTTAGTGCACATTTTCACTACACAAGTCGAAACTACAGTATTAGATCGATCCCAAGGACGACTGGGTTTTCGCCCCGGACCGATATGCACAAGAAGATTCGTGCAGTCAAAGGTTGTCCAACTCAGCCCAAGTGGCTGTATCAGCTCACACGAAGATGTTACAACAACAACAGTATCAGATATCAACTTTCATTACCGGTTTCGGCTGTGTGTTAATCGAAACAGTCAGGTCAAGCATTCTTATATATTTACGGGTATATAGATAGAAGATAACCTTTCAATCCCGTTTGCCCCACTGGTGTTTTTATTTGCGCCCCCCTCCCCACAATTTAATCGGTGAAACGTGTTTCGTCACTAAAAAATTGGAAGCGGTTCGCGATACTTTCGAACCGCTGATTCGGTTCATGAACTAAGTTTCAAGTAAGTTTTATATAAAAAAAAAAAATCTGTTTCTATATCATTATCAAAACCCCCACAATAGTGAGTATTTACAACATAAAAGGAAACTACTGTCCAGAAACCAGTTTTCTAGCATTAGAGGTTTCCGCTGTACATTTTGATAGCTTCCAAAGTTTAAAATATGCACTTCATAAAATCTTAAGTTTAAGCATAATAATCGATTCTAGTTCTATTATCTGGAAAAACTGATTGGACGTTAATAGACTAAACAAAAAAATAGTATTGCAAGCCAAATAATGAAATATGAAATTTAAAACATTAGCATGAAAAGACATCTTTGGACGAATTACAGTTTTTTTTTTATGTCCTTCGAAAAAATGCATTCAATATTTTTAATGTGACAGCATAACTTTCATACTTATAGTCTTTCTCTGCAATTCAGCTACCAAAAATGATGAATGACACTTGTGTCAAAGCTTTATAGAAAGACGAAAGAAAAGCAAAAGGATGCTGTAACTTTTGCACACATCACAAACGAGTAAATCATGTGCATGTCATAGATACAACTGCAACTTGAAAGTAACAAAATTAACTTTACAAACGAAGAAAACAGACGACTAAAAAAGAAAAATTAACTTTTCCATTCAATGAATTTCAGTGGCTTCAATATGTGAAGAAACTACTTAGTGCAGAGTATGTGTAGCAAAAGTTCAAAACGGATGCAGTTAGTGGAGCGTTTCAAAGAAGTGCGGAGTGTCACAGTGTATCTCTGCAGCATGAATTGAATTTGTTGCTGCTGTTGCTTTTGCTAATTATAGCGCATCATTGATTTTTTTCGCGAACGTGGCAAAATGTTATAGATACTCTAGTGCGGCAAAGCAAACGTATCAAGTATCAATGACACAGACTGTTTGTAAAACTTTGCGAATGCGCGGCTCTTGACTTATCAGACAGCAGCAAAGCAAAAGCAGACTTGGGCGGATGGACGGACAGACGGTTTCTCTGTCTGTCTGTCTGTCTGTCTGTCTGTCTGTCTGTCAGTCCGTCCGTCCATTCGTTCGTTTGTTAGTGATTCAATGAGTTTCAATTTCATTTTCGAAATGTAATACGAACGAACACGTTAAGATTCAAGATGAATGTTGTTGCACGCTGAGTGGCAGGAATTGGAATGCTTTTCGTAAGATTTTTTTCCTATGAAATTTTTTATCACTCATTCATTCATTCATTTATTCATTCGTTCGCTCGTTCATCCATTGCGTACTATTTCATTCAAAAGCAAACGCGTTCAAGTGTATGCGAAGTAGCCAAAGTAGCAGACAGATGATGAAGATGATGACGAGCTTAGGAGCTTCGTACTGGTATGGAGAAGATTGTATACCAAAAAAAAAAAAGAAAGAAAAAAAAGATTGGTTTAAGCTGACAATTTTTTCTTTGCACAACGCATTTCTCTTCATCAGTTTTCGTTGTTATACTTGATTACAATTTTTCAATTGAATTGTGAATTTTTCCTTTTTTTTTTTTTTGGTGTGATTTTTTTACACTTAATTCCACAATTTCGTTTACTATTGATTTGTGCGTTGTCAGCACTAACTTCTTCTTATATAGCCCCACTCTATCGAACAGTAGCGACTCTAATTTGTGCATCTCGAACGCGTTCGATAAGCGCCTTTTGTGAAAATGATTTCACTTTTGTCACTTTTAGTTATTATATTTGATGCGCTCTATACTTAATGTGAGAAATGCTATAAAAAGATTGTGGGAAAGTGTTTCACACGCATTGCGGATTTTTGAAGGTTTTTCCAAAGTTAGATTCACATCTGAAGTAAACCAGTTGACTTTGATTGCCTAAAAAAGTCTGACACGATTCCCAGCGGCATTCGATAGAGCATTTAATTTCATTTATTAATGGGATCGATATAAGACTATGCCGTCGGAGAGGACTAGCTCAATTATATCTCAATTCATTGGAATGTTTCCAATACTCCTTATATGGTACAGCCAATCCTTCAACGATTGCTGCACGAGTAGTGTTAAAACGAAACACAAAACAAGCACTGATACACTCGTACACTGATTATAGAATTATTTGCGTTCAAGAATATGACTCACTGAGATAGAACATGAAACGAGTCATTCACAGTTATACTCGTACAACATTTTAACAAGTATGACTCTGAATGGCTGTACTTTCATTCTAAAAACCAAAGATCACAGTACTGTAGATTGAGTCATTTAATTACACAATCAATTTTCGAGTGAGATCGAACGAAATCAAAGTTTTAGACTAAAGTTGTAGAGATGTAGGTGGAAGTGACATGCAATGAAAAAGTTTTTCATACAGAAGCGAAACTGTGTGTTGGGTTTATATATGAGCTATATATTTCAGAGAGCGTGACGCGACATGTTTTATTATATGATCAGCTAAGGATTACAAAAACATTCAGTAACCATTTTCAGATCGATTCAACAAATAAATTTCAGTTTGTATCGACACAGACAGACAGAGAGACAGAAAGAAAGACGGATATGGCTAGCTCAATTCGACACGTCGAGCTAATCAAGTATATGTACTATACGTATACTTTATACGGTCTCCAATGCCTCCGTGACAAAATTATAACACCTATTATTCACACTATGTTAAGATGAATTAACTAATAATATACTTAAATATAAGGAAATATTTACTATGATCAATCAAACTACAATTTTTGCTGCTGCCCTCTTATTTCCTCTCTATCCTGACCTTTGATTATGCCATGCACTAATCTAATAATAGCACATGCTGCTCCTTGCACACCGTCTATTCCATTATATGCAGCATGCTGCGCACTATCTTTTCCTTGCTCTCTGGATCGTCGTTTCAGCTTCACTTCAAACATAAAATTTTTTTCAACTGCTTATAAACTTTCACTTAAAACTTAATAGCACTTATAATTTACAAGTAGTTCTTACATAATCCTTCACTAATTTCTGACTAATCTGCGTAAAATTACAGCTAAAAGCTCACATAAATAGCTATGCTATAAAAATGTAATCTTAAATAAACTAAGTACTTTTAAGTACATACTTGTATAAACTCGTTTATAGTAAGTATAGTATAATAGAGCAACGACTTCATCAAACTTTAAAATATCTCTGATTTTTAACTACGAAATTCGTGTGAAATTACTTTTGTTTAGTTGTTAGTTTTTTGCTTTCATGGTGCGCTTGAATTAAATACAATTACTGGTTTTCATTTTATGATATATGAACTTTTTTACTGTGCACAGCAAAGTTGAATAACTTTCTTTTTATTATTAACAAACAACAAAAAAATGATATTAAAAATTATTAACAATTTTGCGCCTTGTCATGTTGTAATAAGTTTTTTAGGCTTTTTATGTTAAAACTAATTAAAAAGATAGAAAATTGTTGCTTACACAGTAGTTTGTATCTTATGGATACATTTGTATCTTAAGTTGGTTGCAGCGCAAACCTTTCACCAAGTAATAGCAAAGCGCAAAAATTTGTGACTTACCTAAAAAGAGAAATAAACAGAAAAGAAAGAAATTTATAAATACATTGTATATACTTTATAGCATCAAAAAAAAAAAAAAAATTATTATTATAAATTGCTAAAATGTTGTGTGCTCATCTTCAAGTATTAAGCTAAAATAATTTCGCAGTAAGTAGCTAAACCAACTCAAAAACAATACAAAACTATTTCAAATCGTTTTCATATATATACTTGTATGTACATATGTAACTAATTGTAAGCCACAGCATTCAAGTTTACTTACAAGCACATTTTGTATTGCCACTTATAAAAGTATATACATAAATACAAATTGTGACCACAGCCACTTTTACAACTAATCTCTGCATAATCCTCATGCTCTAAATACATAAGGAATTCCCATTATGCAATACAAAATTTATGTAAAAACAACAAAGGCATAGCTGTTGCCGTATAAGATACAAATATATCTACACAAAAAACCAATTTCCCAACAAATTTTCTCAATTTTCCATTTGCAACATTCACTGAGCTGAGCGAATAAGCGTTGGTAAAATTCGTCTGAATGGAAAATAGCTTCTATGTAGTTGAATTGAGTTGATATAAACGCTTTAAAGGCAACAGCAGCTGAGACAGATACACACACGCCCACACCAACAACAGCAACAACAACAACAGCAACAATAGTGGTGCAACAAATGAGAAGTTTGGTTGAAGTATGTATCTACGTATAAAAAAAGGAGCAGTAATAGAAATGAAAATGCATTCCTCAATCAATTTCGTTATCTTTTATTTACTCTGCATTAATTAAACATTCTTCTGCTCTCAGTTCGGTTGCATGCATCTTCTATTTGTGTTGTTGTTGTCGTTGTTGCATGTGCACCCTCAACTTCAGCATCATAAACTACCATTGGCAGCATCATGCTTATTGTTGTTGTTGTTGTTGCTCTTGTTGTATTGAAATTGGCAGCATCAGCATTATTCCTTTATTCTTTGTTGCTCGATTCATTCGTCTATATTTAAATTTTTCGTTCAACATGCAGACAGATAGACAGACAGACAGGCAGACAGCACTTTGGAGTGAATAAGTATCTGTGTGTGTGTGTGTGTGTGTGTGTGTGTATGTATCTATGTATGCACATCTGTCTTGTTGTCACCGCCAGCCGCAGACTCATTGCCTCCTCAACGTCTGACCCCTTGACGCACTACTCGTACACTTGCTTGTTCGTCGTTCACTTGAGTTGCCTACGCCAGGCAATTAAATGATATTTTGTTGTGCTGCACTCTGCACTTTTCAACCGCTGCCTTTCTTTACCTCTAGAGAAGCCACATATACTCAACCATTTTGCAATATCTGCACTCCACTACTCTCTCGCGTCAAGGCTGGCATGCGAGGTTTGTTGCAAAAACAAAAGTATGCTTTTAATACATAAATCTGATTTTTACATCAAACTTCGCCAGTTTTTGGTGTCAATTAACATAAGTAGCGTATGAATCTTCAAAGATGTTAGGTTATGTTCTTTAGAGACCGATCGAAAATAGTATCTTTCTGCTGTCATACAAATTCGCATAAACAATCGCTGAGTAAATCCTCACCTAAGCAGCTTATTTGGCGTCTTCCGATCCAAACCTGCTTTGTCGGTATACTCACTACTAAGTCCAAAACTTCGTATCAGTGAGTGGAGCTCCTTTATTCTCCTAATGTTCCATTCCGGCAACTTTAGCTTTGTTGTACAATAGGCAGACCGCATTTAGGAAGTACTACTTCCTAAGAATTAATCTGAATGTTGCAAGGTTTATACTAGATAAATATCAAACTGCTCTGTCATTATGTTGATAAATTTGTGGCAGTTCACAACAGTCTTAGAAAGTTATTAGTTCATGGCTTTTAATGCCTCTTGGCTATCTAAGTAAATATATATGTTTTTCGTGATCTGCTTCGATCGAAGGTAGTCAAAACATTTCAATAATTCGGCAGATGGAACGATGCTTTAATCTCCAGAAGACCTGAAATCAACACCACTGCCGATTTTGATATCCAGTTTGGATCTAATGGAGTCAATTTAGTACTCGTTATTGAGACCTTGTGCCCGTTTTGAAAGTTTAGGGATGACACACTGTAATCCGCTGTTCGTGGTACGATTGTCAAGGATGATTCATTTAGAGGTTCTTTAAAAAAAAATGTATAAAATAAACAAAAATTTAATTAAATGTAGACACGAATTTTGTCACTCATTAAAGCATCGGAGACCCAATAAAATATATACATATATATAAAGATATTCTTGATCAGCTTAACGAAACGAAATGGAACTAGCCAAGTTCGTCCGTCTGTTCCCTGTCTATATGAATTAAAACTAGTCACTCAGTTTCTAAGATACCGATTTGAAATCGGGTATGGAGACTTTCTTCACCAAATAGTTGTTATGCAATAATGTCATGATTTCACTAGCTGTGTGGCAACTAACATCGTCTTGTTGGAATTATATGACGTCGAGATCGGTTTTGGTAGATTATCGTGGCAGAATAACAAACGCCGTTCTTTTACTTTCTGGCAGTCTCATTCTTGAAGAAAGGTTAACCGTTGACTCCACTTGCTCATAAACCACACCAAACCGATTTCACTGGATGTAACGGAAGCTCTTGAACCTGTTCGGATCGTAAACGACATATGATATTTTTGCTTATTGACGGAAGCATTAAGCCAGAAATGAGTCTGACCACTGGACAAAATTTTATTCAAGAAAAGTAGCTCTTCGTGAACTTTTGAAGAGTCTAAAACCTTAAACGGAGACTACTTGGTTTATTTATTTATGAAAAAAGCACCTCTAAATGAATCACCCTTTAGCATTGTATACCTATATGTGTTTTCAGTGTTTCCAGCTGATTGACTTTCATAGTTTCATTGGTAGAAGTTTTAGCAGCACATTAATTTCTTCCGTTCGAATAATGCATACCTAATTTATTACTAAATATTTTATGAACCAACCTCTCTCATTGCATCGCTTTCGGTCCTTCCTGTCTTACTTCTCATTCACATACAATGCTAATAATTCATTCAATGTTGAGCTTGTCAATTTTATTCTACTCTGACATCATGCTCGGCAGCAGCATGCAACACAAAAACTGAACAGCATGAAGAAGCTGAGACATTGTGCTGCGCACTACAGCGAGCTAATAATTTAATGCAACAGCATATTACGCATGCAAGTTGACAAAAAAAAAAAAAAAAAAAAAAAAAACCAAGAAAATTTATTTTATAAAATAAAAGTCTGAAAAAAAAAACGACGAAACAATTAGGTTGGCCTTTCTTATGCTTTGAAGTGTGTAGGCGCTTGAATACTTATATTTGCAGAAAAATTACTTGCCACTTAAGTGCGCAACCAAGCAAAGAAAAGATGCAGCAGCCAAGAATACTGTTCAGCGAAATTGCTAAGGGAGCTACACAGACCTCTCAGCTGAGAATGCAAAATTTGTTGTATCTTTTTTTTTTCTTTTTTCGTGCGATAAGATGTATTAAAGTGACAAACAAAATAAGTAAAAGAGAAAAAAACTGACAAGATTTTTACGCAATATTCACAAATTGTACTTGTGCAATTGCTGCGCTATAAATTGTATATATGTATCTATATATATATATATATGTATATTGTATGCCACATGCTTTTACTCTGCTGCTGCTACCGCTGCTGTTGCATGCAACGCCTGCACAGACAATTTAATTTCAATGTCAAAGCAAAAGACAAGCGCGTAGAAAAATTGAATGTAGTACAATCAAAAGATGGAAAATGGCATCAAATATTTAAATGTATCTATATAAGCAAACTAGGAGAGGGGAGGGGAGGGGTGGCAACAGTAAGGATGTGCCAGATACAGAAGGGAATGAATGAATTGGTGCATATAAGTATAAAATAAATTGCTGTTTTGACATGCATAATACCGTTCTTTTCCGCTTTAGTACACACACATACACACGCTGACATACACACGCGCACATTCACACATAGATACAACCATTGTGACAAGTGAATTTTTTTTTTTTTTTATATATACGTAGTATCTTTATCTTCAGTTCTTGTATCTGCGTTTCTATTTCAAAAAGGGCAAAGCAAATGCTGTGAAGTGTCAAATAGAACGCGTGCTGCTGCAGCTATTAACGCGCCCCTCCACAGCCCTACCCATTAGTCACATTCGATGTGCCCCTTCCCATATTTCGCACGCTGAGCTACTTAATTTTTGTGGTTTGTAAGATATATTTTGCTTCACTTTACTGTGTCGTCTCGTGTCTCCGTTCTCAGCAAGCGAAAAGTGTCATTTTGAACGCAACAGGTTGTTGTCACTCATTTTAGTTACTACGACATGAATTTTCTAGATATTTTTCTTTTATTTTTTCACATTTGACAATGCTAATGACTTTTTAAGCACTTTGAATGAGCTTGCGTTGTCACTGTAAAAATAAAAAAATAAATAAAAAATGAGATATGACGCGTAGATAATAATCACCTCAATTCAGTTTAGAACAGCTCTGTAGCTTAGCACTGAGTAAAGACTGAAACACTTGCTTTGTTGAAATATTTTTTTTGGAATTTAGATTGTTTATCTTACTTATGTATATCTGTGTTTGTTATTGTTGACGCAGCTGTTATTTTTTAGTGTGAAATAGTTTCAAAATGTGCATTGAATTTGTTCATTTATGATTTCAAAAAGCCAACATCGAGTTCCACGAATTAATTTCAAGATTCAAAGAATTTGAAAGAACCTTCTTTTTTTTGGTTTTGAACTTCTATGGATACACGTAAACCAGCGAAAATTACACAAACTTCTGCTTCTTCAGGTGCATAAAGTTCGTTAGCGATATCGCTAACGAAAGATTAATGATGCTTTTTCGACAAAAACTATCGTGAACGACTATCTTAAACGGACAGAAAACGATTCATATGTCACTCAATTTGTGGCAGTAAAAGTGTCGTTTTTGAGAGATGGCAAGTGATATCTTTAACGAACATTTTCTTATTCCTTTATCAACACTCATTAGTCCAACTTAGTAGAGCCGCTCGTAAAAGTGATGGCTCGTTCTTGCGAAGATTTGGCGAGTAACTTACGCATATCATACTTAAGAGAATTGCTTGAAAAAAACCTTAGTTCGCTCGACTTTCGTTTCTCTGCTCACTGTATCGTTATATTTCTGGGTATACCTACTTGGTATATGTGCTTCTTGTTGTTTTCTTACCTATTCAAAGCAACAACAATTTCGTAAGTATTAGTGTGTGCGCTTACATTGACAAAATTTAATTTCCAGGATCTTGTTGTTCAAACAGACGGACATGAACCTATCATTTCGACTTTTGATGTTGCTCAAGACTATATATATATATATATTTGCTTCATAGGGTGTACTACGCCTTCTTTTGGCTGTTAGATATGTATATCTAAATAAACTTAATACACCCTTTTACCCAATACGTACAGGGTATAAAAACAGTTACAGTTAAACGCTCTGCAGCTGTCAAAGGTTCTCTGATAAGTATATACATACATAGGCACAAGCCTATTCTTGCAGGTTTTCAATGTTTGCAGCTTGCCACTACTGCTAAATTTTGACATTCTAGTCGTGTCATACCTTATTTCGCACTAACATGCATATAAAAAGATTAATTCTCCCTTTTAAGGTACTACTGGAATGGCCGGACGCAATAACAAAAAGTTTGCTAAACCAACTGTAAA
This sequence comes from Leucophenga montana, assembly GCA_035044765.1. Lineage (NCBI taxonomy): Eukaryota > Metazoa > Arthropoda > Insecta > Diptera > Drosophilidae > Leucophenga > Leucophenga montana. The sequence goes on from JAWNNQ010001131.1 coordinate 200,455, forward strand.
ATATTATTTTTTAAAATTGAAAAAATTAAATTGTATTTTTGTTCTTTTCTTATAAATTGAAAATTTTTATCGAGAATTAAAGGCAAATATTTGTGCTATGTTGCTTTCTCATTCAATTTAAATAATCCTCACAGATTTCCAAACATATTATGAATTGTCAATATTAAAAAGTGACGTCAAAATGCAGGTTGGTAACTTTGTTGGCTTACAGGTTGCCACCCTTCTCTTTTTATCGCATGCCAGTTTTCATGTTTATGGCATGTTTATGCGCTTCAGTGTTTAAACATGTTCGAATTTTGATTTCAATGACGAATTGAAATAATTCCATGGCAATTATTATTTTTTCACAGCCACTGAGTGCAAATAAAATTCAATAAATTTTCTAAATTCGATGTTTTTACTTCAACATTGCTACATTTTCAGCATTTTTTCAAGATGTGGCAACCAGCAAGCCCAAATTTCAAGTCGTCGATTTTAGATACATTTCATAATTTTTCCAGCTGAGCATTAAGGCTATTTATAACCACTTTCCAACGTATATTACATATATTAACAATACATTGATTTAATGACAAGTTATACTCGGGAAAAAGCTATGGGGTGGCAACCTACAAGCCAGTGCACTACATATGTACATATGTATGTATTTATGTATCTATATAGAGACAAAAATCTTTCTTTAGAATCGAAGTTCATACAGAACAATAAAATAAACAATTGAAATGATTAGGTCATCATTTTGCATCACTGTGCCACACACGTTGCAAAGTAATTTCAAAAGCAATTAAAACAACAACAACAAAAATAGTGCAAGGAATCACGCACAAAACAAGAAGAAGATAAAACAAAGACAACAAACTTTGTGCTGCAATTTATAAACTGTACTAGAGTGGGAATGAGAGAGAGAGAGAGCGAGTTCAAGAATGTGTAAGCGAGTTGAAATTACCGCTTGAATCAAAAAAAAAAAAAATATGCAAATCAAGAAAGAAGAAAGAAAAAAACACAAAAAGGGCAAAAGCAGACAATTTAAATTCAAAAGCACTGAAAAGACAATTTGAAATTTCTGCAAAGACAAATTACTCATTGTACTTGCAATAGTTGTTGTACTACTTCTTTTTTTAATTTTTTTTTTTAATTTTCATTGTGAACAAAAGCAATGTAATGCAGAGAGTGAGAAGTAGTAAACAGAATAGAAAGCAAGACAGCTGTTGTTGTTGTTCTGTTGAATTGTCAAAAGTGCAGCTGCTTTTGTGGATAGTCGCCGTTGTTATTGTTGTTGTTATTGCTGTAAACAATTTTATCTCACCAACGTGAGTTTTAGCTGCTTTAAAATAAGAGTAAATACACTACTTATCCACTGTATGCGTGCAAGCGAGATAGACTGCGTAAGTGTGTTGGGACAGGGCAGGCAAGGCAAGACACGCAAATAATAAACCTAATTTCACACTTTGCGGTTCTTTTACTGATTTTAATTTTTTGTTTCTTCCTCTTTTCGTTCCTCTTTCACCCAATTATTTCCATTTTTTTTTTTGACACAATCTATTTTTGTTTCTGCTTCCGCTTTAAATAATTTAGACAAATTAATTTTTAAACTAAGGAAATAACTATTTAAACTATTATGAAGCCTAATTATAAATTAGAGAGCAGCCGGCAGCAAATGAAGTTGTTTGCAACTAAATGCCAAAAATGATAATAAATCTTAAGAAATCGAGCGAAAAAACATTATACATAATAATCCATTTAAAAAACTGTTGAAAAGTTGCTATTCGCAATCATCATCATTCTCTTCAAAGCAATCCCAGCGATGAAATTTCTCACACAAGTTCAGAAAAATGAAAAAAAAAAACTATATATGGACATATGTATGTACGTATGTATATATACCCAGCGACTAGCTCTTTGAATATGATGTACATCAATGCATGAAACTGTTAAAATTTTTATGCTTACATTTGTATCTATAAAAAAAAAACTACTCGCAAAGCAATGTTAACTTAAAAAAGTTGCCAGAAATGGTGAAAAACAAGATTTATTACCTTCAGATCCATTACTCAAAAGCATCAATTAATATTACGAAATAATATCAAACTAAACCTTGATAATCGAGTTGCCAGCTGAGTTATTCAAGACCTGTGGCGCAGAGTTGGTAAGGCGTATGCACCAACTCTTATGCAAAATATGATCCGATGAATTCATGCCCAACGATTGGAATGTCAGTGTTCTTTGTCCTATCTTCAAGAAAGGAGACCCCGCTGTCTGCGCGAACCACCGGGGAATAAGTCTCCGTTCAAGAGGATACAAAATTCTGTCCCGCGTACTGTGTAAACGGCTGGAGCCATACACGAATGCACTGATAGGCCAGTATCATTGCGGCTTCAGACCAAAGAGGTCGACCAGTGACCAAATTTTCACTTTACGCCAAATCCTGGAAAAGACCCACGAGTACAATAAAGACACACCACCTATTTGTTGATTATAAGGCCGCTTTCGACACGCCGATAAGAACGAAGCAAAGATCGTTCGGCTTTGCATGATGACGCTATCACACATCCAAAGCGTCGTCAGAGTAGGAAAGAACCTCTCCGAACCCTTTCATACCAAGAGAGGTTTCAGGCAGTACATCCTACGCCAATGCCCATACGTAGAACGATCGGGCACGATCTTCCATAAGAAAGTGATGCTCCTCGCATATGCTGATGACATAGACATCATAGGCATCAACGAACGGCGAGTAAGCAGGGCGTTCTCGGAGATAGAGAAACAGTCACGTCTCATGGGCCTAGCGGTGAACGAGGACAAGACGAAGTACTTGGTCTCCACTCGCAGACCATCAGCGCGCCTTGGACGGTCTGGGAGTATGGAGAATTTCAACTTCAATGTTGTAGAAAACTTCATCTATCTGGGAACAGAAATTACCAGCGACAACAATGTTAGCCGAGAGATCAGACGAAGAATCACGCTTGCTAATCGCTGCTACTTTGGGCTCAGCAAGCAAATTAGAAGTAGAGCACTCTCTCGAACTACGAAGATAAAAATCTATAAGACACTGATAATCCCGATCCTGCTGTATGGCGCAGAAGCATGGACACTGACATCAACGGATACAGCCTCTTTAGGAGTGTTCGAGAGAAAGATTCTTCGTAGGATATTTGGTCCCCTTAGAGTTGGCGTCGAGTTTAGGACCCGTATGAACCATGAGCTGTATGAGCTGTATGATGAGGTTGACATAGTCCAGCGCATTAAATTCCAGCGGCTGCACTGGGCTGGTCACCTCATCCGGATGAACGCCGAAGCTCCAGCACTAAAGGTTTACGACGGAAACCTGAACTTGATTGGTGGACGGCGTCAGAGAGAACGTCCGAGCTTAAGATGGCAATATAAGGTCTATGATGACCTGAAGAAGCTCCGGATTGCGAGCAACTAGCGCCGGCGCGCACTAAACTATACCAAATGGTGCGCTTTCCTACGTGCGACCTTGACCGATAGGCGGTCAGCTCGACGAGGCGAATCGAACTAGAAACGTACGTCTGCCTGCTGTCCCCTGTCTCTGCGAATCAATTTTTAAGATATCAGTTTTTAAGATATCGATCTGAAATTAGTTGTGGCGACTACTTATGTTTCTAATCTGAGCATACGACACAATGAACATGTTATGCGCACTTTTAGTAGTAGCCCCCTTACAAAACCCCCGCTCACTTTACGGCTTTTGTCAGAAGAATTTTTTTTTTATAGCATGGAGACTTAATATGGAAGTAAGTTTTACATAGTTATTAAAGGGGCGTGTGCTGCCCAGTTTTAGATGTAGACCCCATAAAAATCAACCGCACAATTTGTGGTTTCTATAGGTATTTGTCAAAAACCTGATGTAGTGGGTTAAAATCGGATACTGATTCGATTTCAGAGACATGGTGTGACCCTCGTCAAAAAAAAAAACAAAAACAAATACATTTATTTTTGTGTGACTCCAATGCAAGAACTTAAACCACTAAATTTAGTAGTACTAGATTTGCAATATGGGCACAAAGAGAACAGAAACTTATAAAAAAAAAACATGGTCTCACCTCCGGGCTGTGTAATAAATTCTTGTGAAGAATTCCGGGTGAGTAGCATAATGAGTGTAAGAGAACTATGTAGAAACGAATTTATTATTTTTTGTAAGAAACTGTGATAAACTGTGGAATATGTATTCTAAAATGTTGGACTTTTTGGATTTTTCATATATAAACGAAGCTACATAACTTTCCACCAATTGATGTTACCCTCTTCTACTATACTAAAACTGAAGAGCATTAACAAAACTGGAGACCAAAATAGAGACCAAAGGTAACATTTTGCAACAATAAAGTTATTCATGAAAATTGCATACAAAACCTGAAGAAAAAAATAAGTCAAACAACAAATGAAATTGTTAAAAAAGAATGAATTATAATAAACACGTCAAGCCAAGTAAGAAAAATCAAATAATAGCGAAGCGTTCGGTGTTGATTTTTGAGTGTTGTTGAAAAATATTTCATGTTAAATGTATTTGTTTATTTAAATAAAAAAATATTTCACGCTCGAACAAAAAATTGCTAGCGAAATAACGAAAATAAAGCCAAAGCAATAAACGATGAATTAATTAGCAGGCAGTCTGGTTTTTTATGGTTTCGAAAACATATGTTCGAGAATGTATATTTTGAAATATATTTATACAGATAGAATTTTATGCAATTTTAAACGATAATTTGGAGACAGTTTATGAAATGCTTTAAAAAGTTTAAGTGGTGAAATCATTTATAAAAAGCTTCTACATATTTTGAATGACCAAATGTACAAATAATGATATCACATTTTAGCATAATTTGTAATTCATATTTATTTAAAGCGCTGATTGGTCTTACAAATAGCTTTCACTTGTCTTTATTGCCTTTCTTCAGTTGCAGCAAACTTACAGCGCTATAACAGCAGCTACAAAAACTGCACTGTTAAATAACAGCTACAGTAAATGTCGCACTGTTAAATGTCAGCAGCAGTAAGTAGAAAATAGTTAACTGAATTAGGTTAGTTTGAATGACCAGTGGCAAGAAAAAACACCATCACTGGGACCTAAGAGTGTTGTTGTGGTACCACAAATCTCTTATTTGAAAGAGACCTTCTACAGACATTTTTAAGGAACTTTTTAACTACGTTACTGACATCAATTGTGCAGCTGTCTGAAAGATGTCTGGAGATGTTAGAAACTAAGTACTTCCCCATAAGCAGGAATCTTCTTCAATTTTTCTTGTACTGATTGTTTGCAGAGCTTTTAGCACTGCTTGACTATCTGAGTATAGGATTAGAGTACTTTGTGCCTTTGGATGCAATCTTAGCACGTGCATAGCTTTATGAAATCGGATTGATGCACTAGTTTCGAAGCCTAAAAGAGTATTCTACCTCAGTATTTCTAAGGCGTATACGCCTCTTCTGACTGTCTGATTGTTTAGCTAAGATCTGTCAGTGCATATACTTATGGAGTCGGTTATACTTTGTTGTACGCTATGTCATACAGAGCTGGCCGTGATTTTGACTTTGTATTTTCTGTCAAAAAATATTCTTGGAACACAGTAGTCAGTGTCTTGTGGTAGATCAATATACATAGTAGTTTAGAATCGTTGAATGACTTACACTAGCGTTTGTTCATGAATTGATTTCTCTAAGTCGTATAGCAGCAATTATAGATCTAGTGTGGGAAGAAGTAGAATTGTGTTAAGTGCTCCCGTCGGTGTGGTACGTAATGCTACACTAACGCATAATTCCCCGCACCTCTTTCAATCTTGCTAAGCTGGTTTCTGATTGTGATCTTTTCTAGAGCTGGAACGCCTTATATAAATATGTGTCTAAGTACAGCGCATGCGAAAGGCACAATTGTGGCTTTTCTCCCAATTTCTTCTCCGTTTTCGTTCCACAGAAGTTTCATTTCACGTACCTGCCTACGAATCGTACAATTTCCTTAAATTTCAGACTTATACCGTTCAGTTTTAGTGCTTTAAGTTTCGGTATCTTGTACTTTCTTGTGAAGAGCACAAGCTCTGTTTAATTATGGTTCACTTCCGAACCGCACGAGTTTGCCCACAGTTCTTTTAGAGCTTTATCCAGCTGTCTTGGACCAATTCACTGGTTATGAGTCGCGGCATAGTCAATTAACTTGGCGACCAAAAAAAAATCCTCTCCTCCTCGTAACTTTCCATAACTTAGTGGTAAAATATTATGTTAAATTTTTTAATTTTTTGTGCGAATAGTTGCATAAATAAATAAAAATTAAATCTGTCTGAAAAAGCAATAGGCATGAAATGAAGATTTTCTCTGTGGAAAGAAGCCGCATATTGCTACGGCAGCATCGTCTGCATTCAGAAGCACTTGAGACCCCTTCTCCTCTATGCGTCTTAGCGTCTTGCCGAAGAGCAGGATCCACTGAGAGCCGGACCTCATAGCTCGGCATTCACCACCGTGCATTTAAACAATTAGCTAATGATGCCTACCAGAAAGCCATCCACAACCAGATATATACATCTAAGAATGCCAGATGCGAGTCTTCCTATCTGTGTAGGGAATCCAGGATATTGGTTACTAATATGTGTAGAGTGTAGTTTCTTGCCCCTATTGCATGTTGGGAGGTAGAGAGCTCTGACGGGCAGGTTCTGTGCCTAATATGAATATCTAGAAGTCTTTTAAAAGTCTTCAGCAGAAATTAATAGATACTTATTGGTCCATATTGCTCTTTCGGGTTTACATGTGATGCTTTACCCGGCTTGGCAATGAAAACCACTTTCACCTCCTTCTAACAGTTAGTTACGTGGTTCAGGCTGATGCTTTCCCTAAATAACAGAGCCACCCTTTTAACACATGTTTGAATGTGTTTTGTAATTGAGCTGGGAGTATTGCAGCTGGTGGTCCGGGAAACTTTAAAGGTTGGACACACTCTTTTTCGTCGCTTACTGTTTTATTTGGTAGGTGCTTTGACACTCCTTGAATGTCTTTCGGAAAAATAAATCTATATGTATGTAACCCACTGTTAATTAACTGTGCGTTATATACCTCTGCTGTTAGTTTACAGTGCAATAGTGACTGCTACTGGAATTTAATTAACAACAGCTAGAAATTAAGCACTGTTACAAAACAGTAGCCGCAAATATCGCACTGTAAACTAACAGCAGCAGTATATAACGCACTGCTAATTAGCAGCGCCTGGTAGATAGATAGCTAGATAGATACTTAATACTATAAATAATTATTGCTCGTTTGAAAAACAATTGCTGCTCTTATTGTTTTTCAATTCATTAAAAATCAACAATAATGCACACACTTTTATACTATTTGCATAACTAATTTGTTTACATAAACTTGTAGGCATGCAGTGTGTGTCTATTTACTGGAAGCAATGAACGGACAAAAGATTCTTTCTTCAGCTGGCTCTACGCATAAATAAATTAATTTGTATTTGTTTGTTTTGCGTATATGAGTAAATATCTCATATAGTGTATCTGCAAAATATGTACACATTATATGGATATGTGTATCTGTGTATTTTGTTTGAATATGTTTATAATTTATTAAATGCACACACAATAGCAACAGCATATATAGTACGAGTATATTGTTCTATATTGAAAACTTTTACCATGCTTCGACATGACGAGTGATGAATGGTGATGATGGACAAAAGGTGTTGCAATTTATATAGCCACTCATGTAATTTATTTGCAAATTAATTAAAATGCATTTGAAACTTCAACTTTTTGCTTGCAGCACATTATACAAATTTATTTATATTTATTCTATTTATTATTTTCACATTAAATAAATTTTAAGCAAAAAAAAATAATTAAATAATTTAAAAAAAAAACAGAAAAACAGAAAAAACACAATTTAAGCTCATAAAAAAAAAAAAATTTTAATTCTTGCATGCAAGCGTGTCAAAATGTTTAATTAATTTTTAATTAGGATTATTTTTTGTTTTTCAACCGCTGTGCAGGTATATGTATATAGCTAATCATGATTTCGGTGTAAAAGGATTTATATATTATAAAAAATTCTGGCAAAGTTTACAATTCCGCGCCAATTGGCGGCATGGGCCAGTTTATTAAGTTTACTACTACCTTGGCACAATTAATTAATTTGCAATTATGCTAAATAAATTAAAACAATTTTAGTAATTTTTTTCCGCAGTGGAGTTGAGTTAGCAGCAAAAAGTTTTGTTAGAAAACTTTTGTGCGAACAAAAACCGCTTTTTAATGAGTTGATTGAATGGTTTAGTTTGGTTCTGAATGTGATGGGATGGCCTGGGATGGTATGGGAACTGGAGAAGATACAGCAACAACGCACGTCAGTTGTTTACATATTGAAATTAAAATTTAATGAGCCTCATAGCTTTAAGCACTAACTGACTGTTTTGTTTTAATACGCTGCGTCGTGTTGCCCTGTTTCAAAAACAAATTTATACGGCTTTAAGACGATTTTTATGTGATTTTGTCCTTTGTACGCAGCCCGAGCGCCTATAAGTAGACAACGTTTTATTGCCCATTTAATGTGTTTTTTTTTTTCTTATTTTTTTTTATATTGGTACATTTTTTATAGCTAACAAATCAGTTTAATAGGCTATTGATACAATATGTACTTTTGAAGGGTATATAAGCAAGAAAAATTTTATAATTTTAAACCGATGTTCAAGTTTTTTGTAGTGTAACTAAGTTATATATTTGAATAGCGCCTAAGTTGGGACAGCAATTGGTACAAGATGTTCAATCAAATTGCAGCTTTGAGTACATTTTTGTGTTAAAACTTTGTTTTTTTTTTTAATTTCTGAACAGTGGCTTTACAATTATGCGTAGAGAGTTGATGAGGTCCATGCATGACCTTTGGTGCCTAAATCCGTTCTGCGCTCGTCACAGAAGACCGATAAGCGTTGGGGCCGTTCGGTGAAGAATAACGAAGGTAAGTACTTTTTGAACAGTGTTAAGTAAAGTAATGCCTCTCCAATTCGTGCAACGGCTTAGGTCGCTCTTCTTGGGGTGGTTGATGATACGCCGTTCAGTTAATTCTTCTAGTGTAATACCCTCATTTCAAGCAGTTTGAAACTTTAGTAATCATCAAATAAGTTCTCGGTCCACTGCGTTATCGTTGATGTATGAAATTTTTGCTGGTAAAATCTTATTTTTACTTTAAGAAATATGCACATATGAAGAAAATTGCTTTGGGTTCAGCTCATCAGTCCACCGGCTGTGAAAATGTAAATTTAGCAACTGCTTCTCAGAAAAAATGCCCAGTTTATCCTATGCATATGGTGTGGTTTATGAGGCGCTAGTAACAAGTTTAGCATTAAGCACGTCAGATCTTTAAAATTGAATAAAACTACAACGCAGATTCCTGCAGAAGATGGATTTAAGTAATTAAAGCACAAGGACCAAAAAAAGCTCAATAACAAGGCAAAACAAGTATTAAACCAAAATCCAATGGGAAACCTTAATTTGAAGGATAATTCTATGCCTATTAATATTTGAACAAGATATCAATCAAATGGCTCTTCTTGCACAGACTGACTTGATCCTATAGCTCAATTTTGAAGCAATAACGGCTCGGGTGTTTGGCTTCGAGGGCATCTCACGCTTTGCGACCGTTGCTGTGAACAAGCGATTTAATGTAACTACGATTTTAGTGGCTAGTTGTAAAGGTAGCTTCTGGAAATAAGCAAGTCACTAAAATTTTACCGTAATAAATCCATTGAAACGCGAGTTGTTTGGCAAGTTGCGTTGTCTTGTTCTCCCCATTAATTTCATCATACTTGTATTGCGAGAAAAAATAGTCTGATGTCATGACGAAATCTGTGGTACGGTGCGAAACGTATTTTCTTGTAGGTTTCTGGTCGTTTAAGAATAATTCCGATACAAAGTTATCCACAGAACGGCATATAGCACACTTCTTAGGCGAAGAGTGTTCTGGACAATCAAATTAGATTTATATGAATAGGCCAACCATCACATTGGAGAACATTTGGCTGAACTGAGCAAGGCAAGTCAGCTTTCTGCGCATTAAGTAACAGCATAGATCTCACCTTGCTGATCTAACTTGACTGTTTCCCATGTTGGCTGTGATTAAAGGCATTGTTGAAACCTTCTTATCAGCGTCTCTGCTTTTCATGACTGCTTTTTGGACTATACATGTCCTAAATGCATTATTTAAAATAACTCTAAATTATTGAGTATCTTTCAATGTTCTATGCCCATTTCAACTTTAACATATCAGTAAGCTAAACAATCCCACACTTTTGATTCTACATGCATCGTTATCAGCTACTAAATGATTTAATCCACACTATCAAATACATGTTTAAGTGTCTAAATGCCGCACAGCTACAACAAGCTGACTGAGCCTGCACCCTGCACACAATTACCTGAGCTGAACGTCAAGTAACGACCCAACCAAATGCCCTCATTGTATACGACGGCTCGACGCGACGTTGACGCGTAGAGCGAGCATATCGACAGATACAACGACCCTATTGAACAGACATAAACGGCCGAAAAACACCTTAATTTCGTGTTTAATCAAGCGTTATACGCTCGAAATCGTTGCGTTTACGACTAGTAGTACTGAGTGCGTATATTTTGCAACTACTTTACGCGAGCGGGCTGTTAAATCGCATAGAAACACGCACGTAACAAGAGGGCCGCCGTAGTTGAGAAGGTCGTGCTATGCTTAGTTACAACTCAAAAAGAAACAAGGGGCAGTCGTCAGTCACACACAAGGGTAACTTTTAACACAAAGAAAATGGGCCTAGAGTGCCACTATTAGTAAAGTGAGTGTACGAGTACGAGTATGTCTGGCATTGACACATCGATATACACAAAGATAGAATACCGAATCTGCCACAAACAATGCAGGATAATGATGTTGCTGTTGATGCTGTTGATATCGAAAAGTCAAAGTAAAGCAACATCATCAACAGCAGCAGATTGAATATCAAAGGCCAAAATGAGCTACTGATTAAATGTATAAATCGAAGGCTACTCTTGCTAAAAGATGTTTTTTTTTTTTGTTTGAGGTGCCGAACTTTGAATTGAATTAAAATACTGAGATTACTTAAGTTTTAACTGAAAATAGGTTTTGTTAAAAAGATAGTTTTATGGCATTAGTGTTTAAATATGATTTCGGACATGTGGGCTGGGTCGGATATGGCGCCTTTTGGAAGTCCAATTTTTGACCACTTTTCCAAGTTATTGGGGACGTATCTGGGCAGGGGTTCGCACAATGTTCTCTTTCAAGTCGACCAATGTTGATGGTTTTTTCGCATAAAACAACGACTTAACGTCACCCCGAGAAAATAATCCAAAAGCGTTAAGCCGCAAGATCTCGGTGGCCAATTAACTGGTTCATTTCGAGAAATAATGCGTTCACCAAATGTTTCCTTCAGTAAGTCAATTGTTTGGATGTGGCACCGATCAGTGAAGGACGTGTCTTCAATAAGCATCCCAATAAACATCAACGTGGCTCTATAGCGCTCGCCGTTGACGGTAATGTTCCCGCCTGCCTCATTTTTAAAGAAGCAAAAACCGCCACCTCCTCATTAAGGCACCAACTAGTGATTTTTGTGAATGTTACGGTACTTCAAGAATCTCTTTTCACTCCAAATTTAGGCAAAAATTAGCCTTATCACTGAACAGAATATTGCGATAAAACAGTGGATTGACTTACAAACGTACGCGCCAACGATGGTCATTCAGCTTTAACGTCTGCATCCCCTTGATAACTTTACGTACAATTTTACATAAAGTGAATGCAAATAGCTCCAATTGTTGCACGCGATTTCGGATCGTCTCATTTGGGTGCTCCAGAATACTACGTTCTACAGCAAAAGCAGTAATTCGTGCGAAAACCATCGCACGAATTGGTCGCACGGAAGTCCACCGTACGACGTAGAACGTTCGGACGAAGCGCACGTCCGATCGTTACCGAGCTGAACCACGATTTTCGAAATAAATTTGCACAATATACAAGCGTTGTTTTGGCGTTAGTCTATTCATGATCAAATGGCAATCCACACTAAACACAAGGCACCATAGCGTTGCCAGATCTGACCACCTTTAGACAGTGGTCTAAAGTGGCACCTCTACAAAAAAAAAAAAAACACCATATAAATGTCGGCTGACATTCAGGCAGGCAGACATGAATGTATGAAGATTCAGCCTATAAAAACGTTTTGCAGCGCTTAATGGCAATTGACATAATTACATAAAGTAAACAGCAACATTCAGAATGGCAGCTGCAGCAGCAGCAGCAGATGCTTACAAAGGCGCTTAAGGTCCTTGTGCAGTCGACTTTTGACGCTAAGAACTTTAATGAGAAAAGCAAAGTTTTTAAACTTATTACCGCAAGTCACAGAATGTTGATAAAACTTTGAGGCAAGCCAACACCTGTCCTTTCTACTTCGTCCTTTTGCCAGTCTCCGTCACTATGTGTCACTGACTGAGTGGGCTGACTGTTAATCTACTTAGCGCCCTACACAGTCTCATCATCAGCATTGCCTACTATTATTATGGCTCATAAACATTAATTTTACACAAAATATTTCGTCGTCGTAACTTTAAAAATTTATTGCAATCTCCCACTTTGAGTTGCATGCAAAATATCTCCAAGTAAAATTGAAATTTATGCCTAAAATTCGACGGTTTTTATGCGAAAAGTCTCTTTTTGAGTCTAGATAGCATTAAAATCTATTTGCGCATAATTGGCAATGCCATGTCCTCGCAGCTGCACTCACGTACGTATGTAGGTGTAGCAAAAGGACATTTTGTTTGTTTCTTTGTTTGTTTAGAATGTATGGCACCGAAGTGTTGTATTGAATAGCATCCGCCGCAACGGAGGTATTAGAAAATGTTAGTTGTCAATCAACATTTTTATTTGCACACACACGAGACAGCAAAGCAATTCTGAATCTATATAAATATATATTGTATCGTATATAAAAAATCAATGGTGTTTGTTTAAATGTCTGGCTGTTCGTTTGTACGGGTTTCTAAAAATCAAAAGAATCTATAAAAGAAAATGAGTACACGGTAAAAAATTATTTCAAGCGAGTGACAGTCAGTGTCAAAGAGTTGCTTAAATTTTCCACAGCACCAGAAATAAATTTATTTTGCTTAAACATGGCAACACTCTACAAAACATTATTTTGTTCATATAGCTTTACGCATCATCCGAACTGGTCACATGCATCATGCTCGAGTGAAAAATAGTTACACAGATACACATTAGTATAGTAACGTATGCATGATGGACTAAGCTGAAAAGTGATGGATGAGGACTATTGTAAATAAATATTTCAAAATTATTTGAATTTTGCTTTGGTTATCGACATCTATTACACGTGAATTATTTTTTTTTTTTTTTTTTTGTTTTGCTATATGCAGTACACAAGTGACACAAATGCATGCTGCCGCCCTCTAATTGACTTTCTCTCCCCATCATCGATCATGCCGCGCACTAATCTAACAACGGCACATGCTGCTCCCTGCGCTCTCTTTCATTTTGTGCAGCACACTGAAAACGCAAACACAATGCAAAGATAACTGTGCAAACGTCACTCACACATGTTGTTGTTTGCTACTATCTGATGTGTACTCACTTTTTCTTTCTCTCCACATCAAAGTTTTTTGAAGAGTTTTATTTGATTTCATTTAGTACGTTTGTTGTAAATGCTGTGTAGTACAATATAAACTTTCACCTAAAACTTAATAGCACTTATAAAACACAAATAGTTTTTAATATTATTATACTAATTTATTATTGATGTTGTTTAATAACAATAACAAGAAATTTCGGTGGAACACAGCTATACAGACTTACTAAAGAAAAAAATGGTTAAACCTAAAAACCTCATATTGGGTAAAATGACTGCCTGCCTGGTAATTATCACTAAACTTGGGTCATTAATATATATATAATTAGATTATACAACGTTCACTGGAACGTGGATAACTCGAGACTTGTTTAGCATTATGATGTAAGGCTTACCAATTGATTTAGTAATAAATTTTACGATTTTTAAGCTTAATTTTGACAGTTATATAACGCATTATTGCGCAGAAATGCTGGTTCACGTAAAACAGCTTGACCGTATAAAGTTTATGCAAATACAAGCATAAACAAATTAGACGTGAACTTTAAAGTTCCTGTGTAATTTCGGGTATAGTTGCTATCGTAACATAAAAGTAAGTAGAGAATCAAGCACAACTCAATCTCACTTGTCTGTCTACAAAATGCTGTTGAATACTTCTCGCTAGAATTTGTCGCTTCTGTACATACTACTTTCTTCCCTTTTGCATGTTTTTATTTTTCTGGCAAATAAAATTACATTGTGAAAAATGGAAAGCAAAAAAAAAATGTTTGTTTGCGTTTTTTATTTGACAGCAGCAGCTTCAGTAGCTTGAAAAGCTGCAGCAGAAACAGAAGCAAATACATAACGCGTGTCCTTGAGATTTCTTTTGCTCACTGTACAGCACCAGAGGAAGCCCCCAAAACCTATTCAGCAGTAAACTTCATACCCTATAAGCCATAAAGCGATGGCTTTGCTGCTGCTATTGAATTGAATATTGTCAGCCGCCGTCCTTTGCCTTTGAAAAACACGAAATTGATTTTCATTTTTTCAGATTGGCGCTGATTTCTTAAAAGAAAAATTTTCTTTTTTTTTTCTTCTGCGTTTTTTACTTTGTGTGTATGTGTTTTTTTTTTTAAGCATTTCAGGCTCGTTTGAAGTTTGTTCTTATTATTCAACTTTTTATATACAACTTTTTTTGTTTTTTTTTTTTTTTAAGCTGTCGCAATTGTCAACTGAATGATTGCAATTGTAGTATTTGCTTTTCAATAAATTTATTTATATTTTTTCTTCTTTATCCATATACGAGATATAATTTCTCCACAGTTCATCAAGCGGCAGCGACATCATTTGTCAAAGCGCCAAAGTACATTTATTGACAGGTGATTAGTCGCAGCAAAATGTTTTGCCATTCACTGCTTATAATAACAAATAAAATATATTAAAGCATGCTTTAAGGCGCTTTAAATATTGTTTGTGTAAGGATTGCTGCTACATAAGAAAATGCTGGCGGAGTGCAAACAGCTTTTATTGTTGAATAACCTAAATTGAATTTAAATGCCTCAGGTGAATGCCTCAGAAGTTGCTTAGTTGCTTAGTTGGTTGAGTGGGCTTGATTGGTGTAAATAAAAGAAAATTTTATAAATTTTGTTATTGGTTTGAAAAATATGTGATAAGTTATAGTTGATTGAAGAAAAACAATGAAATTGTGAGTTGTGTCAACGATATAAGTGCAATATTTATTTAAAGTGATTATGCATTGAATTGAAAAGAAAAGAAATAAATATAAATTCACATATTCATCCCCTTAGCAAGCAAGTGAACAAACGCTAGTTACATTATTCGAGAAATCAATACAGCTGTCTGTAAATACTTTTCAAACTACACTAGCCACTACATAGCATTTCCATTGTACGTTTATCTATTATAATTCGTTTTGTTGCTAACATTAATACTAACGAAAAGTCCATCCATAATATTATAAACCATAACATTCAGAATAGCATCGACCCAGCGTGACAGAAGATAGAGATACATATGTTTTATGCCAACAGATGCAAAGGATATTGCTAAAATAATAAGTATCAACGTTAGCATACCAAGAAAATTCACACTAGACTTGGATACCGTAGTCAATACACTTTAGATGGATGCTAAGCGATAAAATCGGTGCTATCCGATTATAAATATGCAGAGGGTAAAAACTTCAGCACGCTTAATAGGGCATATCATATTGCAGTGATTATACATATATTATTTTATTAGCACAAGTGACGTGGAATGTTTTACTTGTAAGGAAAAGCATTATACTAATCTGATGCTGACATCTCCATCAAAACCACAGCATAACAATATTATTGGTTAATTTATATTGCTAAATCGTTCGGTAAATCGAGGTCTGTCTATTTGAACGTCGAAACCTCGGAGACTATAAAATATAGAGCATTGAATATTATAAATATTTAAATTATCTTGTTCCCTCTTGAGATAAAGTGTAATAAATGAACTTGTCAACCTCACCATAAGGGGATAGTTCCCAAACAGACCTACCACCCCCGTCTGTCTGGTAATTATTTTGAATTTGATGGGAAGAATAATTAAATGTCTTGCTGAACCCAGCACTCATTTTTTGTATTTAAATCAAATAGAGTAACAATATGACATGTCATTCTAACTTTTTTGGGGTAGTCCCCAACTTGTAATGTGATGTCGTGGCTGACGCTTCTTATAAATATCAGGAGATGCGTTCCACCCACTTTTACGAAGTTTCCACCTGCGATTAGGCTCTTAGGTACTAGGACAAGAGCAACGAGATTCACGAATACAAATTTGTCGTCCGTGAATATAAAGGGTGGTAATTTGTTAAAGACAGAAGACTGCATTGTTGACTCTTTTATTTGACATATTATGTCAATCGTTACGTCATCGTGACACTATATGATTTTAGTTATAAAAGAGTAACGCATGGAAATCATCGAACTTTCGAACTAAGTTCCACATCGAGGGTATAATCGCTAAGACGCATAAAGACTACAAGGATGATTCAAAAACGATGCCAAACGAGCCTTCAAACGGAACATTACATCGGTTAAAACGGTTCCAAAACGTCATTGGAAATATGGACAAAAGAGTCGAGTTGCTATGGAACAATTGCGGTGAATATATCCGGGGAAACAATTTTCCATAAAAAAAACCTATTGTGTGACCTTTCGAACGCTATAAAATATATGGAAAAATTTGTTGCGTTTCACTTAAAAACAAAGTACCATACTACTACATAAAACACCCTTTATGTATTATTGTTTCTTTCAACATTTCTAAAAAAATGTATTCCATATAGTATAGTAGATGCATGTATATACATACTTGTTTCAATAATTAGAATTTTCAAAACCCACTCAGACAATTAAAATTTGAACTTTTTTGCTGACAAATCACACAAAAAAAATATTTCGTCTAGATTAACAATCCAAAAACTAGTTTTCCAAACCAAGCACATTCAAGGATAGTGCACTGAACATACAGAGTAGATAATACAAAAGTTGAAAATGAAAAAAGAGCAGCGAAAAAAGGATAAAAAAACAAACACAAGTTGAAAGTTGAAACCTATTAGAAAAGGTAGCAACTAATTGCAAAAAATTGCGCGAAGCATGCTTTTAGGGCGGGTGGCTTTGCTTTTGTGTGCGCAGTGAAGAGCACCAACCAGGGACGCTAAAAATAACCCTTGGAGGGGGATTGTGTGAAATGTGGAATATAAATATATTTGTTTAACTGTGGTGATTTGTGCAACGCGCATAAATGCAAGTGTTGCCAAAGAAGGCGTTTCATGCACGTGTGTATCTGTGCGTATGTTTGCATATCACACACACACACACACACACGCACACATATAAAAAAAGGATATACACACTGACAGAGGGGATGCGCACCCCGCTAAGGTCAACTGTGAAGCCTGTGAAAGTAATCACAGCAATGCAACCGAAAGCAACAACTTTGACAGCAGGATTTGCGCTACAAATTCACTTCTACATAGTTTTGGCGTTGACGTTGGTGGTGCGTTCTCTCAGGCATATCAATATCCTTGCGACGACTTCCTACTTTTATTCTTTATTTTTTTAGAATTTCATTTCATTTAACTCAGCGCAAACAATGCCGCGTCAAGGCGCATTTTTATCAGGGGAGCATTTTGTTTTAAAACGCAAAAAGTTCCAGCGAACAATACAGTGCGTCGTAAAATTAAAAATATGTACTGTAAACCTCTTTATTATTTGCAACCCCCTCCCTCCACGCTGTGCATCATTTCACAACGACAATTTTCATGCATGCAAATAAAATTTTACGCTTCACATCGAAAGAACAAAACGTCGAGGGAGTAGATACAAGTTACAACAGCGGCGGCGGAGACGGAGACGCCGGCGGTTGGATTCGAGAACGACGAACCTTTTCTAATCAAACATTTCATTTTAAAGTCGCTTGGTAGGCGAGAGGGCAGCGCTAGCTAAAAGTAATTTTCAAAAAACAAAACGTTTATGGCATTTAAAAAAGACTTCAAAAAACTGAAACTGTTGCGTAACTGTTGCAGACGAGCAGAGCAAGATATATTTCTGGGGTTGGTTTTTGCGTTTACTGCGCATCCCTGCCGCATTCAAAATCAAGTGAAAATCCATTACCATTTCTTCTTGGAATGCCATCCGGCGTGATTAATGCAAACAAATATCGAATAAGTTATAAGCTGCGTTTGCTGTGCTGCGGCAAATGAACATGCTTCAAGTATGAAAATCTGCAGTATTAATAAAATTAAGTACGCAGCACATGCAACCCTGTGAAGCAAGGCTGGCTCTTATAGAAAATTGTTAAAAAAAAAAAGAAAAATGCAATTTTCAATTTATACTCAATGCTCACTCAACCGATTTTCGGAAGTATTTTTTCAAGTGTATTCAGTGCGATGATGATGATGATGATGATGATGATAATGATGATGTTGATCTCTACATAAATGAAGTGAAGCGCATTAATTGTGCAACCCAGCTGCATTTATTATTAATTTTCAAACACATATTTATGATTTATTTTGCATTTTTTTGTTTTTTGTTTTTGGCTTCTTTAGCTATCTGCAGCACTTTTGAACTTTATGACTTTTGGAATATAAAATTTTTTTTTAAATTAAAACAAATTTATTTCACATAAAGTTTTATTGGAATTTTTATCGTTTTAGGTTTATTAATATTTTTAAGCGCATGTTAAATTTATTTCATACACTTTACGCCTAATGTGGTATAGGGTTGTAGCAGTTTTCCAATATGTTTGTAAGTAGAAGTAAAGTAGACAAATGTAGTAACTAATGATCAGCCTCGTAAGCTGAGTCAACATATCCACGACATCCTGTGCGTCCATGCGTTGGATAGTGTGAAACAACAGATCTCAAAGACTATAAGAGCTAGAAATACCAAAAACTTGGAAATTTAGTTTCTATTTATCCTTACGCAGATTAAGTTCATAATTTTTTTCCTTTTTATAACGTAGCTATTTATTTGAGCCTCAAGCAGTAAATATACGTAGTAATAATAAATTACTGAAAGAATATTTAAAAAAACTGTTTGTGAATACGAAGTGTAGCTAAATAAAAGCTTCTAAAAACTATATTGAAGCGAGAAAGGAAAAGAAAGAGCACATCAAACCTATCAATCAACAACGTTTTTATTAATAAAATTATGAGGTCTACAAGTCCAAATAAGAGTGTAGGGTGTGTTGAAGTCGTGAATTCATGGCTGCTTTTTGTTTTTGTAATAGAAATGAGTAGCAATAAGAAAGAAAGCGATAAAAGATTGTACAAGCTTAGAGCATTTATGTAATATACTAGCGTAGTCAGGTCAGTGGAATTGCAAAAGAGCAAGGCAACAACACACCCAAGGTGACTCAAAAAGAGAACAGAGAATAAAGTTCATTGGTATTTCTTCATTTTAATTATATCTATATAAATCTATATAATTGCGTTTTTTAAACTTAAAAGCACTTATAATTCACAAATTGTTCAAACATGTCTCATATAAAACCATGCACAGAGTTCTGTGACACAGCGAACTAATAAACGAATGTTAGGCCAACGTTACGCACAACGCTAGCAAACGAGTGCAGAAACGAACATTAAAAGAATATTCTAAAAATAATGAAAAGATAGAAACGGAGAACCTTCTTGAAAACAGCATCATTGTGTGTTTTTTGCGCCGTTGGTCGTCCCATACGAATATCAGTTTTGCTCCACCAATTAATATTTTTAAAAATCTTCGTAATTCGTGCGATATTTTAATGCTTTGTATAACTATCGCAAACGATATCGTTTTCGAAGGTTTTACCTACTGGTAATAGTTAAATTTCAAAGAACACCTAGTGATTTCCATGAACAGTATAATAGTCAACTGTAGAGAACAGTGCCACCTAAGAACTTCTATTAGTTTGCTTATGTTCGTTAACTGTATGGACAAATTTGTAAAAACAAAAAATGGCTATTTTTATAAGAAATAAAAGCACAGTATATGGCCAAGCCAGGATTAATGACTAATGACACTACCAATCTTAATAGAGGCACCATTGTAATCGAAGTTCCTCCTCATTGTACATAAATATTTCATGACAACCAAAAATGACAACATTTTTAAGATGGTCAAGATTAGCTTCAGCTGTGTCAATAACACCATATTACACACTATTATTTTTCAAAGCACTTGTGTAGGGTGTCAAAATATTCCTGTTTACAATACTTACATAATTTGTTTCATACAATGCTTAAAAAACTCGTTAAAATTTTATTTTTAATTTTTATATGTAAGCATAGTGAAAAAATACCACAGTTTTCATTAAGTTTCATTGAAGCGAGAATTATTGAAATATACGCAGCATGCAATTCATTTATACAAAATGTGAGGGTGAATCGATGGAACATAATGTAGCAGGAGAGCAACTGCCAATGCGTGCGTGCGTGCGTGCAAGTTAAATATTTTTCCAACGTATTCAATTCATATGTATTTCTATACAAACATAAATTATGTAATTTTATATTAAAATTTTGTGCAAAATATGTTTTGATTTAATTTACTGGAAACGTGTAATTCCAATTAAAAATGTATGTTTCTGGTTTTCAAATTGAATTTAATTTTGCTTTAGGAGTGTTAAAATAATTGCGCCGTGGGTGTTTTAGTATAAAGTTCATTATTTCCTTTTTCAGTGAAGTTTTTTTTATATGAAATTTAGTTTTAATTATTTCATAAAAATTTTATTAGTTTAACTACTAAGTGAGAGCAGCATCGACATGAAAGAGTAATGTAACGCAAGGAGAGCAGATTGGACAAGGAGTTAACAAAAAACAGCACTGATGAACACATTCGGCTCGAACTCTTTACAGTATGATTTTTTAGAAGTTGTACTTCCTCTTGAGAAGAAGACAAGACAGTCTCATAGAAGCAGTCTGTAATGCAGAAATGAAACATGTCACTCTCAAGACATCACAAAAGAAAAGTAAAAAGAAGTTTATAGATATTTCTGAACACCTTCCAAAACAAATATTAAAAGAAGGCTTTCCAACATAGTTTGAAACAATAGCAACAGCTAGAAAGAAACCTTGTAAAATAATGTTGATATAGTCTGTAGATACATGTATTGTAAGACACCGATAATGTAAAACCACCCAAAAAAAAAAAAAAAAAAAACTATACTTCTATAGAAGGACAATATTTTCAAGTTCTACTGGATGGTTGTAAAAAAATATTCCTAACTATTCTTAACGACTTAGCTAACTATTGGTTGTTAGTACTTAGCTAGCCAAAATGTTTGCAGCGCCGCACCACCGGAAACATTAATAACAAAGTCTAACGATTTACTTAA
Organism: Leucophenga montana; assembly: GCA_035044765.1. Taxonomy (NCBI): domain Eukaryota; kingdom Metazoa; phylum Arthropoda; class Insecta; order Diptera; family Drosophilidae; genus Leucophenga; species Leucophenga montana. The sequence goes on from JAWNNQ010001131.1 coordinate 221,939, forward strand.
CTACTGGTCGCTAGTCCTTAGCTAGCGAAAAGGTTTGCAGCACCGTACCACCTAAATAATAAAAACAACAAACTCATATCAGCATAATTCGTTCATAGCACTTCATATGTTGTAACTCGTCGTGCCAAATCGTACTGTCAAAAATAGTATCTTCCAGTACGCAAGTGGCAGCAGGTAGCCAGTTTAAAAATAGATATAAAAAAAATTTGTGTTTCTGTGGCGACAGTCAATGAGAAGAACAATTGCTTGTAATTCGTCAAGTCAATGAGTTGGGTGTCATTTAGCCGAAGTAGCTAAGACGGTGAGACTTGGCACTCGGCGTTGTTTGGCCATGGTTCGAATACCAGTTTCCTCCACCAAAGATTATTTTTATATACTGCGTAAATAAAACTAAATTAAATCAAATTTTTCTAAAAATAAACTACAAATACTAAAAAAGAAATAAAATAGTATAGCCTGCTAAATACTAACGCCTTTTCCCTAGTGAAGAGCTAGCTCCTCAGTCCTAAAGAATGACTAACCCCTTTTCCCTTTAATAGCTAACGAAATATGATGCAATGTCGTACCGTTCGGTTCCAGCTAATGACTTGTTCATATTCGATTCGTTAGGCAAGTGCATACTTGGTAGTTTTGCCTAAAGTAAGTACTCATTACCGGTGTTGGAGAATCACTAGTGCAGCATAAACAAGTAGTAACCGTGTCAGTGTAATATCTACATTAAATACAGCAAAAGCGACAACAAAGAAGAGACCGAAAAATGTGAATGCATTTGTTCTTTAATTGAATGACAAAGAACAATTTAACTTGTTGCGAATTACAAACCTTGTTTCAAATTTAAAATGCGTTTATAATTCGCAACTAGTTTTAATTTGCAATTTACAAAAAACAGCTTCTGTATTTTTTTATTTCACTTAGCGCTGCGCGTCTTCTTCGACTTTTCTTTTTATTTGAGCAGCCAAATGCCAAAAATAAGTAATCTTTATCATTTATCTTAACGATTACACTTAAAGTAAAACAAGCTGCAAATAACAAAAAGTCACGCACATTCACGCCAAATTCAAACATACTCGTAGCTATAGAAATAATAGCGAAAAAATTCGGTAGCACAAATCAAACTATCGCATAAGTTTATTTGAATTTACAAAAGTGTACCAAACCAAAATGAAACAAGTCAAGTAGTCGGTTGAAACAAAAAAAACTACGAAACGATAAAGATACATTTTAGCTGGCAAAAAAAAAAAACGCGGACGAATGCAAAAGATACAAGATACATGAAAACCAATCAGTGTATTGACCACAAATTTTGACATGTTACGCATACAAATTAGCCCAGCCAAGCCAAGACAACAACTGAGACAGCTAAAGTGAAGCCAAGTCAAGCGCATCGACTGTGGCAGTAGCAGCCATCAGAACGGATGGCAGTATTTTGTAATTGAACTGCTGAAAAACAGTAGCACGAATGAAAGATACATTGGAAGAAGCAGCAGAACCAAAGCTGCTAAAATGTTTAAAAGTATCTCAAAAAAAAAAAAAAAAAAACTGAGTAAAGCGATACATTTCATATACAAAGTTACTGCAAACTTTTGCTCTGTTTTGGTTTTATTTTTTTACTTTCTCAGCAATTGGCAGGCATAATACATCAAACGAACGCTTAATTTTTGCTGCTACTTCAGCTGCTGTTGGCCTTTTTTGTTGAGCTTTTTACAAGCAAAATGATTTAGCAGCAAATACAGTAGTCGGCCCAAGCGAGTAAAGCGAGCAGCAAAAACAATTCGATTAACTGCAAAATAAAAAACTGCGCAAATAAAAAAAAAATGCAAATAAAAAGGGCGTGGTGTAAAGAAAAAAAAAAGAAAAGAAAAGGGAAAAATGCTTGAGAAATTCCAACACGATTTTTGACTTCAATTTTTTTTTTTTTTTTTACGGCATCTATCGAAGCTTGGATTTTACTTGGCTCTAACTTTGCTTGTTGTGCTACAAACCCAAAAGAGCCAAGTTAGCAGCTGACGCTACTTCTTTCTTTTGCTGTGCTGCCCTAAAGATAGATACTATACTTCATACTCTATAGTTAGAGGAATGTTTTATTCGAAGGTGGTGCTACACTGCGTGTTTTGAATATTTGACGTTTTAATTTTGGGTTATTTATTGCATATATCAGCAGGTTGCACCTTTTTTTATATACAAACTGCCGCTCTTATACCATCGTTATACACTTGTATCTGTATCTTAATATAAAAATTTAAGCGTGCACGATTGTACGGATTCAGTTAGTTTAAATATTTCATTCAATTTTAAGTCAAACTTGGAATATAAACTCTGGAAATAGTTGTGCAGTTAGGGTATTGGCTTGCAGGTTGCCATGCCATACATAATCCAACATAATCTCTAAAAAAATAAAAACTATACCGCAAAAATTTAAAAGTTTCTTAAATTAAATTTGGGCTTGCAGGTTGCCACCCCGGAAAATGTAGAAAAACAACTGATTTAGAAAGTTTATTGAATTTGATTCGCACTCAGTGTCTGTGAACATATAAAAAATAGTTAAAATTGGCATGGAAAATAAGACTTGCAAAACGGTTTGAATCATTATTTCGAATCATTATTTCAAACAAGTGTAAATACGGTAACTGTATATACAATGAAGCGCATAAACAAAACACAATCATGAAAACTGCCATCTGAGTGTAAACAAGCCAAAGGGAGATAGAGAGAGAGATAGAGAGAGGTGGCAACCTGCAAGCCAACAAACGTGCCCACCTGCATTTTAACGAAATTTTCGAATATACATTGAAACAATAAATTACATCGTTGTCTGAGTTTAGGTTATTACACTGCTAGATTATCGAAATAGCTGCAAGCAGTTGCACTAGTTATCTACAAAAGTTTGAATTTTGTTATGTAAATAAATTGAAATATTGACTTAAACCGAGCAACACCGGCTGTTTATACCAGTAGTTACGCTTATAAAATGCAAAAAGCTTATCAAATATCTTACTAAAGGGTTAGACAGACCAGACGTGTTGTTAGAAATTTTCTTAGCATTATTGTATCTCGTGTATCAACAAAAACAAAAACAAAACTGTTTTCTGAAACCAGAAAATCGCGCAAAATGTGCAAAACAAATGCAAACGTAGCACAAAATATTTAAGATATTATTCTGTACGGGTTGCACATTTGAAGCTTCATTGTTTAAACGTTTGCAAAAAATTTTTCAAAACATTTGTTTTAGTATTTTATTTGCCCTGAACAATATCAATGCTGAGTTTCATATTCGCTTCGCTACATTTTCATTGCAAAATACGTGCTGAGTTTCGAAAGAAGAAACAACAACAAAATATAGAATTGGTTAGAAAATTTATACATCGATATCTCGATATATGAGTATACCCCTATACTAGTCTATATGTATACAAAACGTAGTTAGATGCAAACTACTATATTTATATTTTCGAATATGCAGATTTATTGTGTTACTAACACACATTACAAATGCGTGGGTAGTTTGTTAACAATTTAAATTTGGAAGTGGTTGTCATGAAGCGCCATGATTCATACGTTTTGATCTATGATTCATATGCAAATGACATCAAAAGTACTAGACGTATTGTAGTAAGAATATCTGCTTTTGTTTTATAACTTTTGACTTTTGTAGAATTCTAAAAATTAATACACACTTTTCACACTTCTCTCGTCTGTATTACACTCAAGTTGGCTTAGATAAGTATTTTTTGATATTTTAGCTAAAGATACAAATTGGTTGACAAAAAAATATTGTATTTAGAAACAATAGAAGAGAAGTAAATGGTTTGCAGCTAGAGCGCTGCATGACTAACTCTCTGACTGATTAAACGGGTTGCTTCTCCAATCCAGTTTATTTAATCAGTTTATGACTCCAAAGTAATCCGTGTCGGATTTCGTAAGTGTTCAGTGTTTTCGATTTGATTGGCCATTTAATCTGTGCTCTCAAACAGATCTATCTAAATGCAGTCAACACCGATGCTCCCAACTAAATGACTGGGAAAAAATTATCTCAGTTTTACCGGATGGTTAGAAAATGTGATCAGAATGAAAGGATTGAACAGAACAAGCTAGACGAGAGACTTGACTAATTAGTTAATCGGTTTGAAAAAGCTGTTTGCTTGTTAAAATGATGTTTGAAAGTAGTCATGTAGGGCTGTAGTTGGAACAAAGATCGAGAACGTAGAAATGAGAGTGATCAATAAATATCCATCATTTTCATTGAGAACAAATTCGCCCCGACCAATGAAATTTAATAAAACTTATAAAACAAGTTGGAATGCTGCAGTCGTTACGTCGTTTACGACTTGAAACTATACTCAATTTTTGATTATGTAGAGTAGGAAGAAAATTTCGGTAAGATTTTCCGAAAATATATTTAAAAAAAATGGTAAATTCTTTACGTATGCAACAATTTCATGATTTGAATTCAATTGGCATACAAGGTTAAATCTAAAAGTAAACGAACTTTTAATTTAAATCAGAGAACACGTAGCACCTTCTATTAAATGTTGGTAGTGTTAGAAAGGTACATTTTTCTTCTTTCGCGAAAGCAGCCCTAGTCCATGCTACGTAAAACCAAAATGGAACAAAGAGCAAATATTTAATATTCTTTAAACTCGGTAAAAAATTAAAGAAGAAGAATAAAATTCATCTTACTGTACAATGTACAAAATATTAACTGAAGATTGGGGTAAAAGAAAGCTGTGAGTGCACGTTTTGTTCCACATCAGTTAAGTCAAGTGATGATCAAAAAATCGTTCGTGTAGAGCATTGCAAAAACATCAATTTCAACAACTGAAAACGATCCAGGTTTCCAGGTTGATTCGTTCATAGCTGCTGATGAAACATGGTGTTTTAAATATGATCCAAAAACTAAGCGACAATCTGCAGAATGGAAGTCAAAAGACGATCCAAAACCTATAAAAATTGAGTTTTCAGATGTCAAGAATCAAGACAATGTTGATAACTTTCTATGATTCCAAAGGTATTGTTCACAAGGAATTTGTTCCAGAAGGTTAAACTGTCAATGGAGTATATTATTTAGAAGTTTTACATCGTTTGTGGTCGAGAGTTCTACGTGTTAGGCACGAATATTCCAAAGGAAAGCAGCTGTTTTTATTGCATGATAAGCAACACCTCGCAAGACCGAAAAAGTCAATGAATTTTTGATGAAAAAACAAATTTGTCTCATCGACCACCCTCCATATTCGCCTTATCTATCACCGTGCGATTATTTTCTCTTTCCAAAAATGAAAACTGCAATGAAATGTGCTTTTCACGTTGACATTCCAGCCATACAAGCAGCCGTGACACAGGAGCTAAAGAACATCCCAAAAAGCGAGTTTTAAAAGTCTATGGATAAATTGTTTGAGCATTCCAAACCTGGTATTAAGTTAAATGGATCGTATTTTGAATAAATATTAGCTTTGAAACAAAATACCATGCTTGTTTTATTTTATAACTAAAAAGTTCGGTTATTTTTAGATCAATATATTGAATCACAGTTATACGCTGTATAAGTTATATAAGTTTTCAACTTACGCTCGCTTCCTATGACGAGACAGCTGACAGTGTTAATAATCGCCGAATAAGTGTTGGTAACCATTTACGCATTAATGTAATTGGCTTATCGTATTTGTTGTAGTGTTAGTAAAGTGCTGCATATTTAAATGTTATGTTATGTTTAACGTATTTGAATATATTTGTATGAACAGTAAATTACAATTAGAAAGTAATACAATTAGGGCGAGTTTTTCAATGTTCGCTTAAACTAGCCATGGAAAAACTCGCGGTTTAAATTTAAAAGAATTTATTGAATAATATTTTAATGTATCTGGTTTTTAAATGGCAGTTAAATGCCTATTCATTTTGTCGATGGTAAACTATTTCAATCCTTTTTTTTTTTTAATTTTTTCTTTTTTTTTATTCTTTTTTTTTTTTTTTTTGTTACAAATGTCACAACGGATTAAAATATTTGCTAAAGGAAATTCCAAATGTTTTGGCATTTATTTTAACAAGGCTTTTGCGCAGAAAAATGCAAATCAGTGCGAACAAAAAGTAAGGTTACACTGCAAAAAATGTAGAGGGAGCAAAAGAAAAAAAACTGTTTTTACATTTGAAAAATGTAGTTAAAAAAAAATTGTATTTTTCCAACAAAGAATTGCGACAGTAACTGTTTGTGTAATAGTATCGAAAATAAACACTGGAAATGTAAAATTTTTTAGTAGTTTTTTCTCAAACAAATGAATACATGAACAAACAAATGAACGAACGAACGAACGAACGAATAAATGATTGCTACCAGCAGCAAACTCGAAAAACAATGCAAAAAGATACATTTATATTTTTACAAAAAACATTTTTAAAGTAAATAACAAAATGTAATTATTAACATACGTATTACTTTAAAGTTTAAATAAACTAGTATACAGCATGATTAATGAAGATAGATGCATCATCATACAGATGATGATGATGATGACGATGACGATGATGATGATGATGACTATGTTAAGCTTAGGGCACTCACTCAATAACGCTAACAGATAGATATGCATATGTAGATACGAGATACGACTCAAAAAGTTATTGAATTTATATGCAAAAATATTTGTAAATGCATTATTTAACAAACAACAAAAAAAGAGGTTTCTTTTTTTGTTCATACAGTGGAATTTTGGTTTGTGTATCTATGGAAACATGTGCGTGCATATGAATAGTATCTGCTGCTGCTGCTGCTGCTATTTTCTCTGCTATAAAGTATCTTGTACGTGCAGTGCGAAAAGTTTTGTTTTGTTTAATCAGCTGTGCGCGCTTGTTGTTTGTTTTGTAGTTATACTTGGTGTTGGTGTTGTTGTTGTTGAAGGCGTGCAAACTTTTGCACTAACATGATATACATACTAGTATACGATACATCTACACTATATACATACATGCACACAGCAAACAGCAGCAATGAGTAGTTGTAGCTCATGTATCTATGCACATGTATATCTCATACTACGTTTGTTTTTCCCAATGCAATTTCAAGGAAAATTTATTTTAGCAAACGCCAAGCAGCAGCTATCATCAGCACCAAGAACCAACAACAACAGCAATTGCCAACCGACAACAACAACAACAACACTACAAGGCATTAGTATAAAAGTATCTGATGTTGTCTGCTGCTGCTGCTGCTGCTGGTTCTGCTGCAGTTACAACTGAACCCGAACAGAAATTGTTGATGGCAGTAGTTGCATTTGAAGCGACGGCATTAAATGCATGGCACAACAATTGTGTAGAATTGCAGCTACCCTGGAAAAAGTATTATCAGGATTTTGGTTGCAAAAATTTTGCACTTTCTACAAGAACTATGTGACGTTCTATCTCTTTTACTCCCTTGGCTTACATTGATAAATGCTGATTTAGTTGTTGTTGTTGTTGTTGTTGTTGTTGTCGTTGTTGCTCTACTCTGTTCAAGTTTGGCAAACTTGAATCTGACGCTTTTGATGCTCCTGCTTCAGCTTCAACTTCAACTTCCAGTTCAAAAGTGCAAAAAGTGAAGTTGAAAAAGTGCAAAATGTAAATTTTTCTATCTTTTCAGTGAGGTGCGTCAACTTGAGTTGCAAGCAGCACAAGAACGAGATTATCTATGCTGGATGGAAGGAAGGAAGGAAGGAAGGTATGCGGTTGCAGCGGCAGCGGTTTGATGTGGCATGTGGCAAACTGAAAATTGTTTGCTGCTGATTTTGCGCATAATGCCAAATAGTGAAAATATTTGTTTAATTTTACTCAAAAATAATCTTGCACATCATTTTTTTTCTGTGTTTGATTATTTAATGAAAACATTATTCTTGAAAATTAGTTCAAACAAAGATTGTGGTGTAGAAAATCAGTTAAGGAAACATATAACTTTATATATCTTTATGTACAGATGTATATTCGTCTAATGGGTAAACAAATTAGAATGAAGAAAGAGAGAAAGACAGAAAGAAACTTGATGCCCGTGACTTCCTCTATGTAGCAGCTTAATTCTACGAAGCAATTTGGTAGAGAACATTTAGATCCATGAAGAACATACTTCTACGTTACAAAAATATTGTTAAAGAGAGCTAGCAACAAGACAGAACGCAGCAGCCGTGTGTGATCGAGATACCCTTTATCTTGCCTAAGGCTCTTTATTGGAACCATAGATGTGTTCCGATCTGCACTTATGTGTAATATTTTATACGAATTGACGTAAGATACACCAAATTTCGAGTTTCTAGTTTACAGGCCAAACATTCTCAGTACTTTCCACAGGTAAAAGTTCGTTGTCTTTATTCGTTCGCTTTATTTAAATATCAGCTGTTTGGGGTGAAGATAATGAATACGATATGATATCGATAATAAATCAGTCATTTCATCGAAAAACACTAATTAGGAAAATGTACAGGCAACATTTTTGTAAACCGGTGGAAATGTCCTAGAAGATAAAAGGATAAAAGATAAAAAAGAAGATAAAAAAAAGGATTCATTTGTATGGGTGATCTGATATAGAACTATGTGGGATATTTTATTAGGATTGACGTAAGTTTGATCAAATTTGTCTTTTCTAGCTTAATTACCAGCAACAACAACAACATTGTATAAAAAAACTAACAATTGCGGGGCATGTCCAGATCGACAATCTTCATGACACATCAACAGACTCCTACATCAGCAACGATTTAATATTAGTGAGCGCAAGAGCATAATTCTAGCGAAAGAGCTTAAAACTATAATAGAGCTTAAAGCAATAGAAAGTCGAAACTTCAACGTCTCAATGCTTAGAATGATTGAGATCCGAGGAGTGTTCACGTAATGCTTTCCGTCGCTTCATTTCTCAAGCCGTTACATATTTCAATACCATAGAATTTTAAAAGAAAAACCTTCTCGAAGTATTCTTTTCATAGTGAGAGTGCATTACTAACATATAAAGTCCATGTTTGCTTATAACACGTTGTTCTCCGGACTACAGAAGTTCTCTTTTGAAGTGCAGTTTTCCATGTGTTGCTGTTGTTATAAAAAGAATACAAAATCACTGAATTCTCCTTTTACATTGTACTTTACTAAGTCTTTGGATACCGCTTCGCTCGTAATTAATTATTGAGAATTATTTTTGCATAATTCTACTTATGCAAATAGAAGCAAATTAGAACGAATAATTTGGTGTAGTGCTTCTGCGAAATATTTCTGCGAATTTATTACTAATGCAAGAAAAACTGGTCAGATGCGAGACCAAATACAGCAAATGACATTGGATAGGCCACAATTGAACAAATCCAGATGCAAATATTGCGAAGCTGGTAATCGAGATACAATTGACGATCTAAGTTTCTGCAAAAATCTGCGAAGAACAGTTTGAGCAGAAATTGATGGAGATGCATGAATGAGCACACTAAAAATATTTCGATGCAAAGGGATGTATGTAATTCAAAAAGCAACAATGTCGCTAGGCAAATATATTTTCCCTAAAAGAATTTTTACATTTTATAGCAAACAAGTTAGTCATCTTATGGACTGATTTTTCTAAAGAAACTAGTGGGACATAACTTCAACTCCTTTCATGCTGCTTTTCTTATACTTTACTATGTTTTATGCCTTAACTCAATTTCCACTACGCGTTACACTTCAGTTCAAGTGAGCAACAGCAACGTGGTAAGCATATCATAGTCGCAACAAGATAAGCAGCATCATAATTTACGCATATTTGAGCAGCCGTGCAGTAGCAGTCGAAGCGGAAGGCGACAGCAAAATAAAAAAAAGAGCAAGAAGATATTGTATCTTATAGATACAAAAAAGAAAAACAGCAGGAAAAGCGAAAGCGGCAATACTACAAGAAGCCAGGATACTTAGGCAGCGTTAGACAGACGGACAGACAAATAAACAAACAGACAGTCGGAACAGATATAAAACAAAAAACCAAGCAAATACATTTGAAGAAATATCTGCTAAACAGGCAGCCAGCCAGGCAGGCAGGCAAAGTGGCAACACAAATTTGCGCCTGAAGTAGGGTTGTCGAACTCGTTGAGTAGCGCGCGAAAAAGAAAATATTACGTCAAGTATCCTGTGCGTGTTAGCAAAATTTTCTTATTGGCACGGAATGGTACCTCAAGAGCAACAAGACGAAACGCAAAGAAATCAAAAGAAATGAAAAGAAAAGTAAAGAAAATGAAGAAATAAAATGCGAAAAAAAGAAAAACAGAAAATAGAAAATTGTTGCAAATAAAACACTTTACACGCGTCTAACTTACAAATTGGAAGGCTCAATGCCCTTCGCTCGCTCACTCGAGGTAGAGACTAAGTAAAAAGACAACGAAACGACAGACACTTCACGCCCCAAACACAAGTGTAGAGTATAGGATTGGAGAACGAAGGGGCGTATAGCGTATAGCGTAGGCGTTTCGGCTGCATTTATTGACGTAAGTGTTCTTCCTGCTGCTAAACTACGAACGACTTCTGTTGGAACGCACCGAAATAAAGACGACAAAGTGATTTGTTAAAAGCCTTTTTATTATTGTACGAGTATCTGCGCTGCTGCTCTTACTTCAAATGTTTGTCTGTTTCTATGCCTGTCTGTCTGTCTGTCTGTCTGTCTGTCTGATTGTTGGAAATTGATATTTATAGGCATTTTATTATGTTAATTATTGATGAACGAACGCAAAGGAATTGCAGACAACGACAGATTTAAAGGTATCCATAGACAGCACACCTACTATATGTACGTGTACGTACAAAGTGAGTAGGAGACTGAGTCTCATATACAATAATAAAAATAAATAGCAAAATGCCAAAGCATTCTGAAATTATGTATTAAATACTTTAATGCGCTTTTAATTATGCGCCTTCAAAAGTGTCATTTATGTGGTGTGTGGGTAGTTGGAAAAATATTGAGAGTAATTTACAAGTTTCGTATTTATATGAAATTCTAAATACTGTCGTATAATCTGATGATATCTAGTCTTTACATGGTGATTGACTTCTTATCATTTTAAGAATTTATCCAGCTATAAAGTGTAACTCAGGACTTACTATCGAGTTTCTAAATAAAAAAGTTGTAAATGAACTTACTTTATTTCGAGAACTAGAATTGGAGACTTACAAACCAGCGACCTAAAAGAATCTATTGTTTGTCTAACAATGTTAGCTGATCTTCCCTAATCCTATATGCTAATGTATTTTTATAGGATCTAATCTTTTCAAATGTTTACCAATAATTAAGTGGGTGCTCATGTCTACTCCTATTCTGCAAGAATGTGGATATGGGTTGCTTCTTCATAGTCGCAGAATCTGCATTCAGAAGATTTACCTGAATTTTAATCGACAGCAGAATCTGGATAAATAAAAGACAAAGCAAAAGTATAAAGGAAAAAGCCTTGTTATGTTGGAATAATACTAATAATACTACTTGGAGCGTGTTATTTGTTTCCTTGTTGGTTGTTTGCCTATACATTTTGAACTGCATGCTGTTGAATCGAGTGCTTTGAATTTTTGACAGTTGTTTAGTTTAAATCTTTCGCTTAGGAAATATGCATCGCTTGAATTTGGATCAATGTTTTGAAATAGTACTTAAAACTTACTTTGAGTGTGGCTTTGAATTTGTCTCTTTTCATTGAAGGCGCATTCTCCCTTTGGAGGCTATGTCAGCAAGCCAAACTGTATAATTTGGAACACGGAAAAGTAGAGAACTCCTGCATTCTGCTCGAGCCACAATGTGGTACCGCTTTCTGAGTAGCGTTGATATTGAACCCATTTTTTTTTCGAAATTAATGCTACGCTCAATGGCAGACGCTATTGAGACATGATAACTGGCTTTTTGTGGCCGGAATTGGAAGACATCGATCTCCACCAGAGAGATCGATTAACAAAGCGGTGAAAGTTGGACCACCGCCACTTGCATGACTTAAATTTAACACCTCTCGATTTTTTTTTTTTTTTTGGGGCGCATTAAAGAATGAAGTTTATGCGGGCAATCTTCCAACAATTGACCTGTTCAAGCTCAATCTGCTCTAAAAATAGCTAACCATTAACAAAGTGCTCGAAAATTGTTGTTACAGGATGTGCTACTACCGAGCTAGCCTAGATGAACACTTCAATGAAATCATTTTCCATAGTTAATCGGAAGAAACTTTGAAATTTAGAGATTTTGAAACGAAAGCGTTTGCTGCGTCACCCCTGAATATTTTAATTTTAAGTAAAATCAAAAATAGATACAACTTTGAATAAGAAAAAAAAAACTTCCAGCTATTTATTTGACACAAAACTTTTCAATTCACCCTCATATTTAGCAACAATCGAAACTGAAAATAGCAACAATTATGCAAAATAGTAAAATAAACATGAATGCGAAACTAATAACTCCCCGGAGGGTGTGTGCGGTTAATATCCAAGCAAAATCGCTGGGAAGGGTGGTAAATGAAGCAACGAGGCAGTGGAGGTAGCATATACTAATGAGTTCATTGATTTTTTTAACTCGAGCTGCGCGAAATTTTTACGATTTAACAAACGCATACAACTAAATCTGCCTCGTAAATGTTTGTCTCTCTCAGTGTATGCAATGGTCCTATATCAAAATTCTAGTTTGTAGTTGTGTGTTTTGTGTCAAAGGCCCAATTAAAATGTCAAATCAAATTTTATTTATGTGTTCCATTCGTACGCTGGCTGTTTCTGTTATTGACTTTTGATTTTTAGCTACATACTATAAACAATACACTCGGGGCCAAAATCAAATCGACATCGACATCGACATCGACAGACATCCATTTCATTTTGACCCTTTCCATCTCTTCGATTTCGACTTTGATTTTTGGCTATATTCGACTATTTGAGAGTTTTTTTGCCGATGGTGTTTGTGTGAACTTTGATTAGCTGTACTATATCGTGTTTATACAATTTGTTAATGACATAAATTGGTCTATCAAGAAGTCGCTGTGGAAACTACTACTGTTTGAGTGGTGCAATAGACCATGAGCGGCATTCTGGGAGGGAAGTGTGGGCTTTTATAATTTAAAATGCCACAAAGTTTTATTATTATTTTTTTTTTTTTTTTTTTTGTATCTTTTTCAGATTAAATAATTAAGTGGTGGCATTTATAACAAAAATCAATTTATGTCGATATATATATTTTTTTGCCATGAATTTAGTATAATTATCTAGTGAAACGAATTGAGTTTTTCCTCGGTCAGGTCGGCAAGTGTTGATTGTTTGTTGATATTCTGTGATAATGATAACAATCATATAATTTTGAAATAATAGTTATCGGAAGCTATGAATTATTGTTTTCTGAATATATAAATCAATATGCATATAAATCAAAAGACTTACACTCGTATTACAGTTCAAATATCGTTTAAAATATAAATATTTCATACGCATTTTTACGGCTGAGTTGAAAACATTGAGAAAAATCCAATAGCAACATTTTTTTCGGAAAAAAAATTATTTTAGCAAGATAGACACGTGTTTCGAGCTACGCTACGACACTTATAGCACAACAATTAGGAAAATCTATATGGATATCAAATCTAATAAGCGTAGTTGGTGTTCGTTTGTGTTATTGCAAGTTAACCAATCGCAAGCCAATCACAACACAACTACAAACAGAGAGGCAGTCACCCATACAATAACGTCAACTCCTATCTCTTTCGCTCGCACAGTGCCTTATCACAACTGGCTGCTTGCAAACTACCGTTTAATATTTATGTGTGTGCGCTTGTATTTCATGTAAAGCCTAAATGTGTTAGAGTCGTTATGTGGTTGATGATTGCTTAAATCTTTTATGCTCAAAATATTCAATCGATGTTGGTAAAATATAGATTCTACACATCTGCATACCATTTATATGGTATTATTTTTTTTGTCAAAATTACCAAACCTATTTATATATAGACGTAAGATTTTTTTTTTTTTTTAATAGAGCAAATGCCAAATTTTTAAACTAATTTGATAATTATCGTCGAGACAATTTTAAACTAGTGTAAAAACTGTCTGGAAAAGACAAAATTGATTCAAATCCACCAAATCTCTACAGAGGTTTTTAAGAAAATCGCTCATTCGAGCCAAACTTACATAAAGACTTCGATGAACGTCAGCTTACAAAAAGATACTTTGCTGCTGTCTTGTCTGTATTCGTTTTAAACGTTTAAAGGCTTTTCTCATTTTTCTTTCTTTCTAGGCTGACGACAAACTAAGCCATTTATGAAAAACTTTGTCCACACAGAGTGCAGCTCTTAAAGAGTTTGACAAAGTTCGGCAGTTATGAACACTTTACTGCTTCAGTATTCTGCTTCCAGGCTCATCTTGTCGTCTCGTCTGGTCGTTAGCATCAAAGACAGCAGCAGTAGAGTTTTAAGCATTTCAGCGCAAACTGTCAATGAGCATCAATATCAACAAATGTGGAAAACACCATTGAAAAAATGGAGAATGGAGAAAAAAATTTTACGCTGCCAAAAACTTCATAAAAGTTGAAGTTTTCGCGACCGCCTGCTGTTATTGAAGAGATTTTTTCTGCTGCTAACGATTTTCAATAAGCAAAAATTGCATACAAAACACCACAGAAAGGTCTCAACTTTTAGCGTAAAGTCAAAAGAGTTAGCAGAATGTTTTCTAAACCCTTCCACAGAAAAGTGGAAAAACTCTTTGGAAGTCTGTCATAAACAAAAAGCCAAATTTGCAAAGCAGTTCTGTGTTTAAGTATACAAAAATGTTTTTAAAAAAAACGAGCAAGAATGCTGCAGTCGAGTGAGATTGACTTCGAGATACTCTGTACATTGTCTAAAACTCTTTATTTGTACCAAAGGTTTGTATGGGAACTATATTTCCATAAGATAGAGCAAATTTGCCGTTTCGAGTTTAATTATTAACAAAAAACTCAAAAATGGGTGACTGGTTGGTATGGTGACTACCCTATATATATAGGGGTTGGCACCTTTATTATATATATGTATATATATATATATAAATGGAAGTATGTATGTATGTTCCCAATAGACTCCGAAACCGCTCAACCGATTTTTATCAAATTTTGTGGCAATATTCAAAATAGTCCCGTCGGTGATCCTGTGAAGTTTCGTGGCGATTGGATAAACAGAAAATTATTTGCATTTTTTAGATTTTCCTTCCATTTTTTTTTTTTTTGTTTCAATAAGGAGCATGTGGAAGGTGGGAAAGGGGGAAGAAGTAGCAGTGGGATGGAGTGGCAGGGGGAAGGGGAGGGTCGCGTACCTGCGGTGACCTGCTAGTTTCATATAATATCGAAAATCTTGTTCTTCAATGGTCAGATAGGCAGACAGACTCGACTTTTGATGTTGTTCCAGAATACGCATATAGGTACTTTCTGTGCTCTACTACGGCTTATTTTGGCTGTTACATACATTTGCAGAAAATTAATATACCCGTTTAACCTATGGGTACAGGGTATAAAAATCGTAGTTAAGGAAAAGTAAAACGTCACTTAGCAGGAAGCTCTGCAGCCGAAAATTTTAGAATTATAATAAAATTTGTTGTTAAGCAAAATGCACAGCTTATAAGTACGCGAAAATGTTGAAAACTTTAGATTTTCCTGCACAACTTAATCTCCAATCTCTTGCTCTATACTTATTACGAAGCATGTTTTATATATTTCCGGAAAAAAGTTTCTAATGAAGCATATGATAAACAACTTGACGTGCAAGAAAATACTTTCCAATAATTGACACTTTTAGGAAGCTATCAGTAAATATTTAACCGCACAACCCTATAAATCAGTTCTCTATAGTTTGAAAGAGTGGCTGGAAATATGAAATATAATTAAATTTTATTTCTAATTTGGAAAGAAAATCACAAAAAATCAATAAAGTTTTACAAGAATAGGTTTGAATTTGTTGAATTTTATGAAGTCTTTTTATACTATGGTTGCTTTCCAACCATTATGAGAAAACTTTTCGTAACGATCTTTGGTACAAGTAAACTAACCATGAACAAAGGGTTAAAGTAACACTTGGACAAATGTTTTTGTGGTGGAACACATATTTTCAGCAAATAAAAACAACTGAAAATTAAATTGAAGTGAGTTTTCACTGAAAAACATGCGGAAATAACTTTAAGTAGCTACTAAAGAATAATCAACTTATATGGACAGACGTAAAAACAGCTGTTAAATGTTACTTTTATTCCACGCTTTAGATAATCTTCAAAAAACATTGTTGACGAAGTAAACTGTGGCTGATTCCAAAACAGATCTATTCAGTTTGTCTGTTTTGCAAAAAGATTGTTTTTTTTTTAATAAAAAAAAAACACACGTACATGCCTACGTACAAGAATTTACACTCCTAAACAATGGTGTTCTACTCTGAGCGCAAACAATTGGAAGCAGAAGTACACAAAGACGAAAAGTGAGAATAAAAAAGACAACAACCAACAAGGAAACAAACATTTAGCAAGCACAAAATGTATTTTTTGCATTTCTAGCATCTTGCAGCCGTTTTGTCGTAAGCTACTTACTCAATACAAGTTAAAACTAACAAAAAATAAGGAATTAAATATATCAAACAAAGATTTGAAAATTGTGCATTTTTTCTGGCTTGTTTCAATGATACAGATATGTTTTTCAATCTTAAATCTTATGTAAAACAAGAAGGAGCTATAGTCCTGGTGCTCGATTGTAATATAACCTGTACACGCCATATTCTTTTCGTAGTTATTCTTTTTTTTCAGTTGGCTTTGCTTGAAAAACATGAATTTTAAGGATATAGTCTTATTGTAAGCGTGACATCCCAATTATTTATTCATAAAAAACAGAGTGGTCTACATAAGACCGCGCATAACTTGTTGGATTGTCCAATTTTCAAGATTTTTTTTTTTTTTTTACTTATGGAATGACCCGACAGGATGTGCTGTTGCCCAGTTTATTTATAATTCACAAGTAGTTTATGCTTTTTTATTGTATTTTTGTCGTTTTTGTCAACGTTTTCCTTAAGCTTTCGCATTTGTGGCATTATGTGAAGAAGCTTCAGTTGACGACGAATTATGCGAGTTGCATTGCAAAATGCTCCGTCTGCTGAGTTTTTCTCGAATGGAAAAGTGCCAATCGGCGTTGCCACCGAATTGATTTCATTCGTGTTCCGTGTTCCGAAACTTCGCCCAGATTTATGTGAACCACGATTGGTTGAGTTCACGTACGATTTTGGCAGTGAAAAATGAGGATGTCAATGATTTCAAAATTGATTTTCTTAATTCAAAATGCAATAGCTGGGCTTAACTATATTCGTTCAAATCAGTTAATTTTGTTGACTAGTGCGGACGAAGCAACCAATTATACAAAGGAGTTCCGAATTCATTGTATTTGGCAGAATAACTTACATGCCACATAATTGACGACTTAAGTTTGGAACTGTTAGCATCCTGCACCGTAATCTCAATACCCCTAAATTGTGCAATGGAAGAAAATGCGTATCGTAAAGCAACTCAGGAATAATGCAAATTCAAGGCTAAAGAAGTACTCATTCCAAGAATTCGAATTACACTCATTTTAACCTTCCGAGTTCAAACCCATTCAATTTCTGGTTCGCCGGAATTTCCATGCTTCTTGCATGCCCAATTATATGTGACGTTGTTGTTGGCGTTTTGGAAAGCCTTAATCTTTGTTTATTTATCCGCTGGACAATAAAACGAAGAAGCATTGAAATTAACCAGACATTTGATTTCTGAACCTCTTTGAATTACGTGTAGAAAAAAGATATTGAATTCAATCGAATTTGAAAAGTGTTTCGTTCAATCAATCATTGAAACTAGAATGGAGTCATCTGTTATCGAACGCAAATCCTCCATTAAAAAAAATTAATGTAATCAATTAATTTAAATTATTTCAATCAAAAATCAATTTTGGGTGGATCGAAGTCCGCCGGCCCCGCTATTTTGTTCTAAAATTGAACTGCTTCCCTGTTTGCTTCCAAATTTTGCTTTTTTTAAACTTTTTACAAAACATGCTAAAAAGGTTTCAATGCAAATAAACGCATACTATAAAATTATAGCAAATATTTTGAAAAAATTGACAACTTGCATTGTCTCAAGTTATTGAGACAATTCAAGCTACTTTTGTAGCAGTGCGGTACCTAGAGACCCTACTATAACGTAAGTTTAATTTCTCTAAATCTTCTCTAGACGGAGAACTTTTCTCGCAGACAGCCATACGAAGGAACATGTCTATATCAAGTTGTCTTGTGTTACAAATATAGAAAAACTTAAATTTTCCAATATCAGATGTCAAAGATGATTAAGATTCTAGAAATGCCTTATTGGAAACGAAACCCTAAAAATATATATTCAAGTTTTGACCTAAAGTAGACGAAAAACATATCGGAAAAGCAAAATTCGGTGATTATATCAACCCGAAAAACTGGACTTGAATGATAACAAATGAAGACATAATTCTAACGTTCCTGATATTGCTATTAGAGGTGAGCTAGATAAATAAATCCCAATAGGTCGTTCATTAAATCTTTAAACTACGGTAATACATTTCCAAATTATATAATGGGAGAACTATAGAAGAAAACTTACCGATTAAAAAATATTTCCAATTTTGCAACATTTTGAATGTTGTCTTTTATATGTAGTTGTTGTTGTTGCAGTTGTTTTCGTTGTATTTGTTGTTGTAGCGGATGCTTTTCTTAGAACAATTTTTTTGTTTATTCCAGAATTTTATAAGATTTTTTCCAATTTTCCAATAAAACAAAAATAAAATGCAATACTTGCAGTTTATATATTTAAAATCCACATTTTGAGCAGCGTTTTTTTTATAAAACAGAAGAATCTATTTAAATTGTTGAAAAAAAAAAATTAAAAATCACAGAATTTGTAAAACACGAAATATGTAAAAAAAAAACCAAAAACACACAAACACAAAATGGCGGCTTTGCTTTTGGCCCTTAACGTTTTTATTTCTTTTGTTTTTTCCTTTACGTTTCAACTTCTTCGCTTGACACTTTTTAACTTGTCTTAAAGCATTTTTTCTTTTCTTGGCTTCTTTTTTTTAGTTGTAACCTTTTTTTCTTATTTGCTCTTACTGCTGCTTCTTCTAACTCTTGCGCGGCTCTTGCTGCACAACTTCACTGTTATAATCTTTTCTTTTCGTTTCGTTTCTTTACTTTTTCGTTTACGTTTTCATAGCACTTCGTTTAATCGGTTAACTATGGTGCGAAGGGAGAAGGCGGCGGTTAGTTTCGACGCAGCGTGCTCAGGTAACATGCTTGCATGTTGTTGTTGTTGTTGTTGTTGTTGTTGTTGTTGTTGTTAAGATATCGCTTGAAAGGCTTCCAAGAAGTAGCAACAAACACAAAGTGAAAGAGATGCAAGTAGAGACACACACACACTGAGTGAGAAAAAGACAGCTAGAATTGATCTTTGCTTTGTGTAGTTTCGCTCACTGTTTTACTTTGATTTGCTTTGCTTTGCTTTAATGTAAGTTCACTTCACTTTATGCTTCGTTGTTGTTTTTGTTGTTGTTGTGTGAAACCTGTTAAACAGGTAAGAAAAAAAATCTTTTATTGTTGTTGTTGTTGTAAGCAACAATTGTTCGTTTTTTTACGATCGTTGATCTTCGTTAAATTGTTGTTGCTGCCGTCATTTAATGTGATGCTGCTGAGCCGGCGTCGTCGTCGTCGTCGTCGTCGGCTTCGATTGCGCACAAAACTAGTTTGATGTTGTTGTTGCTTTTGTTGTTGTCTGATGACGCTGCTGGATGCTGGGCTTGGCGCGCAGTACAACAACAGCAAACAAATACAAGAAAAGCAAACACAAAAGGTGCTCAAGTGTTTTTTTTTTTCGCTTAACGTTGTTGTTGTTGTTATTTTCTTTAGTTACCTGCACTTTTATGCTGCACACACACACACAGGCACATGCAAATACAATTCCAAAAGTAATAATTTCAATAGAAAATCTTAAATCTTATTTTTTTTTTTATGATTTGCTTTTAAAAAATTATTTTATTTAAAAAATTTGTATCTTTGCTTGTTAAATTTTAGAAACACAAAAACACAAATACATATTTTTACATTCAAAAGCAAGGAAATTATAATAAAAGCCAGCTGCTGCTGCTTTTTTGTTGTTGTTTTTGCTTTTTGTTACTCTGCACTTTTTTTTTTTTTGTTATTACATTTCTTTGCACTTCATTTTTTTACTTTTTACACTTTTTCCTTTAAAACTGCCTTTTGCGTTTCTGCTTTTGTTTATTTTATTTCAATAAACCAAACGCTTTGAATTTGTTTTTTTATTTTGTTTGTGTTTTAAGCGTGAAGTTAAGAATTGTTGTTTTTTTTTTTTTCTTTGATTTATTTTCGCGTCTCGTTTTCATCCGCGTAAAAAAAACATCCGTCGTAAAGCATCCGCTGCATTCGATTGCTTCTAACGAAAGCCAAACGACAACAAAAACGCCGCTGCGCAGCGACTGCAGTCATAGCAGCAAATCTTTCGCACGCTCTCTTTCCCACTAGTATAAAAACCGCATGCGAAACGGTTAGCATAACCGCTGAGAGCGCAGGAAAGTGTGCCCGTTTTTGTAATTTAGTAAGCAAAATATTTGAAAAAAAAAGCGCAAATTTCTTTAAACATAAAATTATAATTCAAATGCATTAATTGCACAATTATGCTTATAAAATTTAATATATTTATTATTTTAATTAAATATATACATTAAATATATAAAGAAAAACAACACAATACAACTTTAGTTTAACCGTTGCTGCAAAAGCGGTTAAACGCAAATTCGAGAGCGCGCTTTGTTTTTGTTTGTTGTTGTACTTTGCTACAAAATGAAGAGAGCGCTAATTGAAAGTGCTTAGTTTAAAGAGCATTATGTTAAAAGAGAAAGCGCAGTTTACCGTTTAACAATCGAAACGGTTAAATGTTGCTGAGAATTGTAACTTGTATCTGGCATGACGGCTTGGCATGAAGTAAATTCAAATTTTTTAGCAACGAATTTCGAGAAAACAAAATCGCATAATTTCAGTTAAGAAAAATTGGCGCAAAATATTTAAAAATTTCTGTTTTTCAGATTAGATTTTACTTAAGTCAGCATCTAAAGCTGTAACTAAACAAAACAAACAAAAAAAAACAACAAAAAAACAAAAAAAATACAAAAAAGATAAAAGATAAAAACATTTTTTACACACACTCATTGAGCTTTTCTAATTACACACACACACACACACACACACACACACACACTCAAATTTATGTTTTCGTTAAACCAAATAAAGATAGGTCAGTTTTTATTTCGTAAATTGCAAATTGATTAACAAATTCTGCTTGAAGGATTCTGCTTGTTGATGAATTCTGTTATGATGTGACACCGCGACGTGAAGCCCTGGAATGATGCGACAGACACGAAGGAAATGGAAAAGTTCGTGCGTACCATTGAGATGAAAGGTCTGCTGTGGGGCGGCTCCAAGTTGCTTCCACAAGCTGCCGATTATGTGCGTCATTCAGGACGAGAAAGTCTTCATTGATTTGCTGCAGCAGAAGATTCGGGATTTCGAAGATTTTGTTACGTTGATATTTCCGCATACAACTCAATCTAAAAAAACTCTTCATTCCTCTCGCTTTTGCGTTTGCTTGTGTGAAATAATATGTCACGATTTCTTAAAATTAAAATAACCTTGTTCAATTTTTTTTTTTTTTTTGTGGACTGCAAATACTCAACAATCTTTTAAGCATCTTTAACATCTGATGAGAGTCGATATGGCAGCTATATATAGTAGGTATATCTGTATTTTTGAGGCAAAAATACTTCGTCTAGAGAAGACTTAGTAGACAAATTAGACTCATGCTATGTAGGTTGTTTAGATATCGCACTGCTTTATCGGTCATCTAATTTATACTTTATATTAACTTCCCCCCCCCCTTCAGCATGTAGCACCTGTCCGATAAATAAGACAAAAGTAACGATACCAGACAAAAGTGCAACAATAACGTACAAAAAAGTGACCGATAGCAGACCAAAAATTGAGCAGGACTGCTCGAAATGGTTTTATTATAATTGTAAAGTCGATAAGTACGCTACTCAATAATATTCCCCCCAATAGCATTTCTTGGTAATTCGTAGCCTCTACTATATTAGTGAGTCATGAAAATGGCCCCGAAAGAGTAAACTGAAATTTACTAACTCGCAACCATTCTGCTGGAGTGTTTAAAAAACAAATTCAGTTGTAAATTTTTTCGAAATGTTTGTTAAATTGTTTAGTATGGATTGCTTTGCCTGAAAAATGCAGTATTTCAAAATGATTACTCTAGACATACTGTGGATCCTGCTAAATTTCAATCTTCAAACAGAAGGTCCTACCATAAGTATTTGGTTAGAATTAAAACCAATTTTCGCAATTGTCCAAAATCATTCTATAAATTTGTTAACTCAAAACGAAACTCGTTTTCATACACATCGAATATGTTCCTGGAGGCTCCGCTCCGTCAATGGTTTATTCAACTAGCAAATATTATTTAAGTGGGGTTAACATTCCCAATCCAGATTTACACACCATATCTGTCTCTATTATTGCTCAAACTCTAAAGGCCTGATCAGACGGTCTTATAAATACTATTTACCTGTCATAATAATTTAACAACTGCATTTTTAGTGTTAGAAAGTGGCAGCAGAAACGCATTTACAAAACTGTAGCCTAAAATGGATAAAGCTGAGAAAATGTATGCCATACTCGTATAAGCAATTTATGCAGATAAAAAAATCAAAAACATAAAAAAAATTCAAATTGAAATTAAAAATAAAAATAAAATATTAGCTTGCGCCGACCAACAAGTTCAGAGAAAAAGTAGCAAAACAGCTGATTTTTCATTTGCGTGTCTTAAAATACTGATTACTACTTTTGTCAACAATTCTCAACACTGTTAACAAAATGACTCGGAATTCGAACACGCAAGAGAAGCCGAGCGGTTTCATAAAATGACGTCCGATATTGCTGATGACATACGTTTTTCGTGGTCACACTAGGTGGCGCGACTATCGTAGCAGTTGAAAAAGATGTAACAGAGGATCGCATAACGATAAAGCACACATTTTAAGTACGGCCGAGGGTCCATTACAATAAACACTAAGTTTGAGTGAAAGTAACGGCCTGGTTACTTTCACTCAAACTTAGTGTTTATTGTAATGGACCCTCGGCCGTACTTAAAATGTGTGCTTTATCGTTATGCGATCCTCTGTTACATCTTTTTCAACTTTTGACGTGATAACGTCTATTAAATCAATGAACGCCGCCAAAAACTTACGTTCCACCTGAAGGCGGCTTGTGTATGAAGCATTGGCTTATGAAAGCTATAGTTATGTGTGTGTGTGTGTGAGTGTGTGTGTGTGTGTGTTTGCGTGTGTGTGTGTGTGTGTTTGCGTGTGTGTGTGTGTGTGTGTGTGTGTGTGTGTGTGTGTGTGTGTGTTTGCGTATTAGTGTTATCTAACGCGCATGTGGACTGCAGCTATACGTCATATACGATCTTGTTATTGTTGTACTTGTGCCTGCTGTTGCTGTTGTTGTTATTTGTTATTTGTTATTGCTTTACCACTCTTTTCTTGTAGATTTTGGTTTTTGTTGTTGTTACATTTTAAATATATTAAATTGCTTATTTGATAGACACTCAAAAATACTTGCTGCGCACACAAGCACACAAACACGTATACAAGCCGAGCATTAAGAGCGTGAGAGCGAGAAAGTGTTTGAGTAAAAGCTCACTAATGTAAATGCAAATGCAGCGATTAAATATGCACGAGTTATGTTTATTTGTAGTTGTATTTAATTGAAAGAGTTAAAAAATAATTTTTTTGTCTTTAATGCCGGAAACGCCAAACTATATAGAAACGCGTTTTATCTCTTTCTCTCGCAGCATACATTTATAGTATTAGGGACAGGGGGAAGGAGTGGCTGGGAATGGACTGGCAAGGGGAAGGGCAGAACGACATCTACCAGGGTACAAATGTGACATACATTTGTAACGAATAAATGTGAATTTATCGAAAAAATTGTAATTTTCAATTAACTCCTTCTTTCTATTATACAAAATAATGATAATTCAGTCATAATAATTCAATTCAATTCAATTCATAAAAGTAAGCAATTTTTCATCAATGTTTTCTTATGACGTTATCACGTAAAAGTATCGTCTGTAAACCGACTTTACAGACAACCAATTTTTTTTTTTTTTTGTCAGATTTGACTATACCAACAATTTGGAAGGAGTCATTTATAATTTAGCTCCACAAGAAGTGTGGTTAGTCTATTGTATCACACTATTGAGGTGAACAACTTCAATTCACTTGTAAATCAGTGTATTCTTCAGCTCAGCATGGTTTCCTTACAAATCTATCAGTTTCAGGGTTTGCAAGGTCTTGTTAATAGTTTACAAACGCATGTTATTAACACTGATTTTAGTAAGACTTTCATCGGCTGTTGCTCTACAAATTTGCCGTTTTAAGTTATGCCCCCGTTCTGGTTAAATAGATTTCATCCTATTTGGCATCTCACACACAAGGCGTAGTAATTACCAGTGTTGTCTAACGAATAAAATCGACGTTCTTTCAGCAATACCACAGGGTAGTCATCCTGAGACTCTTACTGTTCATCCTGTTTATTAATGTTCTCCCATTTGTTTTATTCTAAATTATATTATGCTAGAGCTACAATTGGGCATGATAAATAAACTGCAAACCGACTTAAATGCGCTTCATTACTGGTGTCAACGTAATGGTCTAGTTCTAAATTGCTCTAAGTGCAAAATTATGATTGTTTGTCGTAGAATCCCTATATTCAGAGATGCCACTGAAGCGCTGTCATCTCAAGATTTCCAAATTTCATTCACTAAATATCCAGGAACTTATCTCCGGTGATATTTAGTCCCTTATTTTTCGATTCTTCTCAGAATCACAAGAAATTATTCATGGTTCTATTTATTCGCATTCTATGTTTCTTTAAATTCTGTGCGAAATGCTGAAATATATTGGGTAAAAAAGCATTCGATTCCACATGGAATTTAGTTGCAAAGTGCATAACCTAAAAACATCCCTCTATAACGCCATAGTATGGGGGACTTCCACTGATGCTGGAATAGATGATGGGGATGAAGTAAATCCAGTCAAAAGTAATCAAGCAGGAACAGAAAAAAGAGTTACTATAAATTTTTCAATTGCAACCAAATCAATAGAAATGTACCCTCTTAACGAGAAGCTAAGTGATATATATCCAATCTGTCTAGGATCTAATTTGGACAATGTTTTCATTTGGAAACTGTTGGTTTTTTGCACTTTTATTTGATATTTTTACATGAGCTACGAAAAGGTGATCTCTGCTGTTTAAATGTGACAATTGATAACTATGACATGCTATGATGTTTGAAGTATCAAATGAAATTTTATCGAATTGTGTTCGCAGTCTTTTGCGGTATTTATCGACAAACGAAAAGAGCTGTGAACAGCCTTAAAGTTTTTGCTCTGATAAGTAAGTTGAACCGAACAAAGATAGGTCAGTATTTAATTCACAAATTCAAACTTGATGAATACAAATCACCTCGAAAAAGATCATCGTACAAACAGTTTTGTCATAAGAGAAGAAAACGCAATCGCAGAGATATTGGGCGCTCATTTCCAATCAGTTCATTCCGTTTAACCCGAATCATAGGGCGGTTGAACTTTGCTTCCAACAGTTTTTAGAACTAAAAACTAGTTCAGAAAGCATTAACTTCAACAAAACTGTATTTAACTGTTCTAAATCTGCAAATGATCTGTCTAACAGCCGAACAGAAAATTATTTCATAACCTTGGACGACCTAAAGGACCTATTCAATAAGTTGAGTAGTAAGGTTACTTCGGGAGTAGATCGAATTCCGAATATTGTTCTAAAACAGTTACCGGTAGGTAAGCAATATTCCACAATATTTTGTGCTATTTAGTAATATGTTAAGTAATTCATATTTTGCTTCTCAATGGAAAGTAGCTAAATTAGTGGTCGTACCTAAAAAAGACAAAATAAGAAAAAGCATTTACAACATTCGGCCAATAAGCATGCTACCAAACATAAGCAAAATTTTTGAGTTGCTCATAAATAAAAACATAAATAAAACAATAGATTTCCACAAACCCACAACAACTCCAAGCAATTCGGCTTCAAATATGGCCACTCAAGAAATCCACAGTACATGCAATTAATATTTTGGTCTCAGAGATAAACTGGAATTGGCAAAAACAAATTCGTTACTGATGCCTGCTCTATTGGCTTGGAGAAGGCATTTGACCAAGTGTGGATCCAATGATTGATCGTAAACTTATTAAAATTACTTCTGCTAATCTATAACATGATAAGTTCCAAGCAATTTTTTGTAAATTTTAACTCCATCACAAGTACCATTTCACATTCGAAAATCAGGTCTCCAACAGGGCACAGTTAACGCGCCTATTCTCTTCACACTATATATTAACGATCTGCTATCTCAAATCGATTTGCAGTTGATATTCTCATATACCATTCAAACGACAATGTAGAAGAAAAAACAAACGACTACAACTAATTGAAAAGTATTCTACAGGACTGGCATCTCAAGATCAATGTAAACAAATGTGAGAGCATAGTTTTTCGTTCTCCGGTCGTCAGATGCAATAATAATGTTTGCAGAAATTGGAGACAATTCCAGATAAAATCGCGATCTACAAATAGCAGAATACCATTACTAGACACCGCTAAGTATTTAGGCATACACTTAGATAGATATTTGTACTTTGATACACATATCACTCAACTAATTGCCAAATCATATAAGTCCTTTTATGCATATAGGAACATGTTTAGCAATAAACACATAAATAGTAGAGTTAAAGCAATAATGTACCAATCTCTTATAAGACCCATTCTCTCATATGGAAGTGTTATTTGGTTTAATATTTCGCCTACTTATATGGAACGGTTAAGGATATGTGAAAGCAAAATTGTACGAGCTTGTCTACACATGTACAGATGCCCTAAAAGTAATTTCTTGAAGTATTATTCTAATCTAACAAGAATTATATAACGCTGCAAAGATCATACGCATTGATAATCAAATAATTAACCTGACGAGGCTGCATATACTAAGGTGCCTTGATACTCCAGATAACCCCTTAATAAAGACTCTTTTCTATGAAAGCGACCTTTATTTTGAAAACTGTCAATGCTCGGGTTACACGCCCCCAAGCATATTTCTGTACTTAGATAAGAAGGTATACATGCAGTGCAATAATGGATGTCAAATTTTGTTCATATTTATAGGAGAGCAAATGAAAAGCAAATAGGAGCAAACATACTCACTGGCCAGAACCAAAGGATCGACACGTCTATGTCTTGTAAAGATAAAGTAAAATGTATCTCAATTAAAAATATTTGTTGGTGGATTACAAGCTGAGCTAACACATTCTATTTTTTTTTCGCTATTGGTTAACATTTTTTAGTTTATAAGTCCTTTTCTTTTAGTTTATAATTTTTGAAGCGATGTTTTTTTTTCACTTTTCATCGCATCATACCTAAGTTTAATATTCACAAATATAGTTAATGTTAAATATATAATTCTTAAAAGGAACACTTAAATAGAGATACCAATAATTTAATGAGAGCTCGCTTAGAGACAACTTAAAACAAAAACAAGAAAAAACTTTAACTTCGGTTGAACCGAAGCCCTAATACCATTCACACGAAACTTCAAATAGTATTGTAATACATAAAAGTGGGGGTTTAAATAGGGGGGTGGTACACGCTCACAAGTAGATGTGTATGAGGCGATGTAGTAGATGTGTAAGATGCCGCCACATCGAATTTCAAGTTGATATTGACGTTTTCCATACAAATGCATAAAAGTGAGCTGTAGTTTTATACGGGATTATCTTAAAAAGTGGGCGGGAAACGCCCATTTGTAAATGTATATAAAGCATACTCAGTATAATCCACCAAATCAAATTTCAAGCTAATATTGATGTAAATGAAGAATTTCATAAAAAACACAAAATTGTACGGTTGGTTTGTATGGGGGGCTACCCCAAAAAGTGGGGTGACCACGCCCATTAGTCTACGTATGTTAAGCGGCTGTCTCTTAAAAGGCATCATATCGCATTTCAACCTAATATTGACATTAATAAAAAAGTTTTTCTTACAAAAAGTCAAAAGAGAGGAGCTACCCCAAAAAGTGGGGTGACCACGCCCATTGGTCTACGTATGTTAAGCGGCTGTCTATAAAAAGACCACATATTGCATTTCAACCTAATATAGATTTTAATAAATAAGTTTTCTTACAAAAAGTCAAAAGTGGGCAGCAGGTTTGTATGGGAGCTACCCCAAATAGTGGGCGTGGTAGGTCAATTAAACCACAATTAAAAGAAGTATATGTGCAAAATTTTAACTGGATAGCATATGCAATTGGTCCCCAAAAAATGCGCAACAACATACAGACGGACAGACAGACAGACGGACATGGCTAGATCGATTCGTATCGTCGAGCTGATCAAGAATATATATATATATATATACTTTATGGGGTCTACGATAGCTCCTTTAATGCGTTACATACTTTCAGACAAACTGATAATACCATTTCACACTATGTGTGAATGGTATAAAAATCAAAGTTGATGACCAAACATGCATGGAGGATTCTGCTTAAAGGGGATTCTGTTATGAGAAAAATGTCGACAACACTAGTTTACACCAATAAGGAGCAATCTTTTAGATTTCATTCTATGCACTTTACAGTGTAGATTTCACACATGCCCACTATTTTTTATAATTTTTTTAAAAATCATTTTCGCTATATCTTAAAAAGAAACACGGTTTTTGGCAGTTTTTTTAGTTATTGGCTAATATATGCATGCAGTTTGGTCCTATTTCATAAATTGTGCATGGTTCTAAATGTCTCTAAATGTCCCTTTCCAACGTTTAGACGCTTTATGCGGATCGGATGAGATTTGATGGAATTACAGGAGATGAAACTTACAAAATTTTCTGCCTCAAGCCGGCATCCACTAATAGTGGGCGTGACACGTCACTTGATTATTATGCAAAGACTCCGTCCTCCATACGAAGCCACCTTGTCAAATGTCAAATTGATTTTGATTTCGATATTAAAAAGTTTTTTATAAAATATTCTAAAAGTGGCTTCTGGGATTGTAATTGGCGGAGTCCTAAAACGGAAAATCTCACCTATTTCTCTATAAGAGTGAAGCGTTCGTCCATAAGAAGCCACTATATTCAATTTTAAGTTTATATTGACTGTAATAATAATGTTTGCTTACAATATCGCAAAAGTGGGCGGAAAGTTTGTATGGCAGCTACACCAAAATGTGAGCGTGGCACGCCATTTGATATTTATGTGAAGCGTTCATACATAAGAAGCCGTCACATTTAATTTTAAGTCGATATTGAACATTTTCCAATAAAACGTTCTCCATACAAATAGTGAAAAGTGGGCGGCTGATTTGATTTTGGGGGCTGCCACGAAAGTGGGGGATCCATCTGTCTGTCATTCTGGTCGTCTGGATTTTATAGCGCATTTTTTGGGGAACAATTTTTAAGCTATCTAGCTGCACTTTGACTTCTTTTTATTGCAGTTTTATAGAGTATCAAAATTTAGGGTAGCCCATATACAAACCACGCCACACTTTCGACTTTTTGTATAATTACTTGTAAAATTACTGTCAATATCATCTTCAAAATTAGCATGGCGGCTTCTTATGAATGGACTCTTCACAACTATATCAATGGGTGTGATCCGCCCACTTTTAGAAGTACCCCAATACCTTTTTGTATGGAAAGCGTTTTTATAGCTGTCTGTAAGGACAATTTGACATGACGGTTTCCTAAGTACGCATTCGTCGCATAAATATCAAGAGCCGTGCCTTTTAGGGTTAGCCCCATAGAAACTTACCGACCACTTTTGTGATTTTGTATGAAAACTTTCTTATTATAGTCAGTATCAACTTAAAATTTAATACAGTGACTTCTTATGTATGAACACCTCACATATAGAAAAATGGAAGTGATTTCTTCATTTTATAGGCAGCTCGCATACTCAGCCACAAGCAATTGCAAAATGCCTACGGCTCTTCTTTCAATATTAGATCCTGCAGAACGGCATTTTTTTAATCAGATAAGCTCGTATCTAATTCACTATTGTTGGATTGTTCACGCATATTGTTTAAATGGACTTTTGGATTATATGGATTATAAAAAGTTAGGAAGTGCTTCAGCTTGTATAAACTGCTAATATCCACAAACAACCACAAAAGTGTCACATAGCTTTGCTCGTATTCGTGTCAAAATAAAATGTAATTAGTAAACGAAATACATCGTCCTCAAAAACCTTGACATTGTTTTTCAACAAAATTCGTGACACCCGTTTTGCCGGTGACAAGCTAAATGTAACAAAAACTGAGTGTTTTCTATAATAATTTGTATTTTGCCAAATATTCTAGATTTTAATGTCAAATAAAAATCATACTCAGTTTTTTGTTTGTCACAGAGAGTCGAGTAGAATTTGTGAATTCAAGTGTAAAAACTAAATTAACGCGACAATCTTTTTAAGTGTAGAACAATTTGTTTGCCCGCTGAAATATGTCTTGCACTGAAGTAACCATTGATCTAAGTAAATGTAAGCGTGAGAAGCCGCTGCCTGAACGCTTCAGTTTGCAACCCTTGTATTTGGACACCGAGCAGAATAAGAAGGAGCAAATTCTAAAAGAAGTCGAACTAAAGGCGCTGGTTCAGATCGCCGTTGCCGTCGAATTGCCGAAGCTGGACGAGCTAAAGGCAGCAGTTCAGGCTGCACGTCAACTACTTACAATTGGCAGCAGTCCAGAAATTGAGAAGGTACTCAATAGCGGCATTATGCCCATAATTGAGATCTCCCTAGAGTTAGACAAGCCAGCAATTCTACAGTGGGAAGCAGCATGGATTGTCACCACTATGGCCAGCGGCTCTGCGGAGTATGCGAAGCAAATCGCAATTGATGGAGTTGTTATTGAGAAACTGAGCAATCTGCTATATATAGAAGATATAACCGTCTGCGAGCAAGCAATATTGGCGCTAGGCCACATAGTTCACCATGGCGCAGTTATACGTGATATGGTATTGCAGAAGAGTGTGCTTGAGCCGCTGTTCTCATTGATTCATCCAGAAACAGCGATTTCAGTCGAGCGCGCTGTCTACTGGCTTATCATGACCTTATGTAGACACACAGACACGCCGCTTAGTGCAGCCATTCTGAGAAGAATGTTAGTAGTACTTCATCAACTCGAAACTCATACAGTTCCGACCATACTTTTCTATTGGATTTCGACTGTTAATTATATAGCGGATTGTGGACCTGAACAAGTTCAACTGATTTTCGAAAGCCGCATAGAGTCAAGACTAATTCGAATGTTGGTCCAGCACAATGACAAAGTGCGCATGCTGACCCTGCACACACTGGGTAACATTGCTATCAAGGGTACGGCTGAGCAGGTTAAACAATTTCTGAGCGATGATGTCATGCTGTACTATCCGATTATGATGTCCAAAATCAACGATGCAGTGCTCGAATACGCCTTATGGTTGCTATCCATTATAGCTGCGACAGGCTGGTATGAGTCATTATTCATATTCAACAACGGTCTACTGCCAAAAATAATTGCACATCTGGACGACACCATAGTTCCACTACAAAAAGAAGCTGCCTGGACTATTCGAAACATTACAGCTGGCGGAAATCGCCAACTGATTTCGGAATTATTACAGCACGACATCATTGAACCCATCTCCAAATTACTGAGCAGTCAAGATGTAGAAATCGTTATTCTGGGTCTCGATGCTATCAATAATATGATGAAAATTGCAATGTGTCAATCGCGGTACGTAGCCATGCAGATTGATGAAGTTGATGGACTACAAATGCTTCAAAAATTACAAATCCATGAAAATTCTCAGATTAATCAGTTGGCAAACGAAATAATATGCAGATACAATTGAGCTTAGATTGAATTACAATAGAGGAAGAGCACCATAACTTCAATTACGACTTATAAACCGAATTTGAGTTAACGATTCTTTAAAATTATCGTATTTAGCGCAATATTTTTACAATTTGGCAGCAAAAGCGGCAGAGCGCGAGCCAAAGAACTGAAATTATACTTATAAAATTATATTTTTGATATGCATTATACGTATACCTACAAGGTTTGATCTAAAAATAACAGAACTTTTAATTTAAATCATCATAGAACACGTAGCGCCATCTATTAAATGTGTGTGGCAGTGTTAGAAAGGTAAATTTTTCTTCTTTCGAAAGCACCTAAGTTCATGCTAATCGCTTGACAGGTTACAAAATGACACACGTTTAAGAACAGCAGTTTTTGAAATTTGCTGAGACTTACGAATTGTGCAAAAAAAAAAGTTTATGATGATGATTGTGTGAGTCGTACTCAAGTTTAAACGTGGTTTACACGATTTAAAAACGGACGTGATGATTTAAATGATGTTCCAAGACCTGGACGACCCGAAGCATCTAATCGTGCTGAGTTAGTGGAAAAACTAAGTGAAATAATCGCTGTCGATGCAATTTCCACTGTGAAATTGCATTCATTCATCTTGCTGTACAATCTACAAAATCCTAACTGAAGATTGGGTAAAAGAAAGCTGTGTGCACGTTTTGTTCCACATGAGTTAAACGATGATCAAAAAATTGTTCTAACTTCTCTTGCTACAGACAACCCGAAGCCAACCCTTTATAACTTAAAAACCGACTTCTAGAGCAACATTTACGATCGGATATTTCTTTAAAATCTCCAAATGATATTGAAAGTTCCGTAATATATTTTAATGACACTGTAGCTGAATCAGCTCCTAATTCTACCTCTATTTTAACTCAAAAAGTATACTGCCAAGTATACACTCGCTTTCATTCGACATCAAATTGAAGAAAATAGAAAGCTTCGGAAAAACTGGCAAGCTACAAGATGTCCCGAAGACAAAAAGAACTTAAAGCGAATTGCAAATAATAGTATAGAAAAGTATCTAACTCACCTGGCTCCAACCATAGGCACTAATTTCTCTCTTTAGAAGGCTACTAGTATATTAAGAAGAACCACCACACACACTTCACCACTAAAGAAGCAAGATGGACCAAAACAGATTTTGAAAAGTCGTCAGTCCTTGCTGACTTTTATCAAAAAACTTTTACGAACATCTCATCAAGCTGCACCTTTTGCAACATTCCAATCCGATATGTAGCTAACAAAAGCTATTGATAAAACTAAAATAAAACAAGAAAATTTAAATCGTATTGTAAAACATAAATGTGAGGGGTTTAAAAAGGGGCTGGCCCAAAAAGTGGGTGGTACACGCCCATTAGTAGATGTGTATGAAGCAACCATCTATAAGATGCCGTCATATCGAATTTCAAGTTGATAGTTACGTTTTTTATACAAATGCATAAAAGTGAGCTGTGGATTTGTATGGGACTACCTCAAAAAGTGGGCGGGACACGCCCATTTGTATATGTATACGAAACAGTTGTCCATTAAAATCCACTAAATCGAATTTAAAGCAAATATTAATTTAAAAAAAGAATTTTTTTATAAAAAAAAAACAAGAAGTAGGCGGGACACGCCCATTAGTCTATGTAGTCTATCTAGTTGATAATACCATTTCACACTATGTGTGAATGGTATAAAAAGTCGGCCGGGTATGATATGATAACTGGAAAGCTGCTTGAAGAACTTCCATCGAAAGCTATACGCTATCTCTGAAATATGTTTAATGCTGTTATTAGACTAAAATATTTTCCAAAGACATGGAAGGTAGCAGAGGTTATAGCAATAGCTAAGCCTGGCAAAAATGCCACAAACCGATAAGCCTTTTGCCGATTTTATCAAAGTTGTTTGAAAGAATACTCAAAGAAAGATTACAACCCATACTTGACAATAGCTTCATTATACCTGACCACCAGTTTGTATTTAGAAAACAACACTCAACAATTGAACAAATACATAGGGTAGTTAATAAAATTTCGACAGACCTTGAAGATAAGAAACATTGCATAGGAATTTTTCTCGATGTAGAAAAGGCACTTGACAAGGTATGACATAAGGGATTATTATTCAAACTAAAATCCCTACTTCCGCATGACTTCTACCTACTGCTAAAGAGTTACTTATCAGATAAACGCTTCTATGTAAAAGTTAAAGACGCTTTCTCTTCATTTAGACAGATTAATGCAGGAATACCCCAAGGCATTGTGTTGGGACTCCTTATTTATTTACTTTTCACTCAAGATTCACCAAAGCCCGAGGAGCCGTTTTCTATGATTGCAACTTTTGCAGATGATAAAATTCTGTTTTATGCTCACAATGACATAAATGTAGCTTCCCAAAAACTCCAAAACATACTAGACAATACCATAGTCTGGTTTAGTAAATGGGCTATAAAAATTAACGAAATCAAGACCACAAAAGTTGTTTGTGTTGTACTCGTATTTAGGACCCCCTCAAAATAAACAATAAAGACATACCCATAGAAAACTCGGCAAAATACTTAAGAATAAACATGGGCAGTAAACTGAGCTGGTGATAAAACATGGCGACAATCTGCAGAATGGAAGTCAAAAAACCAGCCAAAACCTAAAAAATTGCGTTGTTAGAAGTCAAGAATCAAGACAATGCTGATAACTTTCTATGATTCCAAAGATGTTGTTCACAAGGAATTTGTTCCATAAGATCAAACTGTCAATGGAGAATAATTTTTACAAGTTTTACAAGTTTACATCGGAGAGTTATACGTGTTAGGCTCGAATATTCCAAAGGAAATCAGCTGTTTTTATTGCATGAAAATACACACAAGTATAAACATTTTCAAAACCTCACAATGATTTATGAACACTAAATATGAGCACGAAGTTTTGGTCTAAATTTTCGCCATTATTATCTTAAATTTTCCTAATACCAATATTACGACGCTAATTAAGAGCTTATTTAAAAAATACTTGATGGGCGTTTTCAACGATAATTTACAAGCTACAAAATATTGGGTAATCTAAAGTTTTGTAGCTTTTTCCTCTAATTTCCGCCTAAGTTTCATAGTTTTTTGTATAGTATACACTACGGTTTGGAGCATTTTCAACAGAAGCAAACATAAACTGGTCACAAATTCAATAAATCATAATTTTTGATCGGCTGATCTGAATAAGTTTGGAGCGATAGGTCCAAAATAGCCGCAATACCGATGGGTTGGTATTTTTAACTTCTTTATTTTGGAATAGCGGTGGTCCGATTTCATACGTATATGCTAACAATTACTGTATCTCTTAATCTATATGCAGTCGAACGAGTGTGTTCGACTTGGAGATACCCTGTTCCGTGTCTAAGGCTCTTTATTTGAACCATATATTTGTATGGGGGCAATATATTCTATAGTGTGGTATATCTTCTAATATATTTTACCAAGTTTATGTTCGTGAGGACTTAAATGATGACCAGCATCGGCATCATGCAAAATGCACTTGCCTATAAAAAGAGAGTGTTTTGGGAAGCCATCCAAAAGGCTTGTACCGATATGCGCAAGGACATTCAGGCCGACGGCAACAAGAACATTCATGAAAATTTTGACTGGAAGTGCGGAAAGCATTTACGTTTCTATACACTAAGTCACATGTAGGTGGCACCGCAAGAAAATGTGCGGTTAGCTTTGAAGCGCATCGTGTAAATATGTGAGAAATGGTGAAAAATCTTTCAAAAATGGTGGTTATCAAAGTTAATCAATAAATTTTTCTTATACTTTTACTAACAGCTTGTCTGAAAGTGTGTAACGTATTGAAGCATCCATCAGAGACTCCACGAAACGAGTCGATCTAGGCTTGGTTGTAGCTCTTTTTTTTATCTAAATTTTTAGATATCTTGCTGAAACCCAATATATTCTTGCAACCATACATGGTTCATATCAAACTCACCGCCCACTTTTGGTTTTTTGCATTGAAAACTTATTCCACAACAAGTAAGTACTTAAGCAGGAACATATTGAAAAATTTTGTTGTATCTAGGAGACTCTCTGAGTAAGAACAACGGATACAACAAAAAGAACAATGATGACTTTTTACACAATTTATCGCCAATAATCTCCATTTAGTAGTCCAAGACGTTATTGCAAAAGCCCTGGATGCAAGAAAATTCATTGTGCGAGGCTCACAAAAACACATCGCACGATAGCAGTACCTGCAATAAGCTGCGGAAAGAAGATGAAGAAGAAAATGGGGTAGATATACATGCGCTATGCACATACTCTCGTACACGGTGTCATCAAAGGTTTTTTTTCTTTTAATAAACAATGTTTGAAAATCAAAATAGAGAGAATTTTGAAATTGAGAAAGCAAAACTGCCAAGAAACCACAAACTGCACAGACGAATAAAAAAGGTACGCACTAGGCTCAGCATGGTGCACGCAGCACGTCTCAACAGTCAACGAAAGCTAGACGTCGAAACTTTTTCAGCCAAACTCTACCAACTACTATTTCGGATATACTCTTCATCTTCTGAAGATATATGGGTGCAGTGGGAACATATCCCCCCGCTTCATAGATACGGCTATCAAGGAGGTCATTCGCATACACCAGACCTTTAACGAAATCTTCGTATGACAAGCTACTGCTGAAAAATACACCGCCTACAGAAGAACTTCAAGAAATTCAATACTCTTCAGATCCTAACCATCGGAAGTTTATTTATCGGATGTAAATATTAGTACGGTCCGTTTTTAAAAGATGGCTTTGTCTGTTGTGAATATTTCATAGTAACAGTAGATTTCGGTAGTTTCAGAGAGGTTGGACATTTGTCAATAATATAATAAGTAATTCAGTTTCAGATGTTCTATTTTTCTGGTTTAATTGGAAGAAAAGTGCAGCTGAAGCGCATCGAATGCTTGTGGAAATTTATGGTGAAAATTGTGCAACTGATAAATCATTTCAAGAATGGTGATTTCATCGTTGAAGACAAGTCTCATTCTGGACAGTCAAAATAATTACAAGACAAAGAATTGGAGGCGTTACGCGATGATGATCCGATTCAAATGCAAGAGGAGCTGGAAGAATCATTGGGAGTGACTCAACAAACCGTTTCTGTACGATTGAAATCCATGGGAACGATACGAGCTGAAACCGAGAGACAGTGAAAGGCGAATTTTCAATTGCGAGTAGCTGATTCAAAGGCAAAAAAGAAAGGGTTTTTTTGCATTGAATTTTGATTGGCGATGAGAAATGTGTACATTCTATGATAACGCCAAGAAATGAAAAAAAAAATGCTACGCTATGCCTAGTCAATTGTTGCCATCTTCCTCAGCATCAACACCAAAGCCAAAAATTCATGGTTCGAAGGTCATGTTGTGTATCTGGTGGGATCAAAAGAGTGTTGTGTACTATGAGCTACTGTAACCTCGCGATTCCATTACGGGCGATCTGTATACACTACAGTTGATTCGTTTTAGACGTGAATTACATGAAAAACAGCCGGAATACGAGCAAAGACATGACAAAGTTATTCTTCTACATGACATAAACTCGATCGCATGTCGCAAAAGTCGTGAAAATATATTTTTGGAAACGCTTAAGTGTATTCTCCGGAAATTGATTTCTGGTTGTTCCGACGTATACAGCACGATTTTTCAGTTCATCGGTTCATTTCTTTCGCAGAAATCAAAAATTAGCTCCCAGCTTGTATTGCTTCTAAAGACGAGACATTTTTTCGAGATGGAATTCGAAAATTGTCTACGAGGTGGAAAAGATAGGTTTTGACCACAAAAACTGTCCGAACTCCCAATATTTAGGTTTTTTTTATTTAGCAGACTCATCTTAATCTGAAAAAAAAAACTCTTTTTAAATTGTTTGCACTGAGCTCCTTATATGACCATGAAAAATGCACACCAGTAGAAATGAATTGGTAGAACTTCGTTTCATATTCTTTTGGAAGTGCGACTCTGAATAATTTACCCAAAAAGACAAATAAATTTGTAGTTATAAAATTTGTTGTTTTTTTTTTGCTTCAGGTTACAAGTAAATGTAAACATATGAATCCAGCAATTTTATTCAGGCTTAAAACTAGTTTAGCTTGAATTGACAACAATGTAGCTAAATTAGTGTAGCAAGCCAACATGCTACAATATAAGCCAGCGATTCATACACATACTGCATTACATTTCACTGTAGATCATGGGGATTGGCGTTGAATAATCAAAAAACTCTGCAACATAAGCAAAAATAAATCATAAAGCTTCGTAAACTTCAAAAATGTATATACGGCGTATATATTAGTATCGTGTGTGTATATACATAGCAACTACGCTAATCTTTATCCACGCTCCAAACGTTAAACTCGAAACGCAACATGTCTTTCGCATTATTTAAGGCCGAGACACTGGTTACTTATTCCCCAAATGCAACCAGCACACAGCAACTGACAATCATCAACCTCAACAACCAGCCATGCAACTTCATCGACCGATCGAGTCAACCAGACCAGCTTACTAAGATACAATACGATAATGAAGCTCATATGTGGAGAAGCGAATGAACACATAACACGCAGCGAGAGCCAGCAAAAGATACACAGATACAAACACACACACACACACACACACACACAGGCACACACACTCACGCTCACATAATTGTCCCAATGCAAAGACTAGTCTCCACAATGTATCTGAAGGGGCAACGTTCACCTATGCGTCTCGCTATGCCGCGACGCAACAGAAACAGCAGCAGCAGCAGCACTGTGCGGAGCGAAGCAGCTGCTGTGATTGAGGGGCTACTGCCGAAGTTGGCGCAGCGCACAAAGATCTTTCGTTAACTTGGCCAGAGCGAGATGGCGCTTTAATGCTTTGTTTATTTGTTGGAGAGCGCAGCGCAGCGCAGCTGTGAGATTCGTTAAGATTTTTGTTGTTTCTTTTTGTATTCTATTTTTTTTTGTTGTTTTTAACGTAGTTGTTGTTGTTTTGTTGTTATTATTATTGTAGTTGGTGTTGTCGCCTGCCGCGCCTTGCCTTGCGCTCTACTTTTAACCAGTTTCTCGTGTCTGTCGTTCTACAAGAACAAGCTTTACTATAGATACAGAAATATATACGTACGTAAGTGTATAAAGATACATATATATATCTATCGTACGTACATACATACGTTGTACGAGTATAAGCCAAGATTTCAAGCCGACTTTCGAGCTGAGTTGAGCTTAGCTTAGAGTTTTGTTGTGCTGCTGTTTTTTTTTTTTTTTTTGGTTTTTTTTTTCAACTTCAGCTTAAACTTCATTCGATCTGGCTTGTTTGGCTTGTTTTCTTCTTGACTTTTCTTTGTTGTTGTGTTAATTTTTCTTGCAGTTTCCTTCTTTTTTGTTTGTTAGATTTTCCTATTGATAACAGATTTTGTCTCAAACAAATATTTAGTTATCATTGGCACCATCATTTTTTTTTGGCAAAACATGCTTTTAAACCATTCGGCGACAACCAAGTATACAACTTAGAATCTTCTATTACTTCTATTACTTTATCAATCTTAGGGTTAGACTGCATAAAAACATAAAACCAATATCTATTTATTTACTTGAACATATTTTTTTTAGGTTGCTTGAGCCCAATACTGAGAACGTTGAAAATTTTTGCTACCGAAATTGTAAATTATTACAAAAAAACAAAAAACAGTGTGCCCAAATTAACATGAAATACTAAAATCGGATATTTATTACGTGACAACTTCACACATATTGATTTTTCTGCAGAAATTCAAATTCTATGATAACTGTTTTTTTTTTTATATATGAAGTATTTTCGGGTGCAAACATTTTTGTTATCTGAGTACTTGATGAAAAAGAGTTCGCGCCGACAAGTTTTTTTGGGTATCATAAATTTCATTCATCGATCTTAGTATTGAGCTTTAAGCTAGAAATACTACCATATACTTTTATAGTGTGAATGGACCACTAGT
Organism: Leucophenga montana; assembly: GCA_035044765.1. Classification (NCBI taxonomy): domain Eukaryota; kingdom Metazoa; phylum Arthropoda; class Insecta; order Diptera; family Drosophilidae; genus Leucophenga; species Leucophenga montana. Next base: position 261,935 of record JAWNNQ010001131.1, read on the forward strand.
AATTGAAGTCTCCATACCAATAACAAGTCTAACATGCGATATTGTTTCTTGTTATTTCTTTGTATAAAAGAGTTTATGGTGTATAGTGTTTTTCTAGCAAATGAATTATGAAGTATTTTGAAAGAAATATAGAAGACCGTCGAGTCTATTAACCATGTCTGTCGGTCTATATGCGAGTTCCACTACGAGGGCTGCTATTTATATTTCGGGAACTGGCCACACTAATGTCAAAAGCTAAAATCTGGCAAGACCATAATAAAGTTTGACATTTTTTGACAGAAACGTACTCACAAAGCTTTGATGTACAATTGCTATTTGTTTTGTTTACAGTGAGTTAAGAAATGCAATTTGGCTAAAAAATGGAAATTTCAAGAGTTTCAACTTTCCGTTGGATTATTTTTCACAACTTTCGACGTGGATTATCTCAACAAGAATGTGTCAATGAACTCAGTTCTTTGTATGGCGATAAAGCACCATCAAAAACCACAGTATATCGCTGGTATAGTGAATTCAATCGTGGTCGTAGTTCGGTCGCCGACGAATTCCGTGAAGGCCGTCCAAAATCGGTTGTTGTGCCCAAAAATATCGATGCATCGCGTGAACTAATAATGCAAGATCGTCATGTGGCATATCGTGAGATAGAGGCATCCTTGCACATTAGTTACACTTCAATACATTCAATTTTGCACGAACACTGAGCTGTAAAAAAAATTGTCTCTCGTTGGATACCACATAATTTATGAATCGCTCAAAAAAAGGGCTCGCGTCGATTGGTGTAAGGAAATGATTAAAAAGTTCGACCGTGGTGCTTCAAAAGACTTGTATAAAATCGTGACAGGTGACGAATCATGGATCTAAGCATATGACCCTGAAACAAAACAGCAATCGACCGTGTGGGTATTCCAAGACGAGCCAAATCCAACAAAAGTTGTTCGTGGAAGAAGCACAGCGAAGTAAATGATCGCCTGTTTCTTCGGCCGAATGGGTCATGTGGCCACTGTTCCGCTTGAGCAACGTATGACGGTCAATTCTGAGTGGTACACGACCATTTGTTTGCCGGAAGTCTTCGGAGAAATTCGTAAAACCAACCGCCAAAGACGAATCATTCTCCATCATGACAATGCAAGCTCTCACACATCTCGTCAAACAAGTGCATTTTTGAGCATTCAAAACATAGAATTAATGACTCATCCTCCGTACAGTCCTGATTTGGCACCCAATGACTTCTTCTTGTTCCCGAGTATCAAATGTAAACTGCGTGGTCAACGATTTACGAGCGCCGAAGAAGCAGTTGAAGCGTTCAAAAACCATGTTTTGGAGATGTCTCAAGAGGAATGGAAAAACTGCTTTGACAAATGGTTTGAACGAATGCAAAAGTGTATTGATTATCAAGGGGAATATTTTGAAAAACAATGAAGTCATTTTCATTTAAAAATGTTTGTTATTATTTGCTATTCCCGCAATATAAATAGTACCACTGTGTATATGAGTCTGTTTATCAAGGACTATTCAAATTAGTTACACCAACTTGAAATTCTGATTCAGTCTTGTTACAATGAACTCAGTTCTTTGTATGGCAATAAAGCACCATCAAAAACCACAGTATATCGCTGGTATAGTGAATTCAATCGTGGTCGTAGTTCAGTCGCCGACGAATTCCGTGAAGGAAGGAATTTCTACGAAATTTAACAATTAGTAGTTAGCTCATATATTTTATAATGCAAACAAAAAAGAAAAGTAGTTATTAAATATTATAAATGACTAAGGTCATTTTACATTGGGAAATATTTTTACATATATTTTTCGTCAATGCGAAAGAAGGAATTATGTTTACACAGAAAAAATGATCGGGTGCTTTAAAGTATGCCAGTACCTATCGTCAGTTAGCTTTTGCGCACATTGCAAATCATTGTTTTTATATCATGCTTAATTGAAAAACGTCTTGTGTATTATACAGATTTATATTATGCAATGATAAAGAAATGAAAAAGACGTTATATTTTCCAAGTATGTTCTATTGCATTCTTGCAACTACGGCTCTGTTTCATTCTTCTGTTTATTGCTGTTGCATTACTTCATCTAAACTGCTCCAATGGCTAGTAGCATCGCTACAGTTTGGGGCTTTTCGATAGTTTCTGTCGTTCATTGTTTAGACAGTCAAAGACGAATGTTTATACATTATTAATGTTATTTTCATTTCAATTAATTATTAAATGTGAATTATAATAAAATAAATAAAAAGTAATAATGCAGCAGTCGTGCCATCACGACCTCGATATATCCTGTACCCTTACTTAAGTATGCACATACAATTCCGATGAAACTGGCACTGAGAACACCACTTCGGTAGAACGATTTCGAGTTATGAATTTTTAAATTATATTTGTAGCAGTGCGACACCTCGAGAGTCTATGACGTGAATTTATTTTCTCTAAATATTCTCTAGCCAGAACACCTTTCTCTTCGACATACAGAGAAACGGATGGTCGGACTTAGTTAGATCAACTTGTCTTATCGTGATGATCACGAATATATACAGGGATGCAACAGAAATCGCTAGCGATTTGGCTACTAGTAATTTGCCAAATCGCTCAAAAAATTTGCGATTTGGTTTTTATACTCTTTTCACAAACCTTCTCAAACTTAGCAACATAAGGTAGACACCACGCAAGAATTAATTAGTCTAATGTTTCTTCTGTATTCTTATTGTACTTTTTCAGTATCATAATTGATAATTACTTAGTGTTGATACAGCCGTGAAATTTAAAAAAAAGCTGAATATCACGGTCGAGTTGACCGTAAGAAGCTCCATATATCAGCTGTAAATAAGCAGAAGTGCAAGGAATTTGCAAATGAGTACGTTTCCAAGCTCCCAGAGTTTTGGAACAAGGTTACTTTTTCGGCTGAGAGTAAATTTTGTATTTTCGGTATAAATGGAAATGAAACTGATAGGAAGAAAGAGCGGTACGGCCATTGAAAAGGAAACTTGGTTGCAAACCGTAAAACATGGTGGAGTAGGAGTTGTGGTTTGGGGTGTATGGCAGCCAATGGCGTTGGGAAACTAACATTTATTTAATCAATAATGAATCGAACTAGTTATATTCAAGTTGAAGTATAATTTGCTGCAAAATTCCCAGAAGTTGGGGCTTTAAGAAGAGTTTTGGTTTCAACAACGACCCCAAGTAAAGCATAAAGTAAAGCTCTGGCTCCTATATAATACAAAAAATCATTTGAGGACACATCCCCAATGCCCGGACCTGAAACCCATAAAGCATTTATGGGACTTACTCGACCGCATAATCCGTCAATATATTATTACCTCCATAAATATGAAAAAAGGCACAATAATGTAGGAATGGGAAAAATTACAACTGAAGATACAACAAATTTGTGAACTCCATGCCAAGACGTTTTACGGAGGTACTGGCGAGAAAGTGGTACCCTAACAGTTGTTAGCACATCATTTTCTGCGCAAAAAGAAGCCTGTACGCAGACTTTTGCGATAGTGCTTTTATGAAATGTTGCAGCATAAAATGAATTAAAACTATAGTTTAGAGCAATAAGGTGATGTAAACATATAATTAGTTAAGAGAAATTAATAAATTATATAATAAAATAAACTTTGATTCAATACATAAAACATTAGCTTAGATACTAATTGCGATTAAAGTTAAAATTTAAAATTTGTTTGTGGTGTATGCAGACTTTTTGGAGCAAGTTTATATTATATTTAGCTGGCGCTCAATTACGTAGTGAAAAGTTTCATTTTAATACGAATTTTGGGTTTTCTATTTATACACAGGGTCTTCGTAAAAATACTACAAAAGTTCCCTCTAGCACTCTTTAGTTTATACAAAACGAGTTCTATCTATCTTTCCAATTTATTCTATCACTGCAGCCAGTCAGCAGCAATGAAAAACATGTTTTTTCCAGAAAAAAAAAAAAAATGACAACACGATTTTAAAGAAAAGCTCCACGTTGCATCAGGGCGTGTGTTAGGCTGTGGAAAATCTATTCAAATCAAAATTGTTGCTTGCTTCGCATTAGGACAATATTATTGCTTAATTCGATTTGCGCATTTTTCGCTCTCGAACGTGTTTTGCATGCAGACTTGTAAGCTGACTGGTACGAGTACTTCTTGGGCCAAATGCATAGATCCTACGTTACCATAAAATGTTCGCCATTCTGACCACGAGCCATGGTTTGGCTGCCGCCTGCCTCTATGATTTTCAATGTTGTTTGATTGAAAGGTGGCAGCCCATTGGTCTTGAACGCTCCGCTCCTTGGTATTGTTCAGCCCGCTTACCACTTCTGTCCGCTCTGTCCGATTATTGCTGCTGCCGCTGCCGCTGCACCTGTCTACTCTTCTTCAGTTCATTTGGCCGTAGTCTTGACGCGCTAAGCGCTCGGCACGCATACTAATTATGATTATTGGCAGCGCTGGTGTCCGTTGGTAGTCAAGTCAATTTCTGTTTGTGTATCTTTCGTTTCGTCTGTCATATTTCTCGCGACGGATTTTCTTTATTTAGAAAATATTCATGCTTGTCGCCATTGCTAACAATGTACCCTGCTACCCCGCTACACCGCATTCCCATCATTTACCACTCAAAAACGCGTTTGGAAGTTACTCACCTGAGTTTTTTCTGTTTGTTGTTGTTTTTTCTTAGCTTTTTAAAAATCTTCTACTTAGCATTCTAAAGAAGTTTAGTTTGGACATTTCTTTGGGATACTTCTTAAGCTTTGCTTAAGGTATATGTATTTATTTGTTGTTGTTGTTGTTGCTGTTGTAGTTAATGTTTAGAGACACGCAAAAATATCTTGTAATTATCTTTTGCGTGCCAGGGTTGTTGATATTGTTTTTGTTGTTTAGATACGCTGCAGCCATTGCATGTTACAGAGTATCATCAGTTAGACGAAAAGTTTGTAACGCTGTGATATCTTCGCATATGGATACAAAAGCGCCATTTTTGGTTCAGACACTGATGAAAGTGTCACTTAGATTCTGTTTCACTATCAATTCTAAAATGTTCTCAACGCAATCGTTTTAGTTCCTCAGATAGTTTCAAGCCATTTATGTTTGAGTCATCTACATCAGTAAGAGCAGTTTCCAAATCTTCGCACTTTGAAAGCAGCTCAGTATAGTTTTGAAGATCGTTTTAAAGTTCTGAGAAAATTCGTACAAAATCTATAGACATCCTAATGCTACTTAAACTGCTGATATTAGCAATTTCATCATGGTTTTTCTAGTCAAACACTTTCTTCTTTTTCTGCCAGCAAACTGAATTTTCAATAGTTTCGGTAATTTATTTTGCAATATTGAGAACTATATCCAATATAGGTATACAGGATTATTGGATGCGATCAATAGGAGTATTTGATCACGAATAAGTAAATAGCTAATCTCTCAAGATTACGAGCTATCATGATCACTAAAAATGTAAACTAAAAATATTATTAAATTATTAAAAATATTATTAAATTATAAATATATTATATATTAAATATTAATCACATTTGTTACGCCCAAAAAGGTGGCTATTCTTCGCACAAAGTTTTAACAGTTTTGTTTAACTCTTGCATAGTTTATCTTTCATCTTCTAAATCTATAAAAAAAAAAATGAATGCTGTTTGTTGGTAAGCGCAGCTATAGAGAACGGCTGGACCGATTTGGAAAAATGTGTTAATGCTCGTTTTGGGAAAAGAATTTTTGGAAAATATATAAAGGCGGTTGGGCGTGTGTTTGAGATCCCATCCCTAGAGAACCAATGCGTAGATTGAGATATATATTCTATTTATAAAGATTTGAAATATATATTCGTGTGGTGCTCCGATTTAATAATTTATATATGTAAAAGGCACCGGAAGACACAAGATTTAGTGGAAGAAAGATCACGCCTTCTTTAAAGAAGGAAAACCAAACTTGTAATATCTAAGTAACTATTTGAGGAAGATGGACGGAGATGGATGGAGATTTGGTACCTACATATTTAAAAGACAATTTATAACCACTAGAAAAATGAGATGTGTTACGCCCCCATATAAGAGAGAGACCAAAGGAACGTATCAGTGCCGGCTAACCTAACTATTGATCCTTTGCTTATAGTATGTGGATTTTGTTGAAGTGGCTGCATACATCCTTGCGGTGCGGTGCCAGCTAGTTTAAAATAAAAAGTAACTAATTCCTTCATGCCACAGAACTCCGAGCGATTTGGTTTTTATACTCTTTTCGCAAACCTTTTCGAACTTAGCAACATAGGGTAGACACCACGTAAGAATAAATTAGTCTAATCTTTGTTTCGCATTATTATTGATTTTCTTCAATAGAAAAATTGATATTTTACAGTGATATTTAGTTAAATTCAAATTAATCGCATTTTTGTGACATTATTTTTGTAGTTTCCAAGCAAAAAAACTATAAATTTGTTGCCCGCCAAACTAAAAATTATGCCAGGTAACTCTACCAGCTGTGCGCTACTTTTGCGGTGGCATGTGAATGACAACAAACAATGTAGGCAAATTAATCGCTGTGAATTGCAATCAGCAAGTGAAAACAAAATTTCAAATCGTTAAAAATTAAACAAATAATTGTAAGACATGCTGCTTGTCAGACTCATTGCAATCAAAGAGTGAAGGAAGAGGCAACTCAGAAATGAGGCAATATACCGCAAGCGCCTCAGATGCGCATCGGAACCATTTTCGCAAGCAGACGCTAATAAATGTTTGCGGCGCTCTTCATAACTTATGGCATTTCTATGGCGACGTTGCCATCTAATAGAACTAAAAACTAAGTTCGAAAATCTTTTTAAAAAAAAGTGGCACCAGTGAAATGCAAATCGCTTGTCCGTTGGCTGTGACTGGCATATTCAATTAGCGATTTCATAGTTGATTTAGTAAAATGCTAATTAATTAATTAAAATACATTATTAATTATTTTTATTAATAATTCTTTACATGTAAATTAATCAGAAATTGTACTCCCTATCTGCAACGATAGGCCTTTTTATTTACAAAATATATTTTAGTCATTAATCACTAGCTCAATTACAGGCGTCCCCAGTATGACTGCAGCAAAAATAATACGCGCAATAATAGTCCGATCTGATCATTCAGAAAATATTCAAATTTATAGCTGTATGACACACGAGTAATAATATTTTCCGTTTCAATTCGGATCACCAAATATAGGGCGTTGAAAATACTAACCTCCAAATTTTTGATACCGAGAAATATCTAGAAAATCAGCATAGCCGTTCAATAGTTTTGCTTTTTTTAAATTTTTGACGAGTTAATGAAATACTTCTGTTGTCTGTGTTTGAATCATTTAGAAAACCTAAATTTTATGGTACAGGATTTTAGCACATGGAAAACAAAGAAACTTTTGTTCTACAGCTTTATTTCAAAATGTCGGAATTTGTCGGGAAAAGAAACAAAAAATTTCAGATTTCAATTGATTTTAGATTATTGTGAATTATTAAAAATTTATACCGATGAAAATAAATTTGTATAAGTACATTTTGCCTAAAATTGAGACAAAATATTATCGTTCATATTTTGAGTGCTAGTATAGTTAGAAAAATGTGTTTATTTTATACATAACTGTAATAATTCAGTGAGCAGAGATGTAGCATTGGGAACTTCAGATTTTGAAATATATTCTATTTGTCTCTCTCACGCACGTGTCATACTAATTTGAAAATCATCTGTTATACATCTGTTATACACATTTTGCGTGCCTTCTGTTACATCTTCTGTATTATAAAATTAGTAGTAATATTCCCATTTTTTGAATAATTAACAAAGAAAAAAGTTGACTTTGGTGGAACCAAAACTTAAATCTTCACACAACATTTCAAATCGTAAGATTTGTATAACTTAATTGTGGCTGGTGCGTTTGTTCGTAGTTACCTCAATAAATTCGGCGGAACAGGACTTTCAATATTTATGTGATATATTCATTCATAAGAAGCCACAATATCAAATTATAAGTTGATAAACACTGAAAAATGATAAACATGCACAAACCCAAAAGTGGTTTAGTTTGTATAAAGAACTTTCAATCAATTCTAGCAATATAAGTGAAAAATACGCATAAACTTGATATAAGAAGTTTTGTGAGTTGCCGGTAGGCTTTAATGTAACTCTTCAATATGTTTTATATTTGATTGTATTGAAATAAAATTGAATTAACTTTATTATATTTTGTATATGGATGAAATCTTCAGAGCCGCTGCTAAATGATTAACATGAGATGCCGGTCGATCATTATGAGGGGTACTATTTATATTTCGGGAATAGCAAATAATAACAAATATTTTTACATGAAAATGGCTTTATTGTTTTTCAAAATATTCCCCTTGGTGATCAATACACTTGTGCATTCGTTCAAACCATTTGTCAAAGCAGTTTTTCTATTCCTCTTGAGGCACCTCCAAAACATGGTTTCTGAACGCTTCAACTGCTTCTTCGGCGCTCGTAAATCGTTGACCACGCAGTTTACATTTGATACTCGGGAACAAGAAGAAGTCATTGGGTGCCAAATCAGGACTGTGTGGAGGATGAGTCATTAATTCGATGTTTTGACTGCTCAAAAATGCACTTGTTTGACGAGATGTGTGAGAGCTGCATTGTCATGATGGAGACTGATTCGTCTTTGGCGGTTGGTTTTACGAATTTCTCCGAAGACTTCCGGCAAACAAATGGTCGTGTACCACTCAGAATTGACCATCCTACGTTGTTCAAGCGGAACAGTGGCCACATGACCCATTCAGCCGAAGAAACAGGCGATCATTTGCTTCGCTGTGCTTCTTCCACGAACAACTTTTGTTAGATTTGGCTCGTCTTGGAATACTCACACGGTCGATTGCTGTTTTGTATGCATTTATTATGCATAGATCCATGATTCGTCACCTGTCACGATTTTATACACGTCTTTAATCATTGCCTTACACCAATCGACGCGAGCCCCTTTTTGAGTGATTCATAAATTATGGGGTATCCAACGAGACCAAAATTTTTTTTACAGCTAAGTGTTCATGCAGAATCGAATGTATTGAAGTGGAACTAATGTGCAAGGATGCCTCCATCTCACGATGTGTCAAATGACGATCTTTCATTATCAGTTCACGCAAAGCATCAATGTTTTTGGGCACAGCAACCGATTTTGGACGACCTTCACAGAATTCGTCGGCGACCGAACTACGACCACGATTGAATTCACTATACCAGCGATATACTGTGGTTTTTGATGGTGCTTTATCGCCATATAAAGAACTGATTTCATTGACTCATTCTTGTTGAGATAATCCACGTAGAAAGTTGTGAAAAATATTCCAACGAAAACCTTCTCTTGAAATTTCCATTTTTTGGCCAAATTGCTTTTCTTAACTCACTGTAAACAAAAAAAAATAGCAATTGTACATCAAAACTTTGTGAGTATGTTTATGTCAAAAAATGTCAAACTTTATTATGGTGTTGCCAGATTTTAGCTTTTGACATTAGTGTTTCCAGTTCTCGAAATATAAATAGCAGCCCTCGTATATCTGCTGCTGTGGAAGTTCAAGTGTTCTATGACTGTTGGTATTTTCAAATCTCGATGTAAAACTTTATTGCGCATATACCAAGGAGCATATGTTATTTTTATTTTTATTTATTTATACGGTTTATATTTGTGGCAGCAGCAGTGCCCCACAACTGTATTCCATACATCCAGGTAGGCATAATGATTGACTTGCAAACAAGCAGTTTATTTTCGAGACTGAGTTTACTACTTGGGTGAAGTAGTCAGTTTAACTTTTTGAGTTTAGCGTAGCAAACTGCTGCACTTTTTTGAATATGCTTACGCCAGGTGCCACGTCTTTCAAAGTTAAAACCTAAGTAGCATACATGGTCAACATGAGGTGTTACCAAATTTTTGAGCAAAACGGGCGGGCAGTTCCCTTGCCTCAATGAAAAAGTACAGTGACTAGACTTTTCGCTATTGACTTTTATATTCCAGCGATTTGACCAACGTTGAAAATCTACAAGATAGTTTTGAATGTTAGAGGAAGCTTCGTGTGGACAGTGGCCACACGAAGGACAATGGCCGCATCGTCAGCATATGAAGCCAGAAGCATGTTCTCATTTACTGGAACTGGCATATCAGCAGTATACAAAGTATAAAGGACAGAACCAAGCACACTGCCTTGTGGTACACCAGCAGCAATGCGGCGGATCCCTGAGCGCTCATCTTTCACCTCGACTGTGAAGGCATGGTTAAGCAAATACGACTTCGAAAGAAGGAATTGCGATGTAGGCAAAATAGATTTAATTTTGAAGAGACTCCAGACTCTATCAAAAGCTTGCTGTACATCAAGAGAAACAGCACAGCTATATTGCTTATTCTCATAGGCCTCTGGAAAACTCTGTGCACTTGTTCAGAGGTCCCATGGTGATGCCTAAAGCCAAACTGATGATCAGGAATAGCACTCTGGACGTCCAAAGCAGGTAACATTCTACCAAGAAAAATTCTTTCAAATATTTTTGAGAAAGTCGGTAGTAAACTAATTGGTCTATAAGACGCAACAAGGTTTTCTGGTTTGCCAGGTTTCGGTATCATTATAATTACAGCGCACTTCCATTGAGATGGGAAGTACTGGATGCGAATCATGGTATTGCAGAGTAGTACCAAAACCATTATTGCTTTATCAGGAAGCGCCTTTGCCACTGTGGCATCAATTCCGTCATACACCGGGGCTTTTTTTTCTTAAGCATTTTAATCTGCAGACGAACCTCTTGCGGAGAGATAGGCTTGATAGACTGCATATTTGTACAGCTCTCTTCCAGAAAATTAGCGGTGTCTCGCACATCATCTAATTCAGCTAGATCAAAAGGTGTAAAGCGTCCCTCGAGTTCAGCGGCAAATGCCTCAGCTTTCTCTTTATCCGTGCGGCACCAGGAGTTGTTGAAGTCTTTGATAGGCACTTGATCTCGAAAACTATTCTACTTTCCTAATAATTTCGAATACAGCGCGTGATTTTACATTGACAGTCAAGTGTCATGTATAGCTGTAAACCAGTGTTATAGCATGTCTATAAAGGGTATTTAAGCTTCTGTCAAACCAAAGTAAATTTTTGTTGTTGTTGTTGCTGTTGTTCAATTTCTTATAACTGTAATTGTTGCTTTTGCACTTGCTGTTGGTTGTTTTTTTTGTGTTTTTTTTTTTGTTTGTTATTGTAATTACTTTAATTTTACAGTTTTGAGCATAAATTTGATTTCATGAATATTAATATCGGAAAAATTCCCTTATTGCCCCCTTCCAATTTAAGAATTTATTCCAATTTAATCTAAAGATTCCTTTAAACCGATTTTAACTGTACTTTTGAAGTATTGGTCTTAAGATAAATCAGCAGGGAGATGATTACAGAGCGTTAAAGAATTATTGGTGAATTTTATTAAAATATGTAAATATACATGGGGGTTAATTGGAATTTAATATTCAAACCAAAAACAAAAGAAAACATTTTGTTGAAGCAATATACGGCAGGTTCCGGTAAAAATTTAAAAATAATAAAGCGTTTTTTTATTTCGTGGTTACTTCCTTTGTTTAAAAAAATACGTTGAACAATACGCTCTTCCTAGTTGGACTATGACAAGCAGATACATCATTTTTTATTCTCTATAAGGATCATATAGCATCATATTCTGCCGCGCACTTAACAGAGAATATGTAAAATCTATTTGTTAATTATAAGTGCTATTGAGTTTTGAGTATATGGGGCTGCACCTTCCTTCATTTGTCAGACAGACAGACGGACATGGCCAGATCTACTCATCAAAGTGCAGACCGCTGTGACATACTCTTCCAGTCAATATCGCCTCAATCGGTTGAGAAATAGCAAAGTTATGACAGTTTTCCCAAAGCAACATTTTTTTCGATGTTGAAAGATGTTGGAACAAAGAGCGGTTATTAAATAAAATATGTCAGAAATATTTCGGTTGATGCACCAAGTGTACGGCGATGATTGTAGGAATAGATCGAATATTTTACTGTGGCGTAAACGTTTTTCAGAATGTAGTGAGAGGTTAGATGATAATAATCGTGAAGGAATTCCAATTTCAGCTTAGACACCAGCAATAATCGCAATGCTTTGCTGAAAATAATGGAAGAGACTTTAAACATTAGTAGAGAAACTATCTGAACTGTTCATCACGAGAATTAGAAAAAAATTTGTTCCACACACTTTAACAGATGCCCAAAAATCGGCGCGTGTCAATCATTCCAGATATGTAAGTCGTTGAAGCCTTCAAAAATGATCCAAACCTCTTGAAATCATTTGTTACTGGTGATAAAACATGGCGCTTTCACTAAGACCGAACAACCAAACGTCAAAGTTTGGAATGAGCGTCAAAAAATTCACCACAAGCAAAAAAAAAAAAACAGGAAAAGTTCTATTAAAAATCAAAAATCAATATGGATGTATATACGGTACATATATCAAAATAAATTTTTGTGTGTCTGTCTGTTTGTTCCGTCTAATCTCTGAAACGGCTGGACCGATACTTTTATTTTAGAAATTTTATTTATTTTTATTAATATTAATATAAATCTAAAATCTATATATATATATATATATATATATATATATATATATATATATATATATATATATATATATATATATATATATATATATATATATATATATATATATATATATATATATATATATATATATATATATATATATAGAGAGATCTCTCTCTCTCTCTCTCTCTCTCTCTCTCTCTCTCTCTCTCTCTCTCTCTCTCTCTCTCTCTCTCTCTCTCTCTCTCTCTCTCTCTCTCTCTCTCTCTCTCTCTCTCTCTCTCTCTCTCTCTCTCTCTCTCTCTCTCTCTCTCTCTCTCTCTCTCTCTCTCTCTCTCTCTCTCTCTCTCTCTCTCTCTCTCTCTCTCTCTCTCTCTCTCTCTCTCTCTCTCTCTCTCTCTCTCTCTCTCTCTCTCTCTCTCTCTCTCTCTCTCTCTCTCTCTCTCTCTCTCTCTCTCTCTCTCTCTCTCTCTCTCTCTCTCTCTCTCTCTCTCTCTCTCTCTCTCTCTCTCTCTCTCTCTCTCTCTCTCTCTCTCTCTCTCTCTCTCTCTCTCTCTCTCTCTCTCTCTCTCTCTCTCTCTCTCTCTCTCTCTCTCTCTCTCTCTCTATATATATATATATATATATATATATATTTTTTGTATGAGGAAGGTGGGGAGGACCACACAATTTCACATAAGCGCTAGCAAGCGAACTAGATGTGGTTCAACTCAACGCTAAATGTCGCACCAGCGGGTCATGAGCTAAATCGGTCGATGATCATGAGTTGGTGTTTTTTAAATTTTATTACTACTTTTTTATATTTAAAATTTATCTTCTTTTGTGGCAATATTCAAAATAGTCCCGTGGGTGATCCTGTGAAGTTTCGTGGCGATTGGATAAACAGAATATTTTTTTTTAGATTTTTCTAATTTTAATAGAATTGGAGGTAGAATAAAGGAGCATGGGGAAGTTGGAAATGTTGGAAGAAGTGGCAGGGGGAGGGAGTGTCAGGGGAGAGGCAGTACAACGTCGCGGGGACATCTAGTTTTGAATTAATAAATTTGGAAAACATTTAGTCTTATTGTTTTAATTATTTATTCTACGTACAGTCTCGAAATTTATTTGTGGTGACTTGTTTACTTTAATCGGTCTCCGATGGCCCCTTTAAAGTGGTACAGACTGTCACTAAATTATAATATTATATAATAAGTAGATAGCGCTATATAGAGCTACATATAGTTGGTTTTTTGGCACTTACGACCAATAGATGACTCTGCCTAGTGTACAATCAATATTTGATTTAACTTTAATGTAGATGGCTTGGATTGATGGTAATCTTACGAGATTTAATTCTTCATATTTTATTTGAGAATTAATTGACATAAGCAGATCCATCATGTGCTTCGCTAGCAGGATGGTTGGCGGTTATGAAATCAAATATCTTTATTTTAAAATGAAATTTGCTAGTAAAATGAATTTTCATTTTACTGAAGAAGAGCTTCTATATCTAATTTATGATGCATGCATATATATTTGTATATGTAAGTGTCAAATTTTAGCTTAATTGAATGTGTTGAAGTGGGTGAAAATTGAGTTCAATGAATTGAAGATACCATTTAAATAAAGGTACATTACGTGTGTCTCTTTATGGTCCTCTGAATGCTTATTATGCAGGCGAGTGCAATGCATGGCTGAAAAATAATGCCAACCTTGTGTTTGTGATTCATCTCGTTCTCATCTCGAATTGGCTCAAATTGGTTCAAATTGGCTCTAATGCTTGCTATTCTGCATCAAAACCATTATATACGGTTTTCAATCGACTGGATGCCCGTCTGATGTTGCTGCTTAGAAAGAGACTACCATATCTGAAGTACTATCAACATCATGTAGTACACTCCTCGCCACTTGAATAGGACACCCACTTATGTATGTTTTCTATCTGCCAAGCATGTTAGAGACTTTTTGGTTTGGTTTTTAAACTAAAGTTCATTTAATTGTAATTTGACTAATTAACGATAAAGCTTTAAGTATTAAACAAAAAAAAAAAATTATTAGTCAAAAATGGGAAAAATGCGGGTTCCTTATTTTGCGCCACTTGAATAGAACTATGTTTGATCGTTGTCTTTGGCACGCGGACATATTTTTTTCATTGAACAAACTGTTGTTTTAATTTCGACTATTTAATTTTTAAAAATTAAATGGTCGAGGAAAAGCCTTAACCGTTGCGGAAATAGGACAAATCAAAGCTTATGAGAACGCTGATCTATCTATAGCTAAGAAAATGGAGAGCAGCCGACACATTTAAGTAATTAGTCTAAAATTATGAAAATATGAAAAATATGAAAGGCCGCACACGCAGCGTGCCTACTAACGCGAAAAGGCGACTTATATTAAGACAAGCGTTCAATTCCCACTACTATTTGGTAAAAATGAGGGTATTAAAAAAATGTGGTATTAGTTCAAGTCTCACAACTATGCATCGTGATATTTCGAATGCTAAGCATAAAAAAGTCTAAAAATCAAGAAGAAGCCACTCCTTAAGCCGGTTCGATATGCGCACCACCTCACTTTTTGTCTTTGTCACATCAAGTATATGGATCAGGACAACAATATTCGAGTATACCCGAACTAAACCAAGCCATCGAATTATCTTGAAGCACGATTTCGCTAAAAAAATTTGGCCAATTTGTATCCATCCCTTCCAAACCGGATGTGTGAAGTTTCTAACACACTGAAACATTTTTTTAAAAATCTAAAATTCTCAAATTAGGATACGACAAGAAGTGTATCTCTCGTGCGATTAGCCTATCCTTCATTTCGACTGAAATTTGTCCACTTCGGGCAAGTACACCAGTAAGGAAATCGAATCGTGGAGCAGTGAATTTTGTGTACATTGGATCAATAGATGCAAATTTTCAAAGGAATATAATTGAAAATTCCTTCGAATAAATACGACATCGGTAGGAAAAACCATCAGAAAATAGAGTCAAACGCCAACAGAGCAACTGAAACGCTGCAATATTGTAAAGATCTTCTAGCAGCAGATCGAGCACGTAATTGAAAAACAAGAGATGATAAAATGCTAGATGAACATGAATTACACAAACAACATGTTAGAATCAAAGAAAATACTTCCAGAGAAGATTATGGGCCAATTATAGCCCATAAAATAGCTGATGCTAGCAAAAATGAGCAAAAGTGTTAGTACTACAAAAATGTCCATGGCTAGTTCTTAATTTATTCGCCTGCAGCTAAGACTAGCAATGCTATACATTAACAAAAGTCTCGAAATTTTTCTTGATGACTATATATTTACCAGAAATTTTGATTAATTTACATTACAGATACAAACCATTATTGTATTTATTCACATTATTGCTGCAGTAGCAGTAGTCTAAGCTAAAAATTAAAATCACTTGTAAGCTGATTATTTGACCTTTACAAATTTTCTGGCAGAAGCACTTAACCCTGATTTTTGAACGTTGAAGTAATTGAATTAAAGCAAATTACTGAAGCAGATGACGAGCCAAGATAAAGAAAAAACTTAAAATCGCGGCTCTCGTCAACCATCTCATCCGGTCTGACATGCAATTGATCTCTTAAGATGAAAGTTTCGATACGAAATACATCACGCATGGACACATCCACACACACACACACACACACACACCACACACACACACACACACACACACACACGCACACACACAAACGCACACCACACAAATCAAATCAATGAGGCGCTAATCAGATCAAATCAGAATCCGATCAAATTTTCAATAACTTACCAAGCATAAACATTCAAGTCCAAACAAAGTCAATGTGAAAAGCAAAGAAATTCAAAGCGAACAACAACAAATACAGCATACAAAAAAGTCAAGATCAAATAATCCATTTTTGGGGAGCGAGTATTAAATTTCGACAAGCATTTTATTTGTTGTGAAAGTCAGTGAAAGAGCGTTAGAGTGAGCGAGAGA
Source organism: Leucophenga montana (assembly GCA_035044765.1). Classification (NCBI taxonomy): domain Eukaryota; kingdom Metazoa; phylum Arthropoda; class Insecta; order Diptera; family Drosophilidae; genus Leucophenga; species Leucophenga montana. Next base: position 278,456 of record JAWNNQ010001131.1, read on the forward strand.
GATGCATAGTGAGCGAGAGAGATGACTTAAGTCAATCACAACGCCATGCATTGTCGGTTCAAATGACTGTAATCAAGGGCACCTAGAACATGGATCAGAAGAGCTCGAGGTAGTGAGAAATACTCTAGAAGATCGCTTGGCAGCTCAGTAGGCAGAGGTAAATCAAATAAATGCGACTTAAAATGTAGCATAAAAAAAAAAAAAAATTGAAAAGAAACCCAAGAAGAAGAAAAAAAAACATGCACGAATGAAAGAATGGTTCGGGTTACAAATTAAACAAGAACAACAACAATGGACGAGGGAGTCTATAGCACAAAAAAAAAATTAAGATAAGAACAGGTATGCAAAGACATTGTAGAAGAATAAAGCAGGAAAAGAAATGAAGTGGAACAGAACATAACAAAATTGAATACAGGGCTGACACATGAAACCAGCCGCTACAACAGCAAGACAGTGCACAGTGGGACGCAGTAGAACGAAAATATTTTAAATTTAGTTACTACGAATTTCTAAAAATTAATTGGGTTTTAGATTTGTAAAAACAATCTGGCACGTGAGTTTAAATTTAACACGCTTGCTCGATGGCACTGCCTCCATGCAATGTTTTTGAAATGTTTAAGAATGGTGTGTTCAGACGATCGTATCAAACTGTCACATATATTTTCATGTGTTCATGTGATAATGACAAAGAAATTGGTACTATATTTGCTGTTTACAGAATCCAATCAACCAGTTGAATACCTCCGAACAGTCTAAAACTTGTTGAATTAATGCAATTAGATTCAATTTTTAATTAGGTATTCACACAATAAATATGTAATATCTAACAACAAACTGTACTGTGCAAAAGTAAGCAAACTCATCGAACTCTAATCTTAAGCTATGTTCAGACGGTCATATATATCAGATAAATATCTACAAATTGCAAGTAAAAGTGACAGTAAACTTAACGACGTTAAAAATGTACCATGTTACTTTTGAATCTTAATTCAATTCTACTGAACGTAACAGGAAACTCAGCAACCGTACTTTAAGAAATTCAAACTATTGAGTGAAAATATTTTCTAAATAAAAAAAAAATTGACAGTTACTCGGTTCAACGGTTCGCGATGCCTTCTAAACGCTTCCTCGTTTCCAGAACCGTTTTTTAAACAGGTTTTTCTTTTGCTTATTTATTAAAAATACATACTGGGACGTTCAAGCATTACGTAACCGCCTACCCCCTTGTAACAGAAAATCACATGGTGTGAATAGTAAAATAATTTTGTCACGGAGTTTGTAACGAATGCAAAGAAGCTCCGGAGACTCCATAATGTTTATATATTCTTGATCATCTCGACGACACGTCTGTATGAACGAAAACTGGTCGCTCAGTTTTTAAAATATCGCATTAAAATCGTGTATGGAGACATCCCCTATCAGGCGTAACATATATCAAAACTACCATGCCACGATCAATTTTAGGTGTAACCCCACTTCCCACTCTTTGTTTTTACATGATATATTAACATGAAACTCACCTCTAATGGACGGCAGTTTCAGATAGTTATGAGCTAACCACCTTCAAAATGGAATGAAGGCGTGTGAAGCTTTGGTTCTACCGAAGATAACATATTCTTTTGTTTCTTGAAAATTTAATTCGTAAATCCTTAAAACAACTTCTTCGGAGTGGTGTTCGTTCAGAACGCAAAGAAGTTCCCCAGCACGTTGAACAGAAACAGGGCATGAACGTATTATTTCCATAATGTTACCTTTTTCTCTATAATTTTTATGCACCTTACTAATATGATGAAGGTTTGCTTTGTTTGATGCCCGATAAAAGTTTTACAAATCCTGTTGACAGTAACTTTTAATGTCATATTATTTCAAATATGGTTTAAATTTATCACTATTAAAATAACATTAGAATTGTTACGTTACAAACTGAATCAAAATCCACCCCCATTGTAATACTTCGTAACAAATCGAGAACACCCTACCCCCTCATCATCGCTTCAACTGAATATGTCTTTTACCACTGCTGTAAAACGGTTGCGAGTTAGGAAATTTCAAATTACTCTTGCAGCAGTGCGCTACTTAGAGAGTTTAGTTTCTCTTCTTTTCTTCGTCTTCTCTAGATGGAGAACTTTTCTCTCAGACAGACATACGGACGGACGGACAGACGAATGAACGGATATGACTAGATCGTCTCTCTGGTCATGAATATAGGTACATATATACTTTATGGAGTCTTCGATGCTTCCTTCGCTATGTTTCATACATTTTGACGATTCAACAAACCCAATATAATCAGTAGTCATAATATAATCAGTAGTAGAATGTCTTCTCACAAATTTTCATCCAAACTACCCCTTAAATCTAGCAAAAGAAATTTAAAAGTGGAAAACGCACGATCAACCAAAACTTGTGTTGACGGGACAGGAATGACTACCTCAGCTTCGTTTGGTGCGGTCTATGACCTGATTTCATCGTTGGGATCTTCAAAATCGAAGAAAATGCAACAGTCATCGTCAATTGCGTTCGATAGCGAGCCTTCATGACCTTTTTCTGTTTTCAAAAGTATGTGAACATGATCCGGAACGCCTTTGGTTTCAACAGGATGGCGCAACATGCCATTCTTCTAAAGCAACTATCGACTTATTGAGCGAAGAGTTTGACGACAATGTGACGTCCAGAAACGGATCCATTGGTTAGACCGCAAGATCTTTGTTGCCATGTGCACGAAATCATTTTCCACTATTAATGCCATAAATTATTGTACGGAAAATACAGGGTGGAGCAAAAGTAATCACCCGATTTTACTTTGCTGTAATTTTTTTTTTTATAATGAAAAACTTTGGTTCGTCGTTGCACCGTCCTGTTGGAACCACATGTTCTACAGTCCCAATTCATCCAATTGAAGAAGAAAAAATTCGGTAATCATGGCTCTGTAGCGCGTTCTCAAAGAAAAATGACCCGATGACTCCTCCAGCGTAAACAGCACACCACGCAGTAACTTTGAGCGGATGTAATGGCTCTTCTTGGGTGATACACGGATTTTCGGTTTTTTATTCACGTAACCGCTAAGATGGAAATGTGCCTCATCGCTCGTGATAATTTTCGATGAAAAATCGACGAATTGTTGCGCAAAAAAATGGAAACAAATATTCCCCGTTCTTGCGGAGTAAACCGATTTATGGCTTGTCGATTTGTATTCTGCGTTTGTTTACTTCACAAATGACAAAACCGAATTGACATTTGGCGCCATTTGCAAAAGTTGTGTTTTCCAGTAGGGTTATTACTTTTTGCCCCACCCTGTATACTAATTCCATTTATTTGGTTCTGTTGTATTTCAATTCAAACTTAAACAAAATATTTACCGTATTTTTGTTGTATGAGTTCATTGCCAATTTGTCGTAAAGACAGTTTTCTAGATCTGACCAAAACAAAACAGGGTGTTTGTAAGAAGTCGTTTATGTGAACAAACATTTACACATACTTTTTTGACTGATTTTGCAAAATGCTTACCAAAACAACAAATTGGCGTAAACTCCACTTTTTCTCTTTAAGTTTAGATGCAAAATCGCCTATAAACGGGTGTATTAACATTTTAACATTTTAAAATTGTAGTTCTGTCCCAGTGTGCGTTCATGGCTGGGACGAAAGAACCAAAAGACACGACGTTGGTCAGTTGGGTTACTAAAAACCACAAGAGGCCAAATCGAGTGCAGGTGTGCGAAGCGGAATGGAGCGGTACGGTGATGAGAAGAAGCAATCTTAGAGATAAGAGGAAAGCGAACAGAAAGAAAAGAAAAGAAAAAAAAAACGTCACTGTCCGTCAACTTTAACATATGTGAGCACAGGAACTGGTTTTGCTAGGACAAGCGGCAAGTGTTGATGGTAAAGAGCGTGAGGAGCTGTGAAAAGGTAGGCCATTTCAAGAAAACGGCAAAGACTTCTTAAAACTGGACACGGCTTTGAAACCTGGACGTTGCATGTTACGTGTATAAAAGAAAGGAGTGCGGAGTGTAGAATGAGGATATTGTATGAGCTTTGTGGCTTGGCATTATTGCTTTTGCAAGTTAATTATAGGTTGAGGTTTACGAACTCACGCATGCAGCTGTAGATACTCGTACTCATACTCACATACACTGACAAACACATACACTAAATGCTGTGCGCTGGAAAAAGGGGTTTTGAGGGGCTCCGAGCCATTGGAAAATTATGCGGCAGTTGATGGTTTTTCAGTTGGTGGATGACCAGCAAGTGCGCGGAGTGTGCATGTCATGCAACATGTTGCGCATGCGCAAAAGGATTTTACAGTGCTCGCAATGCAATGTTGCCACATTTCTTTACAAAACTGGCCAAAGCAGCTTGAAACCTATTGGAATTGTGAACTGCGTTTGTGACGAAGTCTAATTGCGGAAGAAAATTAGAGCAAACATGTTTGTATGTATGCGCCACACGAAACTTCTGTAAATGATAGAAATATATTTAACTGAAAACTAATTTTCACGATTTTCAATATGCTTACGATGTGACAGATAATGCAATACTTATAAAAAAAGGTTCCTTTCCAAAACAGTGTACAAATCCAATTATTATTTTTAAATAGAATTCGAATATTTGATTTAATTACAACTTTGACTGCTTGCATCGCCTTAGCATGAAGCATTTACAATACGAAATGTCAGGAACAGCAGGGATAAATATTTTGCGCAGCATAAACTAAAATAAACTGCATAAACTAAATTTGATAAAAAAAAACATTGGTACATCATTCACAATATGGATTGCATTTAATAGACACGCAGAGAGGAGAGTCTCTACAGTTGGTGACTATAATTCTTATAGTCGCACAAAACTCTTCTCTCACACAGACAATATTGTACAGGGATGGACGGTCGGATGAGGCGATCATCGCGCCATTATATAATCGTCTCGTGCCGCCGATCATGAATATATTTACTTTATGGGGTCTCCGTTCGGTCTGGTTTTTACTACGCGAACTAAGTTTTTATCAAATTGCTTTAACATTTTTTATACCCTGCACCCATATGATGAAAGTGTATATTACGTTTGTGCAAATGTATGTAACAGGCAGAAGGAGGCGTATCAGACTCCATTAAGTATACATATATATTCTTGATCAACATCAAAAGTCGAGTCGATATTCGTCTGCTGTCCGTCCGTTCGTCTGACCATTGGTTTGAACAACTCTATCTTAGAGACTATAAGAGATAGAGACTTCACATTTGGATATTTAGACTCTCATTTTTCTTTTAAAATGAAGTGTACTTAACTAAACATGTAAAACCATGTAAACGTTATCCAGACAGAAGCACTATAAGGGGCAGCCCCCATACTAACTTGAACACCATTTTTAAATTTTGGTATAAGAATTTTGTTTTTTCTCTTAATTAAGCTAAATATTCCAAATTACGCTTATTTTTCGTCAATCCTTACAAAATATTCCATATAGTAATCCCTATATTCCATATAGTATTGCCTAAAGAATATAGGCAATACAAATCTATTGTTCCAATAAGTAGTATATCGAAATCGAGCACATTCAACTGCAGCGTTTCTTCTTGTTTTATTCTAGTTCAATAATCAAGTTGAATTCGAATAAGCTGGATTATTATGGACTGATGGTTCATATATATATAATTGGTTGTATTTAAAGAGTATTAAAGATTTGGTTTTATCGAAAATGATGCTTTCTCTTCTATTATTTTATAAGCTTCAAACTTCTAGTATCGGAATGGGCTCGCCAAGCTCACTATAAGGGAGCCCTCTTTCTAAGAAATTGTCTATTCTTCACATTTTGTTTTAAAAGCTTTTTTGTCAACTCGAAATTTGGCATTGAAGTTTTATTTTGTACTTACTATTAATCAAAATAGGCCAATAGACATCCTACTTTAGGTACTTATTTCTCCATATTTTTATACCATTCACACATAGTTTGAAGTGGTGCTATCAGTTTGTCAGAAAGTGCATTACTTCATTCATTTTAGAAGCACTTCCACATGTTTTGTCCGATTTAAGCAAACTTGAAGTTGAAATTTTCGTAAAAGAATGTTCATTCCAAACTCAAAACTATGAAAAACTAGAAAAAACGCTAACTTCGGTTGAACCGAAGCTCTAATATCATTCACACGAAATCCTAAATCGTATTGTAAAATATAAACGTGGGGCTTTAAATAGCGGCTATCCCAAAAAGTAGGCGGTACACGTCCACTAGTAGATGTGTATGAAGCAACCATCTATAAGACGCCACCATATCGAATTTCATGTTGATATTGACTACCTCTAAAAGTAAGCGGGGCAAGCCCATTTGTACCCCAATGAAGCGGCTGTCCACTAAAATCCACCAAATTGAATTTCCATATTGAATAATATTGATTTAAAAATAAAGAAATCTTTCATAAAAAAAAAAAAGTGGGCGGGTGGGTTTGTATGGGGCCTCCCACAAAAAGCGAGCGGGTCCCATACATTAATGTATATGTGAAGCATCCGTCCTTTAGAACTTACCATTAAGTTGGTGTGAACATTTCTAGCGTAGCAGTCAGATTGTTCTCTTAAGGCTGTAGTGGCCAGGTGAGTTTTTACAGATACGAGTATTTAAATTTCCCTCTGTTGACTAACCGGGAATAAGTCAGCAATGGTATCTGGTTCACAATTTGTCTCTATTGTCTGATGTCCAGGCACCCAGATGAAATGGATTACGTAGTGCTCGGCCATTTGTTTAAAAGATCTGCAACACTCGGTAGCTACCTTTGTAGTATTGCTACTGAATGAGCCAGGCGCTTTGAGAGCTGCTTGATTGTTCGAGTAAACGTACATATACCTGATCTCGATTGCTTGGGTGCAGTCTGCGAAAGTGTGTAGCCTCCTGGATCGCTAACACTTCTGCTTGGTAGACGCTACAATGATCGGGTAGTCTGAAGGATTTTCTAAGCATCTGGTCAGTGGAGAATATACTTCCTCCGTCTAATCCGTCGAGCTTGAGCCGTTGTTGTTCTTGTTCTTGTTCTGCGAGTTAAATTTTCTTTCGACATTGAAAAACTCGAGCGTAACGACTTTAAGTTGATTTCTGCAAAGAAAAATTTCTACTATTAATATATTTTTGAATACACCTCGCTCAATAATTAAAGGAGAAAAAACAGTTTTGACTATGCTGCTGAAGTATGCAGGATATATTTACATAAATAAAAATAGGAAACAATAACAGTGCAGCTCAATATGGAATGCAGTCGAAGTAATAGCAAACTTTTGCTTGCGTTTTAAAAACTTTTTCAATTGTTATCAGTTTTAACTGAACAAAAGTGGAGCAAAGGATGCCAAGGATGCGCATCCTTTCGTTGCTATTGTTTGTATGCATCTGTACACTGTGGTCCACCGTTGGCCGTTCGTTTGTTTGAGTGTACGCTGTATTTGATCAATTATTGAAACCAAATTGATGTATTTCGAAATGAGCAACGGAACGCAGGATCAAAGTTAATCCATTAGTTGCGTTTGCATTTTTAATTTGACATTTGCAACAATTTGTTTTTTTTTTAAATAATCGAACGAACGAACAAACAAACAACAAAGCAGCAAATTTCCAACAAACCCCAAACACCGCTTAACCCTTCATTGCCCACGCTGTTTTAAGCAAACGTTGAAATTCGTTGATCGATTTTAATATTAAATTAGCAAATTGCAAATTGATTTTGTTGATTGTTTAGCAAGTGCAGATTTTTTGTGTGTGTGTGTGTGTGTTTTTTTTTTAAATTTACATTCTATTTCTAAAATACTAGTGGACGGGTAGAGGCTTATTGGTTTGTCATGACTAATTTTGTTGCCGAAAATAATAAAATAAATTATTGAAAATGTTGCAAATGCAAATTTATCTTTACCCACACAACTATGCATGCTGGCTCCTACACTCATTTTGGTCTTGTTCTATAATTATGTCATGTTAAAACATTCATTACGCTTTCAAAATGAACATAAATTAGCGAATGATGACATCAATGACAACGACATCGATGACAATGTCTACTGCTACTGCAGAGGGCAATGGGGCACAGGACTTACACGCACTTAATAAGGACATTGCAACATTTTCCGATTAGCCGCACATAATGCGAACATGAATACATAATTTGCCGCTCATTGCTGACCAACTGTCAAATGCTGGCATTAATCAAATATTAATATATCTAGCAGATACATTTTAGACACAAGTCATTATCGTCGTCGTCATAGTCAACGCCTTTGCCAGCGCCGTCCTCGAATGCGATAGCAAAAGCAGCAGTTGCAATTAATGCTACTTGCTAATATCACGTATTGACTTTAAACAATAAACTTTATTGAAATCCCAAAAGAAATACAGACATAAGGACGGACGGACGAACGAACGGGCGGATGGATGGATGGACATGGCTAGATCACGATTGCATACACTTTATGGGACCTCCGATGCTGCCTTCGCTATGTTTCAATGAAACAGTTTTATACATTTTGACAGTTTAACAAACCCAATACAGGGTGTATTGTTCAAACATGTTCGATAAAACAAAATAAATACAAAGTGTATTTGAATTTTGTACCTTTTAGTGGATAAATCGCGGTCATTTTGATTCTTGTGTTGCTCATGGTTATAAAAAGACTTCATACCAACTTTTAAACTAATAATAAGCTGAAAGATGAATAGACAGACAGACACATATACATACATATCGACAGACAGACAGCCGGACATAGCTAGATCGACTCGCTTTGTCATGTTGATCACGAATATATATCTGAGTACTTCATGGGATCTCCGATGATTCGTTTAAGTAACACTTTAAATAAGTAGGTATTTTCACTGTCTTATTTAACAAAATTGGAAATTTGTTAAAATATATCGAATACGAACTATCTACAATAGATTGAAGAGGATAATGTTCCACTTGATATACCCTAAATAGTCTATTTACAATGTATAAGTAAAAAGTTCTCCGTAGTTTCTCATTTAGGACATTCAGCAAGCCTTCGATAGGGTGTGGCACCTCGGGCTTCTGTACAAAGCCAAGAACCTCCTAACTATACAGCTGTTCCAGCTCGTAAAGAGTTTCATGGTAGGGCGCACTTTCTACGTGATGGCCGATGGATACAAGTCTTCCTTCAAAACAATTGAAGCTGGCGTTCCCCAAGGCAGCGTCTTAGGCCGCACCTTATACTCCATCTTCACTGCGGATATGCCTACCCATACAGCAATCACTGGAGTAGATGGCGGAGATGTGCTAATCGCTACATATGTCGACGACACTGCGGTACTCATAAATAGCAGCTACATTATCCAGGCCACTAGTGCACTTCAGCTGTATTTGGACGAATTTCAGGAATGGGCTGAGAAGTGGAACCTGTGCATCAATGCCGACAAATGTGCAAACGTGACGTTCACAAATCGGAAACACGACTGCCCTGGTGTATCACTTAATGGAAGAGTGCTAAATCGCAAGCCGGCATACAAATATCTTGGTGTAATCCTGGACAGAAGACTAACCTTCGGCAGACATGTCACGTCGCTGCAACAATCATTTAGGACTAAGGTTACAAAAATGTCTTGGTTGATTGCACCACGAAACAAGCTTTCTCTTGGAAATAAGGTCAGAATTTTCAAGTGTATTTTAGCTCCTGGCCTCTCCTATGGCATCCAGGTATATGGAATTACAGCCAAAACGCAGTTGAACAAACTGCGGGTTCTCCAGGCAAAAACGCTGAGGAAGATCGCTGGGGCTCCTTGGTACATGAGAACCAGGGATACAGAACGCGATCTCAAGGTACCTAAAATTGGAGATAGAATCCAGGAGGTTGCCAAAAAATACACTGAGAGGCTGGAATCTCATCCAAACAGCCTAGCTAGGCGACTAGGTATCGCAGCCCTAAGAACTGCTAGCCCCCGTACTAGAACGAGAAGAAGATTCAAACGCTACCACCATCAAGACCTTCTGGACCTGGTCTTATCTTAAATATTTTCATAGTTATAAGTCAACACTCTACAAAACTAACTTAATTACTTACTCTCTCCTATGTATATATGGTTCCATGATGCCAGCAACCCATAAACTGCACCAAACCTTTCATTTAACGGGTGTGTGTCAGTAACTGATGGATCACTATTGAATTGTTCCCGCTCCCAATGCGGCAATTTTTCTTATTGGCAAAGCCACTGTAGAAAATTGAACTTCCAGGATTAATGCTCTAGTTGCGGCCACATTTTCGAAACAGTTTTTCATCATTATAAACGATAAACTTTTTGACCGTTCGCATATTGAAAAACCTTACATGTTAAAAAAGGACCCTTGATTGTAGCATGAAAAATACAATGTTAAATTCTTCGATTATTGTCTCTTAAGGAAAAGATTCTCGAAGAGTTTTGTCATCATTGGCAAGAGTGATGTTGATACATCTTTTATAATATTACTTGGCTTTTCGATTACGATAACTTCAGACACTTTCTAGCTGTACGATATTACCCTTAATGAAAATCAGTTGTTAATCAACTTTGTCAATTTTACTATTGAATTCGGTGACTTATTTCAGTAAAGAACTGACAAATACAATTTTTAAATCCCAGATCTTTTAGCTTAAGAGTTGAATAAAATATTGAGTTACGTTTTGAATCAAGATTGGTTCCACTTCCTTCGTACATTTATTTTCGTTCGGATCGAAACGATTTCTTTTGGTACTGATTTCCGTACGTAACCATGTATTTGCCTGGTGAACTTATCGAAAATTAAAAATAATCTTTGAAAACTCTGGTAGATTTAAGTAATTTTTCATTGTTTCTTTTAATACATTAAAAAAGTTTGTTCATGACTTGGAAATACGCTGCTGTATGTCATTTGGTTTTCACAAATAGAGAGTCAGGTTTCTGATGAAGGTTTGAAGGTTTAGGTATAGGCATATACAAGTATATAGTAAGCGGTAGGCCGCGCCCCCTATATAATACGAAAGCCGAAATCATTATATTGCAGAAACTGTTTAATGCAGTTGGATGAGAATTGGTACATGTGATATGTAAAAGACACCAGGACAAATAAGTTTTACAGGAACATTTTGCGAAGAGACACATACCAAAAACACATACGCAGCTGGTAGAAATTTGGTAAATGTCACTGGTCGATATAAGATCCACTGCACAGATGGGCGGCGATTCGGCTCCATATGAGAAATATCAAATTTGTTGTATTTCAGTAACTATATTATACAGAGAGTTGGGACATAAGTAAAGAACACCGAGAGTTATAAGATCCACTCAAAAAATGGGTGATCCACCGCAACCAGAATATGTATTTTAGGCGTGGCATCTAACGTTTCTTATTCACTTGATCTGCGCAAACATCTGGAGAATCTAAAAGTCCAAGTTTGAAGGCTCTACCTTCTATAGTCTCTGAGTTCTCGTTGTTCAAACATAAATACAGACGGACAGACGGATGGACGGATGGACAGTCGGACATAGCTAGATCGACTCGGCTTTTATTGCTGATCAAGTATATATATATACGTTATGTGGTCCGCCACGACTCCTTCTGCCTATTACATACATGCGCACTAACTTAATATACGGTTGGCTTCCAGGGCAGGGCATACTAATAAGCCTCTATAGTGTGTAAATCTTTTTCCAAAATTTGTTTACGTAGGTATAATGTGCAACAAAAATTTTTACTCTGAAAATAGAAAGAGATGCAGTCCTCGTATCGATGGTATTTTGAACAAAATTCTCGCACTCTAAGATTAAATACAATGTTTCTTAGGATAATGGGCAGAAGTTTGTTTTCGATTCTATCACGTAATGTTCTAGTAATTTTAGTAATTTTATCGAAAATCAATCAAATAGATTCATGAAGGAATACGTGAAAAAAATTTGTATTCTGCAAAATCATGTATGAAAAATGTTTCGTGAAGTACTGAAGGTTTGTTGGCAGAGCTAAAGAATGATTTCAAGGCTGGTAAAAGTTATATAATTCGATGAATCACTGGCGTATTCCATGTTTTGCTGAATATTTTGGTATTTAAAGTCAAAACAAGGAAAAACGTTAACTCGGTTTAACCGAAGCTCTAATACAATCCACACGAGATTTTTAATCATTTTGTAAAAAAAAAAAATGGGGGCGTAAATAGAGGCTTAAAAGAGGGTGGTACACGCCCACTAGTAGATGTGTATTAAGCGATGTAGTTGATGTGTAAGATGGCGCCATATCGAATTTCAAGTTGATATTGACGTTTTCCATACAAATGCATAAAAGTGAGCTGTGGTTTTATACGGGATTATCTCAAAAAGTGGGCGGGAAATGCCCATTTGTAAATGTATATAAAGCGGGGTTTCCACTAAATTCCACCAAATCAAATTTCAAGCTAATATTGATGTAAATGAAGAATTTCATAAAAAACACAAACTTGCACGGTTGGTTTGTATGGGGGATACCCCACCAAGTGGGGGGGGGGGGGCAGCCCATTAGTCTATGTATGTTAAGCGGTTGTCTATAAAAAGGCACCATATTGCATTTCAACCCAATATTGACTTTAATAAAGACGTTTTTCTTACAAAAACACAAAAGTGGGCAGTAGGTTTGTATGGGGGCTACCCCAAATAGTGGGCGGGTCCCAGCCATTAATATATATGTCAAGCATCCGTCCACTAGAAGTTACCATATCAATTATTAAGTTGTTATTGACTATAATAAAAAAGTTTTTCATACGAAAAGTCATGAGTGTTCGCTGGGGGCTACCCCAAGAAGTGAACGTGGCGGGTCAATCTTGACACTCCATTAAACTGCAATAAAAAGAAGTGTATGGGCAAAATTTCAACTGGATGGTGTTAAAATTGGTTCCCAAAAAATGCGCAACAACATACAGACGGACAGACAGACAGACAGAACGTTTGCGCCATGTTGCGTTTTTCATATTGGCATTTTTTTTGCTGGGAATTTCAATGAAAATAGATCAAAACTGTAGTTATGTCGAAAAATGAAACATTTTACATATATTTTCGTAAATGAAAGAACTCGGGGACATTCAAGCAAAATACTGAACATGTCTAGATACAGTTTCTATAGAATTTGAAGTTAGGATGTAAACGCTTCGCTACTACCGAAGTTAAGGTTTTAAAATTGTCATTGTCATTATTATTATTATTTCTTTGTTGATTATTTTGGTAGCATGCAGCTCAACTTTCACGGTTTAAATAATTTTCTTTGGTTTGGGTTTGCTTTTTCAATTTTGTTACAACAAGAAGAAGAAAGAATGACCGTCAAAGAAGTTCATAGCTTGCAGTTGCTCCACCCAAAAGTGGCAAGACACGCTTGCAGCAGCAGCAGCAGCAACAACAACAACAACAACAACAACATAATTTTCATTTGTGATTTCAATGGCAACATCATTATAAACATTCGTCTCGCCTGCAGTTCTGTTGCAGCTAATGTTTGTGTTCATTATAATGTTGTTGGACATCTTCAGAGAAGTCGCTGCTGTTTATTATCGCCTTCGTCGAAATTTTCGAATTCAATGCTGCAGGCAGGCACACCTGCGCACTATTTGCCAGCTTCGATGCGGCCCGTTTCAGCCCGGTTATTTTATACATATACTCGTACGTTGCGTGTAATTTGCAGCAACACTTACTGGCGGCAGTCTCTGGCTGTGGCAACATAAACTGCTGCGTCTTTTGCTGCTGCTGCAACTCCTGCATACGCAGCAACAACAACAAAAACCACATCTTCATCGTCGTTCGTTCATATATGAGGTCACATAACGGCATTTGTCGTCAAGCCAAAGAAAGCCATGGCTAACATAAATGCTTTTTGTTGTTGTTTTTCTTGTCATCATTATCATCATTAGCATCATCATCGTCTTCATCATCATCATCATCATCATCATCATCATCATCATCGGTGGCTTGTTCCGGCTGTGGCAACTCGAAGCGTCTGCAACATTAACAACAACAACAACAACAACAACAATGTTCGACCAGCAACTTGAAAAAACATCCTCCAGCCTCCATCTGACAGACTGACCACGTTGCGTGTTGGCGTTACGAAGCATCTTTAGTTTAATGTGCACACACACACACACACACACTCACACACACATACATAAAATGTAACTTCATGTCTCACCACACTTTTTGTATTTCTTGCAACAAGTTTGGCTACTTTTTTTCATTTTGCCTGACCGCGTGCTCATTCATTAGTCAGTCTATATGTCGCTCTTTTTTTTATTGTTTTACTTAATTCAAACATTGTCTTTTTATCAAATTTAAATGCAGCTGTTTTTGAATTCCATCAACTTTTTTGTGAAAATGTATTTTTTATTGAATTAATCAATTTAATGTAGTATGAGGGTAGTGATAGGATAGAAGATAGTTTCACATTTTAGGCCATATCTCGAGTTGGAAATGTCCGATTAGGTCGCCAAAAACATCATATTAAAAATAATAAAATATCAAACATTGATTCTATTATTGTTTTCCAATCGGTTCACTAGTTTAGGTGCTATGGGCCGAAATCTATGAAAAATAGATAATTCACTCTACCACTTTGCAAAAATAGAAAACGTCAAATTATGTCTACTTTCTTATTTCTTCGCCGCTCATGCGAAAAAACTTACCAACACGCATGTTGCAGAAGATGCAAGGAAGCGGAAGTCACGGAAACTCTGGAACACCTCATCTGCAGCTGACAGATCGGGACACCATCAGGCTCGCGGAAGAGGCGGTTAGAACGACGTCTTACACTACTATTGTCGTTCGCTAAACACGCAAAAAATTCTACAGAACTTTAATAGCTCCTAAACGATCTTCAAGGACCATCTTGGACAATGTGTAACCTCTGTCAATGGATTAACCGGCGTAACCGAACACAACCTATTGTTACGTATACAAAAACAAGTAAAAAAGTAAATTTCGGTGGTACCGAAGTTTTAATACCATTCACATGAAGGTTCAAGCTGCGAACTTAGCAGATGTAAAAAAAAAGAAATTAAAATATTTATAAAATCTAACAACCTAATCATGGGATGTTGGTTTTTTGATAATTATGCCAAGCGTCCGTCCACATGAAGCCACCATGTGAGGCGTTTGTCCACAAGAAACCAATATATTAATTTTTAAGTCGATATTTACTGTAATAAGAAAGTTTTTAGACAAATTTCCATAGTTGGGCTGTAATTTTCTATGGGGGCTACCCCTAAAGGGGTGGGTGACACGCCCCTTAATATTTGTGTGAAGCATCCGTCCATAAGATGCCGTCAATTCAAATTTCACGTCGATATTGACTGCAATAAAAATGTTTTCCATACAAAAAGTAAATAGTGGGCGGGTGGGTGTATGGGTGTATGGGGGCTACTATAAAAAAGTGGGCGTGGCATGTCAATTTTGATAATCTATTAAACTGCAATAAATAGGAGTCTATGTGCCAATTTACTTAAAAATTTGTGCCCAAAATATGCCCAACAACATCCAGACAGACAGACAGACAGACAGACAGACAGAGAGACGGTCATGGCTGGATCGACTCGTCTCGTCGAGCTGATCAAGAATAGTATATAAACTTTATGGGGTCTACGATGCCTCCTTTTTAATGCGTTACAAACTTTCAGACAAACCGATAATACAATTTCACACTATGTGTGAATGGTATAAGAAGATATTGACAAAAGAAATCTGTTTATAAATACCAAAGTTATGATTAAATGCGTGAAGGTATCAAATTTTATTCCCCTTTTTATAGCTTTTACAGCTATGTTTATAGCTATTAAGGCGTTTAATTCAATGAATTCAGAATATAATTCGATTATGGATTTTATCACGGACCTTATAAAATTTCCATCGTTTTTCCGATTTATATTTCGAATTCGACATTTTGATTTCATGGTTGTCAATGTTTCATTTTGTATACGTTTGTTCAATACATTGGGTCCGTTTTTCTGATGAGGAACCAAATATAGTCACGAATTACGAAGTTTTAAAATAATCTTGTAACAGTGAGGCACCTAAAGAGTACATACCGCGAATTTAGTTATTCTAAGACTTCTTTAGTCAGTGAACTTTTCTCTCATACAGATGGATAGACAAGGCTAGACACGAACGTTTTGTCATGCTGATCACGAATTCTCTATGTTACATACATTTTGACAGTTCAACAAACCCTATGTACATTGCTTAGTGAAACTCTCTCTCTCTGGCCAATACTGAAGATTGCCTATAAATTTGAGCTAAATTGGTTGAGTGATTTCGTACACCATAGCTTACATACGAACATAGGTACATAGGTACATTACACAGATACATTGGTTCATAGGTACACATATACATGTGCAATTCAACCATTATAGCGACAATACAAAACAGTTCCTTTAATGCTGAGAGCGTTTAGTATCACTAAGATGTTCGTCTCAACATTAGGTTGACCCGTATAAGTACTTCGTCCAACAGCACTATGAAGCCACGCTATTAACTGACGCTCTCCAACATGTTGGAAAGTTCGTCTGTTGCTTATTTCACTCACTTTGACATTTTTGATGCAATTTTTTATCAATTTGAGAACTAAGAGAGGAAGGAAGCTTGAGTCTTTGTGATTGGCCAAGGGCGTTATCAGGCTTTTACCTATCTTAGACGCAATACTTTAGAAAAAAATTACATTCGTCCCTACTCCTCTTCACAACCAGTCCTTTTCTGGTTCAGTGTCTGAATTTATGAAACTCACTGTTTATAAAAATATACCATTCGAGCGATGTCTTAAAACTGAGAAGGTAGAAAAAGATTTCGTCTCCTCGAGTTTACCAAGAATATATTATTTTAGTTGTCAGTTGCTGGATGTTACACAATTATTGTATTGTAATCGTCGGGACTAACTGTACATGCAATTTTATTCGAAACAAAAAAAAAATTTTGAAAAACTCGATTTAGGGCTTTGAGGGTGTTCCAAACCCATTCCGATAACCCATTGGTTTTACAGTAATTAATGATCGTGGCCCCATTGGTTCAAAAATCGTTTCTTTACTTTGATGTTTGTCTTTGAAGTTTAACT
The DNA here is from genome assembly GCA_035044765.1 of Leucophenga montana. Lineage (NCBI taxonomy): Eukaryota > Metazoa > Arthropoda > Insecta > Diptera > Drosophilidae > Leucophenga > Leucophenga montana. The sequence continues at coordinate 295,495 of JAWNNQ010001131.1, forward strand.
ATTTGTTAGTTTAGTTAGTTTATTTGACTAGGTTACCATCTAACTATTTACTTATCTAGTTGTGAATAAAACTATCAATGCTTGTCTCATAATCAACTTGAACACAGAATGCGCTCTTCGCTCTTATATATTCACCAATTAGTACACCTACTGACCATTTAACCAGTTACCAAGCAAGTTAAAACTCACTCTGCACACTCGCACGGATAAATCAAAGAAAAATCCACAAGCACAATTGATGACAACTTTTTTCCTATTGACACTTTGTTTCCAATATAAAAAAAGATAAAAAATCCTCTCTTCAAAAATTGACATCAATAGAGTGTAGTCAAGGCGTAAAGCAAATCAATGGCAACTTTGTTTGTTTGAATGAACATAGAACATATATTCGCCACAAGCAGATCAGAATGATGCTTTCCAAAGAGATGCAGTAGGCGATGGGACAGAGTAAGTCCTCCTTTTGTGCCAGACAAGTTGACCAACTTTGAAATTGTCTTCGAACGCTTTACACATTCGGCTTGAGGCAATTCATTTACCTAGTTCTCGCTGAATGGATAGCTGCATTGGCTTTGGCTTTGGCTTCAGCTTTAGCTTTGTTTTTGGGTATGTCTTGTAAACGCATTCAGACATCGACAACTGCAACATGCGTGAGTTTCATTTTGGATGACGGCCAGAACTATTCGATTTGTTTGTGTGTTCAACTGCGATTCTGTTTGTAGAGAGTTGGCCGTAGTTGGCATTCAAAGTTTACTGCTGGCAGCTAACCCACTTCTGGTAGTAACTGAGCGTGTATTTCGACGCAAACAAAGTTGACAACTGCTTAGAAGCGAATGGGCAGAGGGGCTGCAGCGTGTCTCATAAAATTATATTAACAAATTGTATTCAGTGAATACATTTCTGTTTGTACAAGTTAAGCTTTTCATTAAACAAGTGTTCCACTAAAATTGTCATTGGTATTAGAACCTCATTTGTGTGGCCAAGTAATAATTAAAAAAAAAAGTCTCGTCGCAATTGATTTACAAGTAAGATTTTTTTTAGTATTTAATATTCATAGTGTAAAAATGATGTCATTGATTATGCTACGCATTAAAGAAATCATTTGAATTAGAATAAAGTTAACTAAAATAAGTAAGAACTCTGTGGACGACTGTGATCGACGCACAGTGGCCCAAATAACCTATCTAGCGGGACTTGAGTCGAATTTCAATTTTTGAAAATTCCGAATTTTTTTGTTTTCTCTCAATTAACAACACTTGTCAAAGCTTATAAAAGCTTTTGAATGATCTTTTAGGTGCATTCCTGATCAGCTGCGCGCTTTCAAAGTGAACACATGTTCAGCACTAGAGCTGGAAAACTATCGAAAGTACTATCGATAGTTTTTTTTTTTCACTAACGAAACTATCGAAAATGCATACCATTTCGAATTGTTGAGGACAAAGGCTTCCAGAATTTCGTGTACATTTTAGACACTCAGTATATTCTTCCCAGTAAATCCACTTTTGAGAATGTGCTACACAAAATAAGTTAAAAACTATTTTTAGTAGCATGGATTACTGTACCATAACAAGGGATGGATGGACATCACGATCAAATGATTATTACTTGACTGTAACATATAATTTTATCACAAGCGCCTTCAAATTACGTTCAGCTGTATTGTCAACTAACAAACTACTAGAAGATACTGACCACTCGTCCCAAAATATGGCAGATTCACTACATGGTGTACTCTCGGAGTGGTAAGTTCTTTACAAAGTTACTTCGGTTTCATCAGACAACGCAGCATCTATGATTAAAGTTTGCGAATTACTTAAAACAAAACATTTACCATGCTTTGCCCCCCCCCCCCACCCCTTTAATTCTCATTATGCACGTAAAAATATAAAGGCTGTCATGACAAAGTGTAAGATCATAGTCACGTTCTTTAAAAGAAGCCCAATCGCATATTTAAAATAGAGAACTGCGCAAAGTATTGATTGAAAGGCCATACAGCTTAAGTCAAGAAGTACCAACAGGATGAAATAGCGCATATAAAATGATACAATGTATATTGCTTACAAACGGCGCAACTTTTAGTGTGCTTTTCAGTACTTCAAAGGCACCTGAATACAGCCACTTACAGTGGATGATATAGAAGTGTTAAAAGACTAGGTGAAATTATTTACCTCATTACTACTGCTACTTCTCAGGTATCAGGGAGTAACATTGTCACGATTTCGCTGATGATTCCAATTTCGTACGATCTATATCAACGCTTAAATGCTATGAAAACTTTGGATGCTTCAGAGATGTGCACATATCTGATTGATCGCCTAAATTATCGGAGTTTTCCTTGTGAGAGCCGAAAAGTGCCCAGACTAACAACACTATTGGATGCTCCATTCAAGAAAGCAGGTATTCGAAGAAGCAACAATGCGAATAAGGCAGCATAATTTCTAGAAACCTAATTTCTCTGAGTGTCCAACACCCAACGTACAAAGATATCCAGAAGAGCAGCCTTTTTGAGCTTTATGCAAGAAAAAATTGAAAAGAAAGCAAGAACAAATCGTGTAGATGCAATCATTGCACAATCATTACGACAATTTTTGAAATAGTCTCACGCAAGATAATAGCCCACTCGAATATTGGAATGTAACCTCTGCCAATAATGGCTCTTTTAGTTAATTATATAATTTACACCCTTCAATTTCAGAGCAATGTAAATAAAAATATTACAATTTTTTTTTTTTTTAGAAAAACGACAGTACTATCGATAGTGACGATAGTTTCGACTATCAATAAGAAAACTATTGATAGTGTGACTAACGATAGTTTTCCAGCTCTATTCAGCACGTGGCCTGCAAAGATTTGACAGTATTTTGTGACTTTTGTTGATTGAGCCAAAAAAAAAAAAAAAAAAACAAACAAATTAAAGTTTACTGTGTCTACATCTTTTTATCTCATTCAGATATTTATTATTATTTATGATGGGGACATATGTAACTGCGACCTAAAAGGTCTATTGTTAGTACTACTGAGTTAGATGCCCTAACTGCCCTAACCCTATATGTTGAATGAATCTTAGTACTTTCCTAGGATCCAGAGCTTCACATTCAGCAAGAATGGTCACAGAATCTGCATTCGGGTATGCCCAAAACACATAAATGTTTCTTTAGTCTAGAGTGGCCTGTTAGTAGTCCTGTTAGGATTCTCAATTGGTTCCTACCTAGTTGGAGCATAGTTTTCGATATGCTCGGGTTCTATGCCCCTAGAAGTAACTTTGCCTGTCTTAGTCCTTGGCTTGTAGCCCAGTGTTGTTCTTTTCCTATATCCTTGAGGATTACTTCCGATATAGTGTTTCGCCCGATGCCATATCTCATTCAGATAAGGTGGTATACTAAATAAAAATCATATGTTTGTGACCCGTTTTGTCATGTGTAGCATAAAAATTGTGGTAGAAGTAAGTTGTTTTAGCAAATATAGTTTTTGAGCGTATACTGACTTTCTTCTTTGGACTATAACTAACGTCGTTCAATCCTGTTCAAGCTTATTTTAGCATTTATGTAAAGTGTAAGTCCTTGTGGTGTAAAAATATCCAAAATGATAACCAACTACGACCAAAACTGTTAAGTCTGTAGCACTGTTTAGGTGAAATGTCGGTCATTAAGCGCTCACTCTAAGCCATGTGGCTTAGCCAAAAAGTTTTGGTTCTGAAAGAATTTGTTTTTGGTACAGTTTTTAAAAACATAAAGTTATTTAAAAATGTATTGGAAGATATAAATCAAAAATTAACATATTTCTTAAGCAGGCTCACAGAGAAATGGAAGGCATGCCATTACAATAGGATTTTTTTTTTTTTTTTTGGAAAAAGAAATGGCTTGATATGTCGCTCTTCCAACACATTTCAACAAGTAAATCTGAAATTCAACTGCAATTCAGGAAACACATGGGCTTATTAGTGGATATGTTACCTATGACTGGTAGTGGCAATACTAACAATGGTAATACTTAATATACAAGTTTAGTGTAATTTTACGTGTGTTGGCTAGTGGATATGAAGTGAATACAGATGCATTCCGCTCATATGCCATGGAAACAGCTGAAGTATTTATCGACACCTATCCTTGGCTTTACATGCCGTCTTCTGTGCACAAAGTATTAATACATGGTGCAGACATTATAAACCATTCACCATATTTATTGGAGCAATTAAATTTCTCTACTCCTGAAAGAATTACTAGAAACTAATTACAACTAATTATGCATGCAACTATCCGTTTCGCGAATTATGTGTTCTAAATATAATAGATTTTATAACTTGAATTTAATCTCTCCAGGTCTCCCTATAAAGTCTGTTCCTAATGCATTTAATTATTTTAACTTTTTTCCAGAAACGACGAGAAACGATGTAAAGCATATATATTACTTGCTCATACATTCCTCCTTCTTCGGAAATGAGGATCTACTGTCAGCATGCTGCTGCGATCTCATAAATCGCTACTCTTTAACATGAAAAAGATAATCTTATTGTTTTAGGTGATTTTAATCTGCCTAATATAAGATGGTCAAATGCTGATTACAGCGGTAAAGAATGAGTTTCTTGATAGTATTTTTGTATTGTCCATGGAAGACTTCTTGATCTTTTTTTTTTGTTGATACTGGTTTTGATGTATTTATTAATAGGATTCCTCCCATTACAATGCCTGAAGATAATCACCATCCAACTTTGGAAGTCTCTTTTCAGGTTGACTGTATTTATCGTTCACATGACATAAATAAATCTCTTCGACGTGTCCGGTGTTTTAGAAAAACTGACTATGTTAAGTTAAATCACTTACTTTTCAATACTGTTTTTGGTCTGCTCACGAGCGCTGTTCAGATATTGAATTGGCAACGAATATTTTTTATTCCTCCATTCTTAGTTATTTCAACAGATGCATTCCATTCACTACTCTCCCTCAATAGTCTTAGGAAAAAGACAGCCTTGGTTTTCACGTAGCATTTACCGATTTAAAAATAATAAGTTGCGTTTACTTAATAAATATAAACGTAGTGGCTCTAATACTGATATAAGTAAATATTGTGTTGCACGTTCTGATTTTAATGCATTAAATAAAAGGTGTTATGCTAATTATTTAATAAAATTTAAACGAAACATGCCTCACAACCCAAAATCGTTTTGCAATTTCGTTAATACGAAACGTAGTACTTCAGCGTATCCTTCGCAATTATTTCTTGATGGTGTCTTCTGATTCGCCTATATCAGATCTGTTTGCCGACTTTTTCCAATGTACGTATTCTTGCAGCTCTGTTAGTCCTAGTTTCTCATATTCTTACAGCATCACATCGTATGACCTTAAATCTCCTCCCGCTATCTCCATGCAAAACATATTAACATGTCTTTTATCAATTAAACTCTCTTTTCTACCTGGCCCTAATAATATTCCCAGTTGCATACTAAAGCAATGTTCTAGCTTCATTTGTTTTCCTTTATCAATCTATCTTTTCAATCGATCCACAAAGTTATGTAAATTTCCATCTCTTTGGAACGAGTCTTTTATTAACCCTTTACATAAAAAGGGTAGCAAGTCTGATGTATCGAATTATAGAGGTATTGCTAAGCTGAGTGCTATTCCAAAGCTCTTTGAAAAAATCATTTGTGACCAATTGCCAAAGTCATTAAAGTCTGTTGTCAGTTCCTTCCAGCATGGTTTTCTTAGAGGAAAATCTATTACAACTAATCTTTTAGAATTTTTCCCTTTTGTAGATAATGGTTTTAAATCGGGTTGCCAAACTGATGTCATTTATACAGACTTCAGTAAAGCTTTTGATAGTGTGTGTCATAAGCAACTTTTATTCAAATTAAAAGCAACAGGATTTAGTCATACTTATCCGGTAGAACACAAAAAGTTTTATTGAACAATTGCAATGGTTTGTCTAAAACTATTTTTGTTTCTTCTGGTGTTGCCCAAGGGAGTTGCTGGGTTGCTCGCTTATTTTAAAAATACTTTGAGATTCATTCGATTCTGATTAATTCTAATCATATACTTAAAATAAATAACTTAGAAATTTGAAATGTTAAGAACTCAAAAATGTAACGGGTGGGGCAAAAGTAATCACCCTAATAGAAAACGCTATAACTTTTGCAAATGGTGCCAAATGTCAATTTGTTTTTTACATTTGTAAAGTAAACAAACGCAGAATATGCAGAATATTCCGCAGGAAGCATTTCCGGGTCGCTTAGTCTCTCGTTTTGGTAATTTGCACTGGCCGGCCAGGTCACCCGATTTAACCGTTCCAGACTCTTTTTATGCGGTTTTTTGAAGTCGCGGGTTTACGTCAACAAGCCTCAGACTCTTGAAGCCCTTAAGGAGAATATTCGCCAGGAATGCGAGAACCTGTCGCCCGAAGTTCTGGCAAGAGTGATGGAAAATGCCATAAAACGGGCCCGTATGGTAATCAACTCTGGCGGCGGCCACTTGGCCGATATCATTTTCTCAACTTGATGGAATAAATTCTAATGGATTAAATAAAAAAATTTCACAAGCAGAACCAAAGTTTTTCATTATAAAAAAAATTACAGCAAAGAACACACACACATCGGGTAATTACTTGCGCCCCACCTTATAGTATTTATAGTATTATTCGTTGGATGGGAGCTATAAGATATTGTTGACCTAGAAAATTTAGAAAAATTTAGAGAATGTGTGATTAAGTTTAAATTTTCATTAAAATATCTATTAATTTACTCGAGTTATTAAGTCTCCTTAAATTATAACTAATTTTTTTACAAAAACTCAATAATAGAAAAGAGGGAATTGCTTAAGAGCCTACCACTTAAAGTGCTCCGATGTGGGCCTATAAAGATTATTTTGTTATGATTGATGTTAGATACACTAAATTTTACGTTTCTAGCGTAATCAATAACAGAACTAAACAAATTTTCATATTTGTTCATTTAATATTAGTTATCTGAAGAGGGAAAAGAAGAGTCCAAATATCCAAACTTGAAGACTGTATCTCTTGTAGTCTCCAAAATATGTTCGTTTAAACAGAAAATCAGACGGACATATCTATATCGACTCGTCTTCCAATGCTGATCAAGACTACATACACTTGAATACATACGCCTTTGTCTGCCTGTTACATACATTTGCGCATAGGATGCAGGGTATACAAATTAGACCTATAAACATAATGCTCTTTATGAATTTCATGACAATAATAACAAGTCCTCGTTTCTCATCAGTGAAACTTATAGGCTATTCACACTTACTCGGTTAAAGATAAAAATTTATAAGTAATTACGCAGCAATATTTTGCCAATCAGACTTTTTAAGTCTAATTGTGTTTTTGTACTCTAAATCCATAGGGTAAAATAGTTTGTGCAAGATCCCATACTATAATCATTATCAGCATCAAAAGTCGAGTGAATATAGACATACCCGTCTATCAATCCGATCTTGGAGCTTTTAAAAGGTGAAGACTTCATTCTTTGGATATTTAGACTCTTCATTTCCCTATTATGTTAAAGTATATTAAATTAACATGAAAATCCCTTTCTAAAGAGTAAAACCTATATTAATTTTCGAGATATCGAATATGGAGACTTCTTACGCTGAACATATGTTACATCTTTCATGCCACGCCCACTTTTAAGGGACGCCACCACTCACTTACCGCATTTTGTATGAATAACTTTTTCATTACAGTCAATATTTACTTGAATCTCGATATTGTGGAATCTAATGGACGGAAGCTTCACGTAGTTATTAGCTAACTAACTTAAAAATGAAAAGAATTCGAGTGAAGAGTATTGAAGCTTCGGTTGTACTGAAGTTTACATGTTATATTGTGTGATTTTGTTTTTAAATAAACTAGAAAGGTCATAGTTGGTGTATCGTACGCCAATTCTAATAAAATCTAGCGGTCAGGCTGGACCGCTATATAATTTTGCCACCATATACATCTATGGTTCAAATAAAGGTCTTGGACAATGTACATGGTGTTTCGTATACATGCGACAGCAGCGTTCTTTTTTGTTATAATATGTAATTGTAAAACACAATTTCAAACCTAGTTAATGACGTTCAGCCCAATTAAGATAATCGCTGACTGATTTGTGATTCCTGATTTATTATTACTGATTACTATTTTTATAAATTAATTAGTACGTATTACGAAATATTGTAGTAAAACTATTCAAGCCTTTTTGGCTTTTCAGGGAAAGAAAATCAACCAAACAAGAAAGAATGTTCATTTGTTAACTTTTGTTGAACCGAAGCTCTAATACCATTCACATTTAATTTTAAATCTTATCAATCAGTCTCTGCTGAAGGCGACCAATGTAATCAATATCAAAGTTTATATTGGTTACATTATAATAGTTTCCCTATAAATATCGTTTTTTTTTTTTAAGTGAAACTTCTTTAGCATCGTTGTCACTTGAAAATTCGATAAAACGAAAACTGAATTCGAAATTCGAAAAGGTTTATGAAAATAATATAAAAATTAACTCGCAAAAAGACAAACATATTCATAATTAGGATTTAACCTGCGAGAGAATGAGATAGATTATTTTGCATGGTGTCTACACTAAGTTCGAAAAGGTTTGTGAAAATTTTTGAACTTATGACCATAAAAAAGTAAGATAGGTTGGAGTAGGACATAGTATCGGAAGTGCGAGATGACCACAGGCAACTGGTCATAACTTATAACAAGTGGTCATGATCTTGCAGACACGTATAAGAAAATTGACAGTGTGAATATTTTTATCTTTTTTGAAGTGTTTTTATTTAATAAAATATTTTGCAAAAATGCCGAAAACTAATGTTGAAAAATGACCTGTGTGTCGGCAAAAAAAAAACTTATTATAAATAAAAATAATAAACCTTTTAAATATTAATTAATTCTGTATTTATCTCATTCTGTTTAGGCTACTTTTCTGAAGTTTCACTTCTGCCGTGTGCGAATTCAACACACACACTTATTTTTTTGTGCTCGAAGTTGATGAATGATAGCTTTCTAGATCAATTGACAGTTTCTTTAATAATTGTTAAAGTTATACAAACTGTGGTAAACTACTTCCATGAGTCCAGCGCTATATATAATGAGTCTTTAAATCAAATTTGTAATTGCCAACCGTCATAACATTTGAGAAAATTCAGTCTGACGAAGGGACAGGTGATCATATAAAAACTATAAACATTTTTTTCATTTAAGTCTTTATCTTACTAAAATACGAAATTTCATGTGGTAATTATATCTAAATAGATTGCGCTTGGGTTACTAAGACGCAATAAACGTGGCAAACATTCACTCGTATTGGGATATATGTACATATATATTATATGCTGATCTGTTTACTTAACATTCAATAAAGTTGTACAAATTTTCCACAGCAAATTAATTCTTAAAGAGAAACCATCTTTATGCATCGCATATGACGAGAATTATGCTGCTGATGTGTGTGTCCCCTTGCTTTCAAGGGCAAATGTTAATGCAGCGCAATTATGATTCGACACTAAGATGTCAAGAACAACAGAACACTTGCCTATGCATTAGAACCGAACCGCTGTGAACTGAACCTAACTCAATGCAACCGCAAATGCACTTCATTCGAGAAATGTAATGACTTTCATTGTTAGAAGTCACAGTTTGAACTCGAAGGCCAAATACCATAAAGCGATAAAGAGGGAAGCGGGAAGCAGGAATCGGGAATAGGGAAGCAGTAAATGCAGCAGTTGCACTTACTGCTGCTTACAATTTAACCACAAATGAAGTCAAACTCAGAGACTTTAGAGCAAACATACTCACATACACACACACATACATAAATGCTACGCACAATTGCACGCGCACACACTTTGATATAAACACACAGTTACACACACACACACACCCTTCGCTTAGGTGAAGAAGCCAAGAACAATTATTAACCATAAACAATTGAGAAATTCCCACAGTTTTCCACTTGTAGTCGAATATTTGCTCATACATATTGTAAATACATAATCGTCTTCAGGCAAGCAAGCTAGCATTGAGCAACCCCCTTCTGCAATGCAATGAAGTAAAGACAATGGGGCGATCCGGTTCCGGTCGCAAGTGGAGAGCGAGGGCGGTTTGTGAGTCTCAGCTGTACTTGTTGAACTTCTGCGCTCGCCTTCATGCATCGCTGACGTTGCTTCGGTTGCTTTCTTTTCTGTTTCTTTGTCCCCTTCAGGTTTTCCCAACCTTTCCACACACACACACACATCCCCTTATAAACAACCATACCTACATTTACATTTACTTAAAGACCATGTCACCGGGGACAGCTGACTTGTCATATGAGGGCGTTTATTTGACTGAAGCGACTTGCGATGTCAGGTGAAATGAATGCAGTACGAAATCATCGGCATCATCATTGCTGTCGTCCTTGCGAACCTTTACCATAAGTACCTGTTTAAGTGACTATCGTCAGGCAGCCAGTTCCTCTGATCTCAGGGGAACAATTTCCGGTACTCAATGGAGCGAGATTTTCAAAGGTAAATAATGTTCATTGCTTTAAGAAAGATGGCTTAAATTTTTAAAATAAAGTCTTAAAAACTGTTCATACTCAACTACAATATAATAAATTTAAGCTTTGATATGTAAATCAAATGGGTTTTGATAAATAAGTGTCTAGTAGAGTTGATGCAATGTGATGCCCAAAAACTTATTAGAATTGCTATGAATCAAGTAAAAACTCTTGACGAGTTAAAAAACCAAGTGATGGAAACCTATTTCGGTAAAACTCATAGAACTGCTGATATCAATTCTGTGACAAGAGATTTTAAATTTTAATTTGCATTGTTGGGATTGTACGTAAAATGTAATTGTGCGTTCGCCATGTTAAGATATAATGTTGCACTTTCAGGACGATGCTTTCAATTTGGTAGAAAAAACGATTTCGAAGAAATCTAACTACATTATTTCTTTTTGAGTTGTCATTATGACAACCTTTTTTTTAAAAGGTGATTTCTACGGGTTTTACTCAGATTTGGTAGTCTCTAACTTGTAAGTTGTTGGTTTTTTTTTACTGAAAATGTTCTAGGCTTTTACTTTTTTTTTAAATTTAGATCTTTTGTATAAAAAAATGCAACTTTTTCAATTCTTTTTCGAGTTTTTCGTCCATATTTCGACAGTAGTCGTCATATCGATGCTTGCTCAAAAGCACTTTTGTAATGTTTGCTATCACATCACTATGATAAAATATGCCAATAACAAGAAAAAACGTTAAATTCGGCAGTGCGGAAGTTGTAGTACCATTCACATGGAGTTTCAAGCTTTAAATTTAGGTAGGTCTCTGTAAAATCTAACAGGCAAGTTTATTGGAGCCTACCCATTCACACTATCGGCGGTGTCACAAAAATCTTAAGACAAATTTCCGTCTGGTGATTTGAATTTCACAGAGGAATTTCGTAGGTGTCACAGAAATCTCGGAGATTTCATAGAAAACAGTTTTTAGTGTACAGAAAATACATTAAACTAGCATGATTATGATTACCTTATGATTTGATGAGTTTATATAGGCTGTTTTGTTAGGCGTGTGGTTTTCAATCTGGCAACACTGTTTTCGTCAGCTGTCACTTGATTTATGTTCAATTAGGTTTGCCATTTTTTAATGAATAGACTTATTCCGGAACAACGTTTGCAAATCGTGCAAATTTATTACCATTTATTCGAGCCAGCCGCGGCGCCCACTTGCCCGAAATCATTTTTAAAACATAATGGCAAACCCTTATATTTATAATAAAGCTAAATTCTTGGCCACAACATTAAATTATATGCGTTTTATTTCTTCTTGAAAACCACACGTCTAAAAATAAACACCCTATAATTTCCCCTAGCAAAAGGCTGGTGATTTCAAACAGTCTAAAAGAGATTTCTGTGATACCTACGAAATTGATTTAGGCCGGAATTGGGGTGAAAGAGATTTCTGTGACACACCAGTATGTGCGAATGATATAAAAAGACAAAGCCAAGCGGCGTCTAAAATTCCCAAAATTTAGATCTTGAGGGTCTTTTCCACAAAAAATGCAATTTTTTCAGTTTTTTCCTTTATACTATTTCGCCGATAGTCGGCATATCGATGCTAGTGTTTACAAACACATCACTATGATAAAATATACAAATAAAAATTGTTCCCATGACATTGAACAATTTTGTACTCGTACCATTTACACATAGTGTGAAATAGTATTATCAGTTTGTCTGAAAAGAGACATCGTAGAGCCCATAAAGTATATCGGAGTGCCGGAGGAATCAATTTCGCATCAAAATCACCTAATTTCATTCATTGAATTAAGTTTTATTTAGTTAATTTGCTGGTTTTGAGGCGAACGTTATTTCTGTGGCAACCCGTAGTACTTATTCAGCTCGAAGAGGCGAGTCGATCTAGCTTTGTCCGTCTGTCTGGATGTTGTTGCTAATTTTTTTGGGGTCAAATTTTCTAGATATCAGGTTGTAAGTTGGTACATAGACTTATTTATATTGCAGTTTAATAGAGTATCAAAAGAAACACGTCACGCCTCTTGTCCCTATACAAACCACCCTCCACTTTCGAATTTTTGTATGAACATTTTTTTAATTGCAGTCATATCACCATAAAATATGGCATGGTGACTTCTTATGATATGATTCATATATATATATATATCAATGGGTGTGATCCCCCTTCATATAAATCCAACACCCAATTCTGGGATGAAAAACTTTATCATTTCAGTCAGAATCAACTTAACAGTTGACTGGTGGCTTCATATGCATTTCACGCCCACTTCTAGGGGTTAGCCCCAACAGACTTACATCCCACGTTTAGATTGTTATAGATTCTACAAATGTTTTGTTTTTTTTTTACATCTGCTTAATTCACAGCTTGAAACTTCATGTGAATGGTATTTATCCTTCGGTTACACCGAAGTATTGAATATAAAGATTTTAACAAATTCTGTACAAGATTTTAACGATGATGATTTTTATATGTGATTTCATACAACCAATATGATTTTTTAGTTCTTATTCGTCTGTTCACCGAAAAATATTAGCTCTTAGCACTGATAACTGCTACGAATGTTAGCCAAATTAAACAATACCAGCTCAACTAAAAATGAACCACTGTGACAATATTCCGATATCAAAATGTCCAACCAACGGGAATATGTAACCCACCAACAGTTAATTCCGTACCTGACTCATCATTCTCGATGTATCAACCATCTAAAACAGAATCACCTTGTGACCACATTGAGATTTCTCAAGCGCGTTTCAAAACATTGGTAGGACAACTTAAATTGTCGCACAGCCAAGCTGTTTCCTTGGCACAACATTTTTCTTCAGTAAATATCTTGTGGAAGGGAGTGAGTTAGAGTGAGAAGCAAGAGGAATTACTACATTTTTTCGAACAAGTGATCTCAACACTATTGCTTACTGTACTAATATATCTGACAAAATACAATATATAAATGTTAAATGAAACTAGCGTTTGTTTACTGACTCCTTCAAAAAAAGTTTGTAAGCGGTATTACTATATACAGATAATACGCAAAACCAAGTGAAACTTGTTTCGATATGAATTCAAATTAAATTATGTGAATGTGACTAACATTGCATTTGTATCAATAGAAAGAATATTGTTGTCATTTCAAATTGGGAATAGTGAATAATTTTATCAAATCATTAAGTCGAGAAGGCGAATCCTTCGAATGATTAAAAAAAAATTTCCAAGACTTATAGCCGTTTGACAAAAGTCAAGTGTGACCTATACTATTCGACGTGAAACATGTTGCTGTATGTATATATAGCTGTCCCCTTCGCAAACTCTGTCGTTTTTAAAATTCCAAACAATTCAAGGAGAAAATATATGTTCATATTATTCTTGTGTCATACGGCTATTAGTGAAGCGAAGATAAAAGAAGGTAAGTTATTAGGTCTATAATTTCACTGCATTTAGAACTCGGGCGTTCTCAGCGCGCCTATCAGAAAATTGATGAAAAACCAGGAATTTGATGCACTATTAGCATTGGATGAGTAAACTATCTAGAATTCCGTAAAGACACTTTTTAATAATTGTTTAGTACAGAGTTAGGAAGAGTTATAAGAAAAATAAGGTAAAAACTTATTGTAGATAGAACAAAGAGCTCGGAGTGAATAATTAAGCGCGTAATTTGTCGTACAGAAAGACAATTTTATTGGCACGAAGTGGCGACATGGCCGAATGGGGACATTTAGTAATATGGACTGAAGTAAGTAGGGAGATCCAATCTCCCCAATAAGAATTTTCTGAAGAAAAGCAGAAGAGGGTTGGAAGATCAATTAATTTTAACCTGCCATGATAGGGTGGAAGATTTATATCGAGTACCCAAATTGAGACTAATAAGAGCAAACAGAAGAAACTGTTTTTGGACTGACTCAATACGATCCTCGTGAATAGCTTAATATGGGTTCCAAATACAAGAGCCAAATTCTAAAATCAGACGAACAAGAGAAGTATATAGGAGTTTAGTGGTATAAGGGTCATTAAATTCCGTAGACCAATGCTTAACAAAGTCAAGGACACCATTTGCGTTATTTACTATTGAACAAATGTGATGATTATTATAAATAATTTTAAGTTCCATAAGGATACGTAGGTCATTAAAACAAAACTCTCTCCCGAGGGTTATGTTATTTAAAGAATATGTCACTATAAATGGTTTTCTGCGACGACACGACATACATTTGCATTTTGACATATTTAGATTTAGAAAATCTAGACGACACCATTTATGTAGTGAGTTTAAGTCAGCCTGCAATAAACTGTGCTGCGAAACATCAGAATATGACAAGCATAATTTAACATCATCTGCATACATTAGTGTATGGGCATGATTAATAGTAGACAAAGGAAGATCATTAATAAAAATGTTGAACTATTTTGGACCTAAGTGACTCCCTTGGGCAACACCAGAAGAAACAAAAATAGTTTTAGACAAACAATTGCAATTGTTCAATAAAACTTTTTGTGTTCTACCGGATAAGTATGACTCAATCCAAGTAACAAGAGACGGAGGAAACCCTGTTGCTTTTAATTTGAATAAAAGTTGCTTATGACACACACTATCAAAAGCTTTACTGAAATCTGTATAAATTACATCAGTTTGGCAACCCGATTTAAAACCATTATCTACAAAAGTGAAAAATTCTAAAAGATTAGTTGTAATAGATTTTCCTCTAAGAAAACCATGTTGGAAGGAACTGACAACAGACTTTAAAGACTTTTGCAATTGGTCACAAATGATTTTTTCAAAGAGCTTTGGAATAGCACTCAGCTTAGCAGTACCTCTATAATTCGATACATCAGACTTGCTACCCTTTTTATGTAAAGGGGTAATACGAGGGCTGCTATTTATACTTCGGGAACTGGTAATACTAATGCCAAAAGCTAAAATCTGGCAACACCATAATAAAGTTTGACATTTTTTGGCATAAACGTACTCACAAAGTTTTGATGTACAATACATTCGATTGGCTACCCTTTTATGTAAAGGGATAATAAAAGGATTCTTTCCAAAGAGATGGAAATTTACATAACTTTGTGGATCGATTGAAAAGATAGATTTATAAAGGAAAACAAATGAAGCTAGAACGTTGCTTTAGTATGCAACTGGGAATATTATCAGGGCCAGGTAGAAAAGAGAGTTTAATTGATAAAAGACATGTTAATATGTTTTGCATGGATATAGCGGGAGGAGATTTAAGGTCATACGATGTGATGCTGTAAGAATATGAGAAACTAGGACTAACAGAGCTGCAAGAATACGTACATTGGAAAAAGTCGGCAAACAGATCTGATATAGGCGAATCAGAAGACACCATCAAGAAATAATTGCGAAGGAGACACTGAAGTACTACGTTTCGTATTAACGAAATTGCAAAACGATTTTGGGTTGTGAGGCATGTTTCGTTTAAATTTTATTAAATAATTAGCATAACACCTTTTATTTAATGCATTAAAATCAGAACGTGCAACACAATATTTACTTATATCAGTATTAGAGCCACTACGTTTATATTTATTAAGTAAACGCAACTTATTATTTTTAAATCGGTAAATGCTACGTGAAAACCAAGGCTGTCTTTTTCCTGAGATTATTGAGGGAGAGTAGTGAATGGAATGCATCTGTTGAAATAACTAAGAATGGAGGAATAAAAAATATTCGTTGCCAATTCAATATCTGAACAGCGCTCGTGAGCAGACCAAGAACAGTATTGAAAAGTAAGTGATTTAACTTAACATAGTCAGTTTTTCTAAAACATCTGACACGTCGAAGAGATTTATTTATGTCATGTGAACGATAAATACAGTCAAGCTGAAAAGAGACTTCCAAAGTTGGATGGTGATTATTTTCAGGCAATGTAATAGGAGGAATCCTATTAATAAGTAGAATAGGATGGTTGTTCATATGAATATATACAGTACATTACCAGAAGGAAATTTTTGGACGTTAAGTTCCTACTGATTCTGATGATCATATAGAAATATGGCACCAGGATGCTGCGCCAGGATTATTATAGAGATGTTTTGCAAATAACTACTAAGCTTAACATCAACTACCTTCTTGTACAAGCATATAATATGCCGACTACTGGCGAATATATTTGCAAGAAACTCGAAAAAATTTCGTTTATTTTCGAAAAGACCCTCAAGTCCTGAATTTTGTTGGCAGAATTTAAAGCCTATAACATTTTCAATAACTTTGCCGAAGACAGTTTACTGAGATAAAACTACAACATACAAGTTGGAGACTGTCAGTTTTCTGAGTTGAACCCGTATAAATTTACAAAAATCTTACAGACAGACAGATACACAGGCGGGTAGGCGGACATTGATAGATCGACTTGTTTTTTCATGCTGATCACGAATATATATATATATATATATATATATATATATATATATATATATATATATATATATATATATATATATATATATATATATATATATATATATATATATATATATATATATATATATATATATATATATATATATAATATATATATATATATATATATATATATATATATATATATATATATATAATATGGGGTCTCCGATGCTTCTTTTGAGGTTTTGCAAACATTGTACTAATACTATTCACACTCTGGTATTCGAAAATAGAAGGATAAAAGAAGGAAATACAATTTAAATTGTAGAAACTCAATAAATTAAAAAAAAAACCCAAATTATTTTCTTGGCGATATATACTAGAAAAGCATATTTCACATATGTATATATTTCATATATTTATACACGCATATCTATGAATACATAAGAAAAAAATTAAAGAAAAGTAGTGAGTATAAAAGTATAAAAGGTTTGTGTCCATAATGTGTATTACAGATGTAACATTCATTATTATGACGCATTCGGAGGTGTCACAGAAATCTCTTTCATCCCAATTCCGACAGTTTTTACCAAGTCCAGTATAATTTTTATTTGTTTAAGTCTTCTCATAACTTTGGTCTGTGTCCAGAATATAAAAAAGCATGGACAGATTATAACTCTACATTTTATAGATTATTCAATATGAGAGCTTATAAAATCAATACCTATGAATATAAATACACTTCAGCAGAACCAGTCAATTAAACATTTTGTAAATTATTGCACTAGAATTGAAATCTCCTTTAAAAATTTAGTTTTCCGCCTAACCCGCATACGGTCTAAACATTTTTAACATAAGAAGTGCTTCGTCTACTGTCCTACCCCACTAACGCTGATTTTCGCATTTACCCTTCATGATTTGACAAGCCCCAAAAGTTAATTTTGTACATGCCTTTTGGTCAACAAAAACATAAACAGAAAATCAAATTTGTATAAACAAAGCGCCAAAAAAAAGGTGACTCACAGCCAGGTGTATAAACAATTTTCGGCTATATACAAAAATCACACACACACACACACAGACACACACACACAAACAAAAACACACATACACACATTCAGTCAGAGTAACACAAAAACAATTTCCAAAGAATAACAATGAAATGGTCCCATAGCTATAGCAAAAATTCGGACGATAGACGACGCCGCGCAAGTAGAGAACTCCATGTTGAACGGTGTCAAAATGCTTTCGCCATTCACTCTCTCCGGTTGCAAATAAAATAGTTTATTCAAGCAATTAATTGCACGAATTGAGCTCTCGAATTTTATCGAAACGGCGTCGAATATCGCATTTGGCATTTCAACCAATTTCAGTGGATTGTGAGTTTATTTTCATTGGTTTTGCATACTTTTAGGGATGCATCAGTTTTGTCCTTGCAAAGATTAAGCGGTGCGGTATGGCGGCGAGAATTGTGTTGTCGACGCTTTCGTTGTTGCAGCGAAGCCATTATTAAGCGCACTTTGAAGTGCTCAAGTTTCAGTTGTCATTCTGTAGATACTACTTATTTTTAGAACATTTATATATAATAAAAAATAAATACGACGAATGAAATTGTAAACGGACTGATGCTACTATGTGTATAAGGTATTTGATTACAAAAAGTAGCTAAAAATAATATAACTACCATTGAATTTAATAGCCAACTATTGTATAAAACCAAGATTGTTTACGATTCATAGCAGAATATTAGGCAGTTTATTATAGCTCTGTATACATCATCGCTTTCAAGCTTTCAAGTTTCTGGAACGTACTCGTTTGAGAAGATTTTGCCAATCTGTCAATGCAGTATAATGATTTATTTACTTTCCTGCAGTTCTGCTGGGAACCAGTCACCTGCCTATACACAGGTAGCGCATTTGACGAATTTTAGACGGTGATGTCATTGGAAGCGACCGCACCTGCGATGTTGCATCCCCTTTTCCCAACTGCACACCAGTCCCAAAAGACTACTCACTTCACCAGCTCTCGGTAGCGAAGCATGGTTTCAGTTTAAAAATAAGAATGAAAATAAAAATTACTTTTGTCTTTACATCATCATAATCAGTTGCTTCTGATTCGGCAAGTCGAAGTGTTGGGTGATTGTTAGTCGAAGTAGCTAAGATGGTAAGACTTTGCGCTCAGCGTCGTTGTTCATCGTGTTTCGTATATCAATTTCATCCATTAAAAATCTTTATAAACTGCATAAATACAACAAATTTAAATTTAAATAAAATAAAGTTAAATACAATAAACAACAAAATCCATTGAAAAACATAAAAAGCAAACGCATTTGACGCAAGTCAGCACTGGTGATTTAGCCACTCACCGTTCATAAAAGACTCCAGTTCCAAACACTAGCCACTCACCAGTCCTACTGGTCTCGCCCTTAAGGTAGTATTTTTTCAATAATGAAGTAGCCAGTTTTTAGGGACTGGTGCGTGCCTGGGAAAAGGGTTTGCAACGTCGCACCTTTCAATGACATCGTCGTATTAAATTTGCCTGTCAAATGCGTCGCGGGTGGTTAGACAGAGGACCTGTACCCGCCTCCAGTAGCAGGTGAATTCACCAGTCCCGTACTAGTGCGACCGAACTACTACATTCACGGTTCTGGCGATTTTATAGGTTTTTGTGACTTGTTTCATCACTCTAAGCAAACGCTTAATGATGACTTTTTAACGCTAGACAACAACTGTGGGTAGCTTTCTAAGGAGCATATGTGAATTAGAGTTGAGTGATTTTACAATACCTGTGCTTCAGTCATGGCGACTGAAAAATCACTGATATCAGTTGCTACTCCATATTGTAAATATCAGTGATTGAGTATCAATTATTTCTTACTACTGTAATTCACGGCATATCAGTAGTACATCATGCATCAACTTGATACGTTGTTACTTTTTGTGTTGCTTACACTAAGCAAGCCATGTGCTCTCATTAGCACATTCAGGCATCGCTAATGTAAGCGAGGCAACCAATTTTCGTATCAAATTTTTCAACCTCACTAAGAGTTATCTCCAAAATTATAGATGTCGATTACAGCGTCGAAAATTATGAGGAATATATTCATAAATAAGTAAACATAAATTGGGACTTACCAATTTTTTGTGTTTAACAAAAAAAGTAGTGAATGTTAAATTAAATCTTGAATCTTATTGCCATTTATAATTCACAAATAGTTTTTAAATAGTGCTCCGCAAAATGTTATTACTGTAACTGACTCATACGCGCCTTAGTAACAAAATGAAAAATTCGTTTGGCGCAAGTGGTTGAATTAAGATCAAAAGTTGGGCCTAGTAAAAATAAATCTCATCTACAATTAAGGAACATACGGTGAAAGGTTTTGATTGCTGAAACATTCAATTAGGTTTTATGTGTGTGAGAAAGGCGCCCCTTTACTTTAAATAGCTTCCTGGCTGACAACCTTTGTTGGCTTTGGCTCAACTTGAAACACCCATGCCGGCGACTGTTAAAGGCTTTCATGCTGTTCTATAAATCCGTCCCTATTTCTTAATTTAATAATTAAATTTTTCCAATAAACACGAGTCGACCAAGAGTGAATTTAGTAAAATATATAGTGGACTTCAATGGTACTTCACCGTCAAGACTTAATTCCACTTTTGGACCTAGATAATATTTCCAAGTCACTATAAACAGCACAAGTACCGTTCGTATGACAAAATAATAAAATAAAATTTAAGAATGTATTAGTCAATATGTGCGGCCCTTCAGATCTGAAAGAATAATGATTCCAGAACTTTGTTCAAAAGTGTGTAACTCAATTTTTATACAATAAAATACGTAGTTTTTATAAATACGTAGTTTTCGTAAATACATAGTTTTCACATAATAAAAGCTAATTTCTTTCACATTACTCTTTCCCAAACGTTCGTTAAGTATCGCGATACTATAACTCATTTTACAGCATACACATCTCAAATAAGTAGTTGGCCGGCAAACATTTAAATACCATTAACAACGACAAATGAAAACTAATGTCACAACTACTTCCTATTCTTTTACGCTTTAAACTATATTTAAGTTTCCTTTCATGTAGCCAACAACTTCCTTTTCATAAGAAAAAAAGATACTTACTAATTACGACCTTGTGCAGAGACAAACTTATTACTTTATCTGAAGACCATCTACAGACTTGACTAAAACAACAAGTTTCCCATGCCGCAACTGCTGCTGTTGCTGCTGTGCCGGCAATGACTTCCTTAGTGGCTGGCTGCGCTTAGATGGCTCGCAAACAAATTAAGTATCTACAAGATACTTGAGCGACACAGAGCAAAGCACTGAAGGGAAATAATGTAAAGGAACAAAACACAGGCGCAACAATTAATAACACGAAAAATATACTTAATGAAATTATTATTTACAGCAATGAAAAATTATTTCTCTCTTTACAATTTCTTTAGGGAAACTTAAGTTGAAGTATACTAAAGTTGTCTTAGTGGAAGTTGAGAAGCCGTCTCTGATGGTATTATGGAATAGTTGCGGTGGTGCTGGTGGTGGTGGATTGTGCAGGCGTAACGCTTTGCGGTTGCGCATTCAAATGCCATTGCCACACATCGTTCAAAGTAACAACTGCGCAGGCGTCTTGATGCAACAGATGAAGATAGTGAAACGAGATATGCAAGGGTTACACTGAAAGTATTTTAAAATGTAGCTAACTTTCTTGAAGTTTAATGCTGTATTTAGCATATTTAACAATTTTTTTTTTGACCTACGGTAAAGAGACTACTTCTGAATTTATACTAATGATTATACTTATGTTCCATCAACCTGGCTGGAATTTTTAACAAGCCATTCAAACCACCGAACCAATATGCCAGAACGGTAATAATCTATTTTCACTCTGAAACATCTGGAAATCTTGAACTGTATGATGGGAGCTGGCTATACACTGACAGGTCAAAGAAGATTTTGCCCACAAACTTTGAACTCCGTATCTTCATGTTGGAGCCACAATTTGATGTTAGAAGCCGGAAAAGCTTCCTTAATTTGGCGCGACTGGTACACAAGACCTCAATGAGGCGTTCGTCTCTTCAGAAACACACTTTTGTAGACTTATCGTTGATGAGTTTGATATTCCACCTCTTCGTCTAGACTTCAAAGATGTGAAGGAACTCTTGAAGTCCATCCGATGCCTCATACACACGCCTCGAGACATTCGCATTTTAAAAGATAATTGGCGGTACTCTACATAAGAACGCAGGGTTAAATAGTTGGAAGCCGGAAATGATTCTTTGATTTAAGCTAACAGACGCTTTCAGAGGCCTGCTACAAGTCGAAAATTATTCCATTCCATAACATAAGCACCGTGGATATGGTTGACTACACCACAGGGGAACTTTTCAGCAGTACCATATCTCGCAATACAAACTGGTGATCGGAGATTATAGCGGCGTATTCTACAAATCTAGTAATGTAGACAACCAACAGTCGTTCCCAAACATGTGATATGCAAAGCAGAAGACTGATCGGCCGGTATATGACGTTCAAGATAAAAAGATGGGCACACTTCACAGTTCCGTTACATATGCATATTCTAATGGGCAGATCCATGTATAACGGTGATGCTAAGAAGCCTTCTGATTAACAGTTTTGCACCTTGAAACTTGACCTAATTGTCATCAGAACGTCATTGGTGGTGTACATTATGGGAACGTGCCTAATCGGCTGTCGTTCGATTCTTCTAGTGGAGAAGGGGCCTTCGCTGCTGGAGTTCACATTTTCAGTATGTGGTTGAAAAATTCTGTGACTTGTTCAACCGTATCTAATAAAATCAGCCTCGAAAGCTAAGTCGCTGTAGCTATGTTCGTCCGTCTGTATGTTTGAACAAGGAGATCTCGGGGATTAAAAAGGGTAGAGCCTTCAAACTTAGAGTTTTTGATTCTCCTGATACGTTCGCATATAAAGATTTTTCAATAATAGAAACTCTACTCATAGAACTCTCCAAACTTTAATCTCATTTTTCCTAGGTGCTTTTTGCCTCTGGTAAACAAATTTTATCTCACTTGGGCTCAATATCTGTGTATTCATTCGGATCAAAAATTATTTGTAGACTTTCAATTAGTACTTAAATTGTGTTTTACATAAAAACTTTACAAATCTGTCAATAAAAGAACAATTTTTTATCTAACTAGTACCTACAAGTACGACCACACTATAACAACTTTTAGTATTAACCTCCTCTAGCTGGAGTTATGTCGGAACAGAGCGCAGTGTAGCCCTACAATGGCATGCATGCAAATTTGTCAAGCGAAACGAATAACTTCACTTTGAACTGCTTTCGAGTTCACATTCTGCTGTCCAGCACATCTTTCATGTAAATTAATGACAAAAAGACGCTAACAAGTTGCCCAGCGATACAAGATACCCGCTGACTCATACCACACTCGCTGCCAGTTGCTATGAGTTGTTGTGTATTCGCTCTGGTTTTCGTTTTCTTTTCCAATGACCCTAAAGTATTAATTCATTTTAATGTTAGTTAGTTCGCCGGCGAACTTCTACTCATCATCATATTCATTATTATTGCTTGCAGTTTCTTGACCTAAACTGGAAACCCCCACACCTAAAACCATCTTAGGTAATGTCAAAACGTTGCCACATGCACCAAACGACACCGAACCGCCTCCGCCTACTTGTTTCACTTCAACCACTTGCTATATTTCCCGGCTTTGTTATGAAAGATCTTTGAGCATAGCCTGCCGCAGCCGCAGCCGCATTTGAGCAGCCAAGCGAAGTCTATTTATTTTAAACGCTGCCGGGTGGCTATTGTTTCTACTCATCGCAACTCTACTCAACTCAACTCAATTCATCTCAACTGAACTTCAACTTTGCTCATCTTGTCGCGTCTTGTTTTCGGTGAGAGAATTTTCAAAATGCTGATATCTATCGACAAAGAATACTAATTCAATTCGAGACTAAAAAAAATATAATACAAATAAAACGCTGGAGTCGAACCGATGATTTAATACCCTTCACACGAGCTATCACTCGAAACAAAAAGTATTGTTTTATTAATGTAAATATTTTGCAGCCACTTTTAGGAGCGCCTATATCCATAGAAGTAAAGAAGTTTATCTATAAGAAGACTGTATCTAATATATGGCATAAAGACCGATATGAACCAATTCTTCATAAATTATGCGTATTCACATTTGTAAAATTGATTTCAATTTTCTAAACTCTGCAAAAAAGATGTCTTAGGTACCAGAACCTGAATCAGTACAATATGTTTGCATTGAAACTACATCAGAGCTGTAAATGAATGAATCAATCATCAATGAATCTGTTAATTATTGAAATAGCAAATTTTGAATTCATTCATTTCAAATTTGAATGCATTCATCAGATCTCTAAGAAAAAAATTTAATTCAGAATTTAATTCAGAATGAATTATCAAGAATTGAATTTATCCATTTGACATAAAAAAATTAATTGAATTACAATTTAAATCAATTGATTATGAATTCGAAATTTTTGAATTAACTCATATAATTAAAATTTAAATTATTCGTTTTGAATTAAACAAGTAGGAATTGTAATTCATTGGGTTTTCAATCACCTTTTCAATTCATTCCATTTAAATTCTTTTTTAAATTCTTTTATAATTCACTTTATTTTATTGAATTATTAAATTCATCTATGATTCTTTATTTTCTTCTTCTATTATCAAATATATTGCTTGTTTCTTCTGATAGATATAAGACTTCGAATAAAAATAGAAAGTGAAAATTGTGTTTTAAGTGAAAAGTGTGGGTGCTTTGTGATTTTTCCAGTGACGATAAAGTGATCGATCAAACCGTTTCGTTTTCCGGAATATAACTACTTGATATGGATGAATCAACCAGAGACGGAGGACTTTGAAACGTGTCAATTGAGAATTAGCTTCAATGGATGAAAGCACAGAATTGGATATTACTTGTGAAGAGGAAAAATATGTCGCCAAATGAATGAATTTAAAATTATATAATTCACTGTGAATTAAGAATGAAGGGTTCAAAGTCCAACATGTGTATCAATTATTGGTACACGCGCCGTAACTGTTGGATAATTCGAAAGTGCGACTATGACCTCCAGAGTGGTGGCCCTTGGAAACAAGATATCAGTATGGTCATGTCTCTGCCGATGGCTTGGCTGTCTTCAAGGTTGGATAAAATCCTATAGAGTAAGCTTCCAACTGGTGTGGTTCTCACAATGTAGCTGTGTTTATCCAATTTCAAGGAAACAAATCCCCAAATCCAAGGTGTAACAGCATATGCCGAGGAATGAATGGTTAGAGGGTATCCAACCATCAATATGCGAACTCTAGATACCTGTCGGCCTCCAGTTTCAACTTTACTTCTTGTGGCATCCGGGCTATACCACAGGTGACTTCCTTACCCGTTTTACTCGTGGTAATCTTATGAATCTAACGAGCTTAATGCGGCTCTAAATGCATCAACAAATGGGCAGTCCTGCACGGTCGAACCAACCAGCATGAAGACTGAGGTCAATCTGGATTCAGACATGCACCGTTCGGGAACAGTATGTCCTAGTGTCAGTGAGGAGGTATGAAACGAAAATCTGTCCTCTGTCCTTTCAGACGGTTGTGGCCCTACTTCAAAACATCAATCCAGACGACAGTGCCACCCAGTACTCTAGCAAACCCGGCTCAGGTCCAGGCTTTAATATTTTCTCCTCTAAGGAGAGGCGACTCTTCAAACAAGCTATGGCTAACGGCTACTTGAAGGAAAAAAGCCATCGATTATGCCAAAGCAACAGATGGACGGGTTCTAAAGAGAGTCCGTTCGGAGGAGAATTCCTTCTGGAATTCACCTTACTAAGAAGATCCGGTCCACTAACGGGTTAGTGAAAGCTTCATATAGCCGTGTAGCGAGTAGCGTTAAGCTGGGCTTCTTTGCGGCCGAAATAAAAAAATTTCCTCTTACATCAGAGCACTGCTGACACTGCTGCAAGAGGCTATCATCGATGTCACAATCGAGTGTCCGTCAGATGAGATGAAGCTAGAATTCGGGACGCCATCATCCTAAATAAACTAGGTCTCTCCTCAGAAACAGAGTGCAGACTCTGTCTGGAGGATGACGAAACTAGTTTCCATCTGCTTTGCGATTGTCCGACCTTGGCCAGGCTCAGAATTAAGCAGATGAAAAGACCCTTTATTACATCTGATAATATCAGAAGCAACTGGTCTAAGCTTAGAAGCTAGATAAACCATTTCCGGGCTAGGGTAAAAAAGACAAAATTTCCTGTCGCAATGCCCGTTTCCTAGAGGGTGGCCCTCCGACGTTCTAGCTCTCATTCTTTTACATATCTAAACTACATATAGGGCCGGACAATGACATAATAAGTGCTCGACCGTCTCCTCCTCTTCGGCATTTCGGCAGCTTCTTCAGAAGTCCCAGGAGTTTCAACCTAGCATTGTGGCATGTCTTCCTATTGTACAGTGGTCTGTGAGGGCTCCCACAATAACAGCTAACTTATCTCTCTTGTACTGAAGAAGGGTTATTGTTCTTTTAAGATTATATTTTGGCCAGGTGAGTCTAGAGATTCTACACGTGCCAAGATTGCACCATCTATTGGTTGCTATATCGATCATCTCTGTTGAGATCTGTAGTTTACATGTAGCCATGGGTATACCTACTGTGGCCTTCCCCGGAAGGATGTCAGCAGTGGTACCCTCTCTTGCTAATTTATCCGCTTTATCATTTCCCTCTGTTTTTGTGACCAGGCACCCAGATGAGATGTGTAACATAGTGCTCTGCAATCTCGTTAAGAGATTTTCGGCACTCTGTTGTGGTTTTAGTGTTGGAGCTGAAAGAGTTCAGCGCTTTCAGGGCAGCCTGACTGTCCGAGAAGATAAACACATGTTCTTGAGTATTTGAGTATGATCTTAGGAGATGTGTAGCTTCCTGAAAGGCTAGAATCTCCGCCTGAAAGACGCTACAATGATCGGGCAGTCTAAAGGATTCTCTAATCAGCAGATCCGGTGAAAATACACCTCCTCCTACCCTACCATCAAGCTTAGACCCGTCTGTAAAGATATTGATAGCGTTTTCTCTATAGTGAGGAAGGTTGGCCCATTGTAGTCTTGTGGGTATTATGACGTCATACACTTTAACGAAGTTAATGTTTGGTGTGCAATAATCCGTATTTGGTGGTATGTTTCCTTGTAGTAGTAGAATCCTCGAGTGTCCAAAGGAACTACCGTACCAAGCTGAAGATTCCCTTAGTCTGAGGGCTGTGACTATTGAATTCTCTCTCGCAAGGAGATCAAGTGGGATCAGATGGAGCAGTACATTTAATGCGTCCGTCGGTGTGGTAAGCAGCGCTCTACTGATACAGAAAAAATTGAGGTATATAAAATCAACAATTAGTGAGTTTATACGAGTGAGATAATTACAAACTCACTAATACTGTGATTAAGGCATTTGAGAAGCCCATTTTATGAAAATTGTGAGTTGATAATTGTGAGATATCATTTCTCTCTCGCATAAACTCCGTATATATCAAACTAGCAGTCCAAGCTTTAGAAATAAGAAAAGTTTTACATACACTTCCTAGGAAATGGGCGATGGTTGTGTATGGGGCTATAAGTATCATACTTCAAAATGAAAGTGACATGACAATTTGCATAGCTTATTTGCTTCCAATAAAAATAAGTCTCCATACCGAGTTTCAGCTTTAAATCTATTAACTAAGCGAAGCAAACACGTAGCTATACACAGATAAACAAATAGACATGGAAAAATCGATTTGTCTATACATCCTTCTTAAGATCGCCAATGGCTCTTTTAATGTGTTACAAACTTCTAAACTAAGTGCTAAATACTTTTTCACAATATGTGTGCAGGGTATAAAAACTAACTGGAAAACATATACAAGAAAATTATAAAGGCGCGAAAAAAGTTGCAGGAATTTTTCTTGAGGAGGAAATTTTGTTTTCTTAAGTCTGTAATTTGATTGTTGGAAATTTGTTGAAGTGGAACTTAGTTTCGCTTTTTTTATTTGGTTGTTTGGTGTCGTTGACGGCATTTGTGAGTCATAGCCATAACATTAAGAAATATATTATACATTTTGTCTGTTTATATTTAATAATTAGATGTTGAAAATGCTTCTTGTTTTTTTTTTGTTTTCGTTGGTTTTTTCGCTCTGAATTCTGAATAATGTGAGAAGCTGTGCCAATACCTTCGAGGTGGTTCACAGGTAACGAGCAATGTAATATGCCATTAAATTTTAATGAGAACGGAGAAAAATTCGATGTAAACGGTCAAGTCGAGGGTTGAAATTTAAAGTATTATAAACTAAATTTGGTATTTTTTTGATGAGTTTTCTTTTTTTGTACAAAAAGATTTTTGTTCGATTTAAATTTGGTCAGTTTTATTTTTCGTTGGCGTCATGTAAATGAAAGAACGAATCAATGTCGCTACGATTTGGTTCAAAATTGTTTCCTTTTTCTTCTAGTTTTTCTGTTGATGTTGCTTTGTTACATAAAACTATGTTTAAATAATTTAAACTTGTAAATCAAATGCCAAACCATAGCAAAGCAAAACATTTGAACATAAACGAAATGTGGAAAGGAAGTGATTTTTATGCAGGAGCGGAATTGTGTTTAGAATATATTAAAGAGGCAAAGGTATATAGTAGGTTGCTTCTTTGAAGCACATAGTTTCGATTTTGTCAAAGAACTTTACAAAACTGCTCATTACTCAAGTTTTCTACAAGCTGCGTTTCAAAATAAAGAAACCTTTTGGAATATGTTTTTTTTTGGTCCCGCCACTTAGATGTGATTTAGTATGTTGGAAAGGAACATGGTTTCCCCAACTTCCAGTCAAAAAATTTATGATAAGTGCTTCACTGTGAAAGCAGATTTATTACCGTCTACCGGAATGTCCTTCATAATGTCAGTCGACGCATTTTGGGTAGCAATTACATCAGCATAGGGTTTTCTTTCCATCAGCAAATGGACTTCTCCGAAAAGGTTAAAACCGCCGTGTCAAATAAAGCGAACACGGCGAGTGTAGATCGTTGAGGCTAAAAGGCTCTGTTTAATTTGGCGAAACATCGGAACAAACTGTGGTCACATCTTCCGTACGTTTAAATTTTCGTTCAAAAATGCAATGAATTGAATTTTGGTACATATTCAAATGCACTTTCATGTATTGCAATGAAGATTTCGAAACATTTTTGATGAATTCACACAAATTTTAGTAATCACGTTTAACGAAGGATCTGGCTGTTCGTTGTCCTTGATGTCCTCTCGACTACATTGAACCGCTTAAGACACTCAACACTTTGCTACGAGACAAACAATTTTCAACATAAACATCTTTCATCAAATTACGCGTTCGGTATAACTTTTACCGAGTATAAAACATAACACACTATCACTATTTCGGCTTCCAGTGAGCCTCCAGTGAGCTCCACTATAGTGGGATTTTTTGAAAAGTTCTATTTTCCATGTGCTTCTCCTTCTATACATATATACAATTATGTGATGAGCATGACAAAACCATTCGATCTAGCCATGTCCGGGCGTTCCTCCATCCGTCTTAATGTCTGTTCAATAGAAAATTTCTAATAGACTGCTACAAGTGTATCATAAAATTTTATAACTCGCAACCTTTTACCCTGAAGACAACAAAGACAGCAAAGCGTCTTCCAATTCATGACGCTCACTTGGAAGGAAGTAAAACTTCAGAACCACACCTGTCGATTAGTATTACTCCCGCCACGCTACGGTCCCTACAGCCTGCATGGCGTAGAATTCAAAAAAGGAAGTATGCTGCCGCACCCTGTATAATTATATCTTATATATAAAATCGTTCGTGCAGGATGAGAAATCCAAAAACTCAAAAACCTCCTCACCAAATGACACCAAATTTTCAACATATGTTAGTTTGGTCTGCAGGAAGGTTTCTCTTCAGTTTCCGTTTGATAGGTACCGCAGGAGTCAAAATATACACGAAAATATGTTTCTTCAGTACAATATATTGTTAGTGATAAACAGCATTGTACGGCGTGAAGTTGGTAAAAGTACAATTACAAAAAGCAAAACAACGTTTGCCGGGTTAGGAATTTTTGGGGCAAGGAGGAGCAGGGGTAATGAGGAGCAGGGGGAAGGAGTGAGAAGGGCTAGGAGGGGCAGGGGAAGGAGAGGCAGGTTGAGGTACCAGCTAGTATAATACGTAAGTTTCGTGTTAATCTACAAGTTCTTAGACATTGGAATTTTAATTAGCTATACTTCCAATCAGAATGTATACAATCTTGAGGACTCTCTAGGATCGCTGTGACTCACGATAATGCACCTTTTCACACATTGTTTCTTGTTGGTAATTTTTTGGCCAAAAACAGCACCTTAATCATGCCACCTTAATCAGCCAACATATTGATTACAGTGGCATGATAACGTGGAATTCTATTCCTATTCCAAAAACTACCATTTTGTCATAATTGAGGAGATAAAGACCGCATCGCTGGTAGACAGAAAAGCTCATGGCCATACCAAAAAGCGCATATCAGAAAAAACGGTGGCACAAATGTATTATATCTGAGGGGGATTACTTTGAAGGGGAACAAATAGATATTGAAGAATAATTAAATCTTATTCGAGAAAAATAAAAAGTCACACATCTCGCATGTATATATTTTTGATCAGCTTTGCAAATCGAATTGATCTAGATATGTCAGTTTGAAATACGGTATGGACTCACATTTTTATAATAACTCCATAGAGTATCCATATCAACATATCAATTAAACTTTTAGGTGTACATTTTTGTATGAAAAACTTAAGTTAATATCAACTGAAAATTTGATATTGTGACCTCTTATGGATGACTAGTTTACATATCAAAGAGCGTATTCCGCTCACTCTGTTGTATGGGAGCCCCACTTAAATATTTATTTTTATAGATAATTATATATTTTTATAGATAATAGTACGGAACCATTCGTGCGCGAGTCCGATTCGCACTTGGACGGTTTATTTTTATATATATATATATAAAATATATATATATATATATATATATATATATATATATATATATATATATATATATATATATATATATATATATATATATATATATATATATATATATATATATATATATATATATATATATATATATATATATATATATATATATATATATATATATATATATATATATATATATATATATATATATATATATATATATATATATATATAGATAGATATAGATATAGATATAGATATAGATATAGATATAGATATAGATATAGATATAGATATAGATATATACTTGTAGATAATAGAAATAGGCATTTAAGAAAACTGTTAGGAATTACTGGAATAGCTTTATTCATATGTCATTTGTATACTCTTCATATGCAGTGCGAATAGTATTATAATTTAGTCATAATATTAGCAACGTCTTAAATAAAGCATTGAAGATCCCATGAATTATATATATATGTGATCAACTCGACAAGTGTTCTAGCCATGACTGATGTATGATTATTATCCTGTCCTGTTGAAACTTTTAACGAATTATTGAAATAGTTTCTGTGTTAGTATTCTTTTAGAGAATGTGAAAGTTTTGTTTCATACAGGTTAGTACATAAAAAATCAAGAATCTTTGTTTTTCTTCTTTTTTTTTGAAATCCCGGAATAGCTCAGATTTCAATTGCAATTAATATTTTTCAACATGTGATGTGTCGTAGAAAAACTAGTTCAAATACCTTTCAAACGCATTCATGTTTGTCGTAGCACTATCCGTACCTTAAAAGTTATATAACAACACAAATTTTAAGAAGTACATTTATGCGTTGAAATTTTTCGCATTTTCGCATTTTATAGCTGTAGATGAGACATGTGTCATAAATACTGCACTTACAATGAATTTGCTTCACAAGCTGTATACCAACTTCAAGTGTCCCTGATCCGGCACTGTAAACACAAACTTCAAACACACATGCAAAACCGATGAAAACATTTTACCGCACTACAAAAAGGCTAAAAATGGAAGAAATTTTATAAAATAAGAAAACAAGACTGAAAAATGTTAAATGTAAGTTGTAAGTAGTTCATACTCCTTGCCAATTTCCCCGGGAGCTAATGGGCACTGGCTACCTTTTCTGTGCGTTTCATTTTCTTCGCTTTTCCATTTTTTTCTTAATACAGTTTTCCACACTTCTTTCAATTCTATACTTTTTTATTTTTCTTTTTTGATTTTTTTGTTCAATCGTATTTCAATGCACATTTTCATTTGGGGTCAAGAAAAATCCATTAGTAGTCAGTGAAGTTAAATAGAATCCATTAGCTAGCAAAATGCCACTACACAAACACACACACACACAGAGATTCACACACATATTAATATATATATATATTATATGTATATATATATATATATATATATATTATATGTATATATATATATATATATATATATATATATGTATATAAGGCTGTCTTTTGCTTGATTGTTGTTCTCGTTTGTGGCACGCTGCCCCTTGTAAATTGTAAGAAGGACTGCCAGCCATCCAGCAAGCCAGGAATCCAGATGAAACCTAGAAACTACCTTGGAAAATTTTAATAAAAAAAAAAAAAAAATATATATAACAAATGAAAATCGAATAAGAAATTTTTCAACGGAATTCGATGCAAAGTTGAAGGTGACTTGTGTCGATGTCGATTTGCAATTAAATACTTTCGGATATGGTGTAAAAGTTGTGCGTCTACATTTCCCTCTTTCATATTTAGTTTTTCTTAGCATTTTGTAGAAGCTTTTCTTCTTTTTATGCGCTTCAGACGTAGTGAGAAAAGTGTATTATGAATTTGCACAGAAAGTTTGTAACGCAATGAAGTATCTATTTAACAGAGTCCTCTTAGACCTATATAGACTTGTTTATTCTTAGGAATTTGGGATGAAACTCAGTAGACAGGCTGTTTTTTATTGTAAACTTATGAAGTGCAATTACTGTCTTGTTATGCAGTATTGTTCTCATATAAAACACAATTAATCAAGACTGAAACTTTATTGGAAACAGTCTCCCTACAAGCATGTCTAAATATAGGTGTCCTGCAATAGTTAAATTCTGCAAAATAACCGATTAATGCAATACTTTGACTACCTTACAGCTATGCTGTCTCAATAATTGGTTTTAAGTGAGCAAGATTTTAAAGCACTTGAGTGTATCAAATGTTGTGTTAATTTGCAAAAGAGTTCTTTACCGTTTTTAAAAGTTGGGTGCAATATTTGAGTTTAAAAATTTTCAAACTCCATATTAGAAGATGTGAGTTTGAATTGAAAACTGTTAGTAAGATTTCATTTATACATTTCTAACACTAACAAAGTGGATGACGGTTTCATATGTGGGCTTCCCTTAACAATCTCAAGAACAAAATTACGCATATGGCCATTGGCTTTGTATGTGGACTGCCCCAAAAAATAGAACGTAGAATTTTAGCTTCGAGATCCTAAACGAATGCCACCTCAAAACTGATTTTAATTAACATTTGATGAAAACTGAGAAACTTTTTCCAGCATTCACAAGCTGCTGGACAGACAGATTGACAGATGGACATGACTAGATCCACGCATCTTGTCGAGCTGCTCAAGAATATGTCTATGTTTGGGTTCTCTGACGCCATCATTTGGGTGTTACAAACTTCGTGACAAAATGAATATACGGTTCACACACTGTTAGCATTGCTAATAATAAAGAAAAAAAAAAAGTCGAATTTAGTTGGTATCAGCTTTAGTGTCGACTCTAAATTCATTTCGTACCATTAAACAGTTCGGAGCTGCACCCAAAAGGTCTGTGATTTGTATATAAACTTCGTTGCCCTAGTCGTGTTTATCATTAAGAATATGCAAAAATGTATGTGAACACCAGCTGTATGTGTTAAAGGGTGTTCCATTTACTTCAGACTTTAGTGATCGAAGCAGAACCAATCGCAATAGCGGTTCGCAGAAATGAAAAATCGATTTCAACTCGATTACATAATAGATCAAAATATATTATATTTTTTCATAGTTCGTCTTGATTTACCTCTAATTTGGTTTTTATACTATACACAGACGTTTATGTTGAAATCATACTATTAGTTTGTCAGAAAGTTTGTAGCGCATTGAAGGAACCATAACAAGTTTGAACGAAATCAATGGAGAAATGCTCAAGGCCTGCCCCATGGCAACTGCCAATACACTGATACCTATTCTATCACGTATATACGTAGAGGAACGTCTACCAGAGGAGTGGCTTGGATGTATGTAACTATAAATAGGTGGAATTCATTCACATCCTTTTTAACACTGTTAAACCCATCATAATCGCGTGTTTTTTTTTTATTAGATGGGTTGTAAAGAGGAGTAGGAACAAATATACTTTTTGTTATAAAGTAAGGTAACCTAAGGTAGGTTAACACTAGATAACGTCTTCGGCTAATCACAAAGACCTGATCTCTCTCCCTCTCTCAGTTCTCTCAATTTGTTAAAAAATTTCAAAGTGAGTGATGCAATAGAATTAAGTCGGACTTGCCAACATGTTGGCGAGCATCAGTTGAGAGCGTGGCTTCATTTTTTTCGAGCGCGCTGCGAAGTACTTTTATGAGGCACCTTATGTTAAGCTCAACATGTTGGGAACACTAGTTATATAGTAAATATACGAAAAGAAGAGTAAACAAAGCTTTTGTGAAAAAGTCACTAACCTTGTATGCGAAGTATAAAATTTCGCGTGTCAAGTTTTGCATAACGCTCCGCCAAGGCTGCCTTTACTCTCCGGTACTCTTTTTAATCGTATTGGATGACATCTAACAGAAAGCGATCGGTGGCCAACAGAAAAGTATCCAGAGGACATTCAACGAACACCTAGAATACCTGGAGTATGCGGACCACTACCTCCGGACAACAGTACACTCTGACATGCAAATCAAGTAAAAGATGTGGTAGAAACGCAAATAACTACGCGGTCGAAGAAGTCAGCAAGGACACATATCTGAGCGGTGTGGTTTCATCAGATGGGGTAATACAGTACGGCGTTGGCAAAGCAAAGGGCGCATTCGCACAGCACACATATTGTGGAGATATTTCTGACCACGGTTTCGGAAAAAAAAACACTTAGTTCCGAAGTCTGTCCTACTTTATGCCTACGAGACGCGCCTACGAAAAATTCGGAAGATTTTGTTGCTTAACATCATTTCAAACGAAGCTCTATACAGAAGGTGTAAAAAAATGCCAATCGCCTAA
The DNA here is from genome assembly GCA_035044765.1 of Leucophenga montana. Lineage (NCBI taxonomy): Eukaryota > Metazoa > Arthropoda > Insecta > Diptera > Drosophilidae > Leucophenga > Leucophenga montana. The sequence continues at coordinate 330,656 of JAWNNQ010001131.1, forward strand.
AAAATTGAGCGCCTATAGGCACACTTCACTGCGGAAACATCCTAGTGAAGTGTGCCTATAGGCGTTCGACTGGAACCCGCAAGGCAGCAGACGTTCAGGAAGACCTAAGATGACTTGGCGTCCAGTACTACACAAAAGAAAACATGGCGAGCACTGAAAGTCCTCGATCAGTCCTCTACACCACTAGGATTAACAGGACATAAGACCAAACAATAAACCATCATAAACCCTGTAAACTATGTACATATATTCTGTATCAGCTCAACGACTCGATCTTGCCATGGTCATCCATCTTTCCGTCAGTCTGTCTGTCTATTAGTCGTTGCGCATTTTTGAGACATATCTTTAAGATATGCACGAACAAAACGTAATCCTGTTTGAGTGAGCTTGTTACACTCTTTGAAATTTTGTGTGAAGGGCATTCAAGAAACGTTTGCACTGAAGCTAACATTTTATTCTTGGTTTTTTTTTGTTTCTACAATTTTCTATTAATGGTAACAGTTGCTTTGCGTTTCTTGTTACACATTTTTCTATTTTCTTTTACAATTTTACCACAAAGTTCTTTTCAGACTTGGAATGACGCTAATATGCTTGCTTCGCATTGCCCCATGACCTGCACTTATGAGCTAAGACATAGATACACACACACACACACACACACACATACTCGTATAGAAGCAAACTGATATACACAAGTCACTGCCAAGAAGAAGTAGCTAAATAAAATGTGGCCGGAGGTACCCTTTTATGGCGTACGCCACCAGTCTTTCTTGTTGTTGTTGTCGTTCTAGTCTCCGATCAAAAGGGCAAAATAAATGTACGCATAAATGCGGCTAAATAAAATCTATTAACCTCTTGTGGCACATGTTGCGCGAGTGAGTGTATCTGTGGCTATATATTTTCTATACAATTTGTATCTGAACATGTTTCTTCGCTTTCACAATAGTTGCATAATGTAGCACAATGCATATTTATGGTGTTCATTTTGCTGTTAGCTACGGATTATGTCAATGCATTCGAAGTGACAACGCATAAAATATTTGTTGAGGTAAATAGTTTGTATATTTTTAATGCTGAAAAAGTGGTTTGCCGTTTTTTTTTTTTATACAATCTTAAATGAAAATTGAAGTTGGAGATGTTTTAGTGAGCACTTTAACTTTCGTTCATTTGCATTTTAGGCTCTATGAAACATTGAGATTTTCGTGCGTTTGGTGTGAATTAGGTATTGTTTGTACGTACAGTTCAGAAATGTAGGCCATCGTCATATTATGAGTATTTATTTTTATACGTTGTCCATATTAAGGTGAAAGAAGTAGAAGTTTATCTCGGATCGTAATTTACAATCCACCATAGTAGAGAACGTTTTAGAATATTTACAATGTGAAAACTGAATCATTCTGTCTTTTTTCTCTTGTTTCTGGTACCAAAACTAAAGTTCTCTTGGCACATGTGTCGAAAATAATCGTATCGTTACTACTAAATTTATGTTCCTCTGTATTGTACGAGTATATACTCTAGTGTTAAGAACGACTTTATATAATAGCCACTATATCCACTACAAATGGAACAATTTGGTTGCAAAATACACTCATTTTAAGACAGTTAAGATCTACACTGTCTTAAAATGAGTGTATTTTGCAACCAAATTGTTCCATTTGTAGTGGATATAGGGGCTTTTATATAAAAATAGTGAGACCAAATGTTTAAATCCAAGAACAACAAATAAATGCACTAAAAAATGTAGATAAAGTGTAACATTTTCAAAACTGATTACACTTTCGTTTTAATAATAATTTATGCACCTATAAACAGGCAATCTTTCTGCCAGATATATAAAATAAATTTACCTTGTTCCTCAGCGACAGCTTGAGGGTTGCGGAGCCAAGGATTTCACGATTCTACTGATGTGGGTCATGTGAGCCTATTATCCAGATAGGCGCCAAGGTAATCGTGCGCAGGCAGGATCGCATTTGCCCAGGTTTATACCGATGCTGCAGCTGCTGCTTTGCCCACTGTCCAAAATCGTTAGGATATAGTTGGAGTACATCGGTAGTATTGTAGATACACTTGTCCCTGGCCAGGATGTCTGTATTGTCAGCAAACGTAGCAATCATGAGGTCCTGCAGGTCATCTATAGGAATAGAGCCTGTAGGAAAGTTCAGCACCCTGTTCAACTGTTCCGGTGTTCCGTGGGACTTGCGGAAGACAAACTGAATGGGTGGATTTTACCACCAAAAATATTTTTGTTGTCATTTTCATACCGTTTTTTTTTTTTTTTTAATATGAAGTTTCTGATTTTGCGACTATTTAGTTTGAAGTGGGCTTAAACAAAAAACTTTCCAACTTAACGTGTGTCGTACATAAGGGATGCCCAAAATACTCAAATGAAAGTGGACACACCACTAAAAAATACATTTTTATGGCTTTATTGTTCTCAGCAAGATAACTAACAACAAGTTAATTGTTTGTGTAAATTTCGTTGGTTGAAAAAGCTGCATGTGTGTGAATGTGTTGTCACTTTCGTATAGGCACCATGTTCTTTGCTATACGCAGAAAGATAACGCGGAACGATGAAATGGTTTGTGAAAACAAAATGGTTAGTGAAATGAGCTGCATTTGTGTTAAACAGTGCTCAGCAAAAGTTGAAGAGGATCGCAAAAACCAATGTGAGTGAAGAGCATACTTCACTAATATCAAAATTGGCTTGAAATATGTGTTGGTTTTCAACATTTGTTGTACACTTGATCTGCATGTGAATCATGCACATCTAGAAATCAAGTGGCTCTTTCGTGCCTCTATCCTTTATAAGCTCTAAGATCTCGGTATTCATAAGTACATATGAAAGACGAACAGACATTTGGTGCTAATCAAGACGAAATATTCTTTATGGAACATGCGAAGCGTCCTTTTGATTATTATATACCATATACCCTTAGAAAAAGCCTTTATGTATTTTCGGAACATACTAAAGGTGAGCGCGGTCAGATGTGCACCAAAGTTCAATTTCGTGAATGATTCTTGATTATATGGTAAATGGTCTACCAAAAAGGATGTCCGAATTTTGACAGTCATTTGTGTTCTGTAAGGATTGCCAATTCCAACTTGAATAAATTCACGATGACACAACGTTTGAAATTTTTCCAAATTTAAATTGTAAATCAAGTGAAATGTACTCTACACGTATAGAAGCCTACAACCAGTGTACGAAGCCCATGCAAAACATAAAACGTTGCCGCTGTAGAAGCCAACCAGATATCGAACTATTTATTAGCTAAATTTATTTAAATCAATGGGAACTTCTTAGCTTTTCAACAAAACGGCGCAACTTGTCATGCAGCTCGTCTTACAATAGATTTATTACACCTAAAGTTAGGTCAATTGCTTATTTTCAAGATCGTGTGACTTAATACCATTGGCTTATTTTCTTGGGGTTGTGTTAAACCGCATGTTTACAGCTACGGTTCCAAGGGTTGCTTGACCTCGAAGCCAACATTCCAGCAGCAATTGCCAGTAACTGTTATACCAGCCGAAATTTGGCACGCTCATCTCTAGAACATACCCGATATATGAAGAAGCATTGCATTTAAACGAGCATTCAAAAATATGCTATGGTTTTGCAAAACAAAAAATATTTTTTAAAGTTTTTAATATTTTGTAGCATACTTTTTTGCTTCCAATTATTCATAAGTCATAAAATTATGCAACAAATTATTTCAATATTACAAACAATAACCAGGGCTGCAAAAATTAAGAGGTATAAATAAATCCGAGGCCAGCTTAAAAAGTCATTGAAAATCGAGATTAACTGTTGCTGAAAAAAATAATTTTAAAATCCCCTGTTCTAACTATTTAGAGTTGGAACAATAACTTAAAATAAACAATAATTAAAATTTAATTGTAACTCTTTCGTAATATTTTTGGAAATTTCTGATTTGAGTAGACATTTAATGTCGGCAATAACTAAAATACATGGAGATACAACACAAAAATAATAATGAACGCAGCATTGACTCCGAGATACCCTGTATCTTGTTCAAGGCTACTTAAGTGAACCATAAATTAGTATATTCTTTAGTGGTCCGATAATGATATAAGATGCGAGATATTTCAATATATTAAAATTAATTAAAAATAAAATCACAAAATTTTCATACAAAAAAACCAAAAATAGGCGGTAGGTTTTCAACGAGCTACCCCGTGAAGAGGTCTGATTTGAGCCTATATGGAATATTTTGTAAGGAATGACTTTGTTTCTCGACTGCAGCGTTCTTTTTTGTTTAACTACAATAGATTTAAACAGAACAGAAGAATGTAAGGAATGTTAAATGTTTATTTAAAATACGAACCATTGAGTTACAATGCAACGTTTGGAACGATCAACCAATTTATCCATCTACATTTTAAACTACGCTTTTTGGGATGTTCCTTAGCACCTGTGTCACGGCTGCTTGTATGCCTGGAATGTCATCGTAACAAGCTTCTTTCATTGCAGTTTTCATTTTTGGGAAGAGAAAATAATAGCACGATGATAGATCAAGCGAATACGGATTTTGTGAGATGGTGCATACTCATGCAATTACAACAGCTGCTTTCCTTTGCATTATTCGGGCCTAACACGTAGAACTCTAGACCACAAATGATGTAAAACTTATAAAGGGTATTTTCCATTGACAGTTTGACCTTCTGGAACAAATTTCTTGGGAACAATACCCTTGGTATCATAAAAAGTTAACAACATTGTCTTGACTCTTGACTTCAGAAAACGCATTTTTTATGTTTTGGCTCGTCTTTTGACTTCCTCTCAACAGATTGTCGTTTTGTTTCAGAATCATATTAAAAACACATAAAACATATTTCATCACCAGCTAGGATCGAGTCAAGAAAATCTGGATCACTTTACGCACTTGAAATAAAGTCTCTGCAATGCTCTACACGAGCGATTTTTTGATAATCATTTAACTGACGTGCACACACCAAAACGTGCACACACCAAAACGTGCACACACCTTTCTTTTATCCAAATCTTCAGTTAATATTTTGTAGATTGTACAGTAAGATGAACTTATTTCTTCTGCCAGCATTCTCACTGTGAAATTTGCATCGATAGCGATTATTTCACTTAGTTTTTAAACTAACTCAGTACGACTAGAAGCTTCGGGTCGTACAGGTCTTGGATCATCATTTAAAACGTCACGATCGTTTTTAAATTGTGTAAACCACGTATAAACTTCAGTACGACTCATACAATCCTCATCATAAACTATTTTTAAAAATTCGTAAGTCTCAGAAAATTTTTTACCTAGTTTAAAACAAAATTTAATACAAAAACTGCTGCGAGAGTCAATTTGTAACCTGTCAAAAGATTAGCATAAACTTAACTGCGTTCTAAAGAAGAACTTGAACCACTAGTATATGTGTATGAAGCGATGTTGCAGATGTGAAAGATGCCGCCATATCGAATTTCAAGTCGATATTGACGTTTTCCATACAAATGCATAAAAGTGAGCTGTGGGTTTATATGGGACTACCTCAAAAAGTGGGCGGGACACGCCCATTTGTATATATATATATGAAGCGGTTGTAAACTAATATCCACTAAATCAAATTTCAAGCTAATATTGATTTAAATGGAAAATTTGTTCATAAAATACACAAAATTGCACGATGTTTGCATGGGAGCTACCAAAAAAGTTGAGCGGCCACGCCCATTAGTCAATGTATGTTAAGCGGCTGTCTATAAAAAGGCACCATATCGCATTTCAACCTAATATTGATTAATAAAGAAGTTTTTCTTACAAAAACACAAAATTGGGCAGTTGGTTTGTATGGGGGCTCCCCCAAAAAGTGGGAAGGTCTCTCCCATTGACGTATATGTCAAGAATCCGTCCACTAAAAGCTACCACATCAATTATTAAGTTGATATTGACTGCAATAAGAAAGTTTTTCATACAAAAAGTCAAAAGTAGGCGGTGGGTTTGTATGGGAGATACCCCAAAAACTTTGCGTGGAAGGTCAGGCTTGATACTCTATTAAACTGCAACAAAAAGAAGTGTATGTGCAAAAGTTCAACTGGATAGCATAAAAATTGGTCCTCAAAAATACGTAACAACATACAGACGGACAGACAGACAAACAGACAAACAGATAGACGGACGGACATACAGACAGACATGGCTAGATCCTCTCGTCTCGTCGAGCTGATCAAGAATATTTATGGGGTATACGATGCCTCCTTTTATGCGTTACAAACTTTCAAACAAACTGATAATAATATTTCACACTATGTGTGAATGGTATAAAAATGTACCTTTCTAATACTGCCAACATTTGGTAGATGGCGCTACGTGTTTTATGATTTAAATTAAAAGTTCTGTTATTTTTGAATCATACCTTGTATGTAAAAAGCATCAGGAGACATAAAAACCAGTACCACCAGAACGACTCGCCTTGTCGAAAATACTCTTAATACTTTACTCTAATACTTTACTCTAATACTTTACTCTAATACTTTAGATAGTCCTCGATGCTTCCTTTGTGAAGAGTGTATAAACAGTTTTGGTTTATTTAAAAAAATCAGAATTTAAAATTTTAGATGAAATACTTCCAGTCACTGCAACATTAATTTGTGCGAAAATCTATTTTTCTCCGAAGTCATTGTCGGAGTTAATAAAAAAAAAAACTCCAAGTATCTCTTATGTTAGTAATTCTCTACTTTATTATATCAAAAGGCGAAATAAATTAAAAGTACATTAAATTATTGAATAGCGAAAACAGACAATAAAAAAGCAACTTAATGGATTTTCCATTTCCAAGCACTAATGCTAGCAAAGCCGAAGCCGAAGCCGATTCACCCATTTCGAAATAAAAACTGAAGTGCAGATGAAAATCCCTGTAACGTACGAGTTGAGTATCATCATCATCATCTTCTCATCGCATCGCATCCACGCAACAGCTGCGCCACTTATGGCCAGCTGTCACCTATACTAGCTCGTATATATTGTACACGCATTTAACGCATTGTCCTTTTAGCCATATTGATGATGATGACACGAACAGTGCCTGTGCCAGAGGCGGAGGAATTTATACAAACGCCCAACTTGACCAGCAGCAGCAACGACGACGGCAACAAAAGGCAACATCATCAGAGGGATCAGGGACAAACAGTTTCGCCTGTCGCCCGTCCAACCAAATCGCTTCCAACGACAACATCAAGTTTGAAGTTGAACATCATCCTGGATTTTCCTATCACTATTTCACCGAAAAATAGCCATGTAAGGAAAAAATAAACCAAAAAAAAAAAAAAAAAACAGAAAATAAAAAACCGAGCAAATTCTAAGGAGAAAAGTGCAGTGCAGCATGTGTCTGTCCTGTCATCAACACAAATGTTGTCATCGTCTTCATTGTTACATTCCTACTCAAATCCTGTTGTCACAATTGTATGTCCCTGTTGGCGCTATTATTTTGTGGATTTCGTTGCTTTCGTATTTCACTTTAATAACCTTTTTGTTTACTAGTTCGAGTCGAGTGCCAGTACAAAGGATATTGCGCATAGCGCGGTTTTAACTTGAAACTGTTTGGCCCAGCTGCTCTTTTTTTTTTTTAACTGCTGACAGTCATAAGTTTGGCTTAGCTCTCGATATTATACCCTTCTCTAAAATGAAGAGCATTTCTTTTTTGTATGTCATGAAATGAATGCATTTTTAATAGGTACACTTTACACATAGTCTGTGAATAGTATATTAATTTTGTCACAAATTTTGTCCTATCGAATCGAATCATCGAATCGCTCCAAAAATCAGTGTAAAGACTCTCTAATACCGATAAATGCTCCAAATTAGTCGGTATGTATCCTTAAGTGGTATATACTAGAGATGAGCTAGTCAGTGATTTTTGAGGAGCAGTGATTTTCGTGACGGCTACTTTCAAATCACCGTGATTTTTAACTGTTACTGCGATCGATGAAAAAAAAAATGAAAAGCAAAAAAAAGGTCTTTTTATCCATTTATTTTATTAAACAAAACTAATGTCTCCATACATTCTTACTATTACTTTGTGAATGGTTCAGACGACCCAACCAATATAGCTTTTCACGTGCGACTTCCTTAAGGTTTGCCACCACTTTCACGCGTCGGAGTTTCGTGGAATGATATTTTCACCTAAATATCGTTCCACTTCAACACGTTGCAGCCATAGCATCAAAATTACTCCAAAGTGTCTTCTCATTTGTATTGACGGGATTTGGATGAAGTATATATTGCAACGGCTGTAGTCTATCGCTAACGGTTGCTACCAGCTTTTCTTTTGCGGTTTCCATTAAGGTTAAATCGCTAAAAGCATTCACGCTTGGATACTAAGAAAAAATTTAAAGAAAACACTTGGTGCTGTCAAAATTAGGCTTTGGAGAGGATTAGCTTCAAATGGTACAAAAAACCATTCGAGAGTGTGGGAGATAGTCGGAATCATTGGGCTCACGCAACAGGATATGGGCTTCTTACAAAAATCATTGGAATTGAGGCGGGAACAGGGTATTTTAGTTGGTCACCTGATTTGTATATATTCTAAGTGGCATATTTTCACCACAATTCTTTGGGACTAACTCTAAACTACAGGAAACCGCCATCAGTTTCTGGAATATCTTCTTTTTTGTGCCATTTTCTGGAGAGGATTAGCTTGATAGAGGATTAGGGGATAGTTGGTATCTCTGGGCTCCCGCTATAGGATATGGGCTCCTTACAAAGATCTTGGGAATTGAGGCGGGAACATGAAATTTTAAGTAGTCATCAGATTTGTACATATTCTAGTGCCAACTATTACTGATTGCAGCGCCGATTCCAATCCTTCCCGGGATTGACCAAGTGGCACAGATATTACAATTCTTTACTAATGATATCAGTTGCCAATTGATATTGATACAATATATCAGTTGAGCGATTGTCAGTGATTTAATCACGTCGACTGAAAATCACGAATCAGTGAAATATCGCTCAACTCAAGTATATAACACTTTGTTTATAACTTAATATATAAAATAGAGGCTTTCTAGGCGTGGTTCGCCCACTATTCTAATATTACCAACCGTTTACTTCATGGTTTTGTATGGAATATCATTTTACTGCAACTATAAAATAAAATTTTACACCACTGTACTCGTACTTGGAAGTTCCCCTACAACTCCTCTTTTTTTCATAAGTAAAAATATTTTATCAATATCAACTTAAATTCAGTATTGATGAAAATGAGCAGAGATTTAACGATTCTGGAAATATAAAGTGAATTATAGTAAATTAAAAAATAAATCTTTTCTTTACAACATTTTCATCAGTTATGCTGTGAGTTGCGGTCAGTCTTTTATCAAGGGGAACTCTCTGTCATCATTTTTATACCTTGTACCCAAAAGGGAAAAGACGTATATTAAGTTTCTGTGAATGTATGTAACAGGCAAAAGGATGTAACAGGTCATAAAGAATATATATTTATGATCAGTGTCTAAAGTTGAGTCGATAGAGACATGTCCGTCCATTCGTCTGACTGCCGGACTGTCGAAGCGTCTGTCTCAACAACGGCACCTTGGAGACTATAAGAAATAGAGACTTCAAATTTGGATATTTAGACTCTCTTGAGGAGTTAATCCTTAGATAAAGTGTATTAAATGCACCCATCAATCCTTCTATAAAGAATAGCCGATCTCGATGTCGAGCACTCTCGGTTGCAACGTTCTTTCTTGTTTTATTTTTTTTTTTTAAATATCTGGCTGAAGCCCGGTATGGAGTTTTGGCCACAATTGTATAGAGTTTCCATCAATTCTTTCTCTATTTTGTTTTAAATATTTATTTGATTTCTCTTTTCAAATTTTACCAACTAAAACACTATCAAAAACACACTCAACTGATGGTCGCCAACATATTTGTAAGTGCGTCCACAACAGTTTAGAGCCGCGCGTCTAGCTGCTCGATCGACATGCTCTACAATGTGAATAGCCCTTTACAGTACGACATAGATAGAGAATATTTGTCATCAATTCTTCCAACTGAAATCAAACGAACTGAAAGAAATCAAAAGTAGCAGCTATTGCAAATTGAGAGAGAGAGAGAGAGAGATAGAGCTGAGAGAGGGCTTTGTGTTTGGGAGAAGGAGAGAGTCTTTGTGACTGTTACCAGGTTTTTACCTACCTTAGACACAAGATTTTACAAAAAATATTTTACAAAAGGAAAGGCGGTAGGGGGGAGAATTGGTATGAGACGTGGTGGTAAGGGTTAGGTGATAGAGGAAGAGGTGGTAGGGAAAGGAGCATGGTGAAGGAGGGGCAGGGGAATGAGAGTGATGTGGCAGTGAAAAGTTGATGCAAGGGGAAGGGCAGCAACGCCCGGGTACCAGCTAGTATATATATATATATGACCGATATTAATTCTAGGACCATATTAATACTACATTAATACTATTATTATAGAGGGTGTCTCAAAATAAATTTCACATTTGATTTGCTGATTGCGTGAACGAAACTATTCCGAGGGGCACGGGGGTATGTCAATCGGTAGTCTAGCTTTTGGGAATTTAGTCGCTATTCTAGGGAGCGGACCGTGCGTTGTGCTTACGTGAGTTTTACAAAAACGGTAATTCAGCAACTGTAGCGCGTTGAAAATTCTGCAGTATTCGATATGTTCGTCATTTAAATGATGCGCCAAGCCCTCGATTCATTGGAAAATGGGTCGAGAAGTTTGAAGAGACCGGTTCAACGCTGGAAAAATCAAAATCCGAGGCGTCCAAGGTCTTCGAGAACGTTCGTGACAACCATTTGCTTGCCACAAGTTTTCGAAGTATTAAGGAAAACCAACCGCTAAAGATAGGTCATCCTCCTTCACGGCAACGTGAGTTCTCACACATTGGTTCACACAAGACAGTTTTAAGTAATAAGAACATCGAATTGACTTCTTTCTCTTTCCGCACATCCAAAATAATTTTTCGAAGCCTGAAGAAGCTTTTGAAGCCTTCAAACAGCTCGTGTTGGATGTCTGAGAGGCAAATGTTCTTCGACAATTGTTCGTGCATCAAAACGTTTTGCGTACGTGGAAGTGGCACTTAACAACTCTAATGCGAGCCAATGCTTGTAAAACTAAGAAAATCTCCTTTAACTTTGAAGTAAATTTTTGTATCAAACAATTAAAAGCGGTCAAATGTTTCGACTTTAACCAACGAGTATCTAACAGTGTGTTTTATTCTTCTCACTTCCACACATTTTGAATAGATTTTGTATGGAACGCTTGATGGCTCCAAGCATCCCCAGCACATTTGCTTCTTCCACAAAAGCCGTTCGTAACTCATCAACGCATATGTTCATTTCTTGAACTTGTTCTGCTCTGTTTTTGGCCTTCGAAATTTATTTTTATTTGCAACATTTTTGTTTTTCATCGCTTTTTCTGCTTCATGCCAGGATTCATTATGGCTCGCATACATTTCTTTTTCCTTTTTTGGGGTAGATTTTATTGTTGCTTTCCTGTTGCTGTTTCCGTTTGTTGTAAATTTTAGTGGATTATCCTGTGGGCGGCTTTTAGGCGTTTACTCAATACTTTTGCATTAGTATTGTCCTTGTTGCTGTTGCTTTTTCCCTTTGTTGTGCAGGAAAAATTTATTCAAACTTCACTAAACACAATCAATTTGCGAATTATTATTATTATACCCGAATTTGTTACTGTGCCACTCCATCTACCGCGCAGCACTTCAAAAAGTACTCAACGTAATATATACTTATATATATATATATATATATATATATTTCTTGGACATCGGGCAGACAAGTTGTCGCATGGACCCAAATTCACGGGTTTTTGGGGGGCGGTGCGCTTTGCTAAGTAGTCTTCAATTGAAGTGGCAGGCATATTTCCTGCTTTCATATTTATTGCATTTGCTACGCTTGAGCCAGAACTTTTAGCAGAGTGGAGCAATAGAGTCTGTTGTTCTGCGACGTTCGCTGCTCAAAGGATGTTGAGTAACTGTGCTACTTCCGCATCGAGAGGCTACTCATTCTGCACATTTGCCGCCTGCAAACCTGCTTATTATTTAGGCATTTTGCGATTATGATCTCTCTAGACTATGTGCCTGTTTTCCCCGTCCCTCATCCTTTCGTTTATACGGTGTGCTTGAGTGCGACAATTTCGGTTGTCCTTTTCGTCATATTTGCTTATGGTTATCCTTTTCCTCTTCGGCTTATTATTATTATTATTTTTATTATTATTGTACTCTACGCGCATAGTGTAAAAAGAGAATTATTAATTTGTTGTAAAGCTTGTAACGTATTTGAGTAGGAACCACAACGTATATGTATACATGATTTGTTCGACAATCGAATAGTTTAGTTTTTAAAGTACTACAAAAACTCACCTTCAAAGCCTGCCAATATTTGTAGGTACATCGCTAGCCAAAACATCGGGTATAAAATCGGCAATACCTACATCCAATTCCCGAAGTATCGCCCATAGCAAAGTCTGTTTCAAAATTTATGCTTTCCCTTGCTTGTTCCAAAAACAATTTACTTTAATCGGTATGCTTATCATCCTCATCAATGGAGCAAATAGCCTCCGATATTGAGTAACAGACAGAGGTTTTTATTCTCGTTCTTAGCTGTTGCAGCGTAGATTATAATTTAATTTACCCTCTTCCCTGAATTATATATTTTAAACATACCTTTATATAGACCCTCTGGTATACAATACCACTTTTCGGAGAAACACGTCAAAGCCAGTGGCATAGCCTGATACACCATTCTCCACTGCATTGATGAGCATATCCACTATGAAATCCAGTATAGCTAAGATAAAATGCATAATGGCCATAAAGGCAGGGTGTGCGTTCTTGATTCCAGACCTATTAAAAAAAGAGATCATTAGAGATTTTGGTTTTGAACTTCTTATCAGTATATGTACCTGTCGCTTATCCAGATAATCACTCTAGCCTGTTATGGCCACTTCTTCGAATATTTTAATCAAGCAAGATTTAATATCCATCGAATCTCATCCATCTATCATCGTTTTCGACGTTTGCAGCTATGCGCCCTTTTGTTTTCCTTTTATATAAGTGAATCTTACTTTTCCTCTTGTTCTTTTATTCTGGCTCCTATGTAAATCCAAGTTATTACTTTTAATTTTGCAAACGGCTGCAGTAACTTACAAACTTCCTTTAGTCGCGTATCCTTTGGATAGCCTCTGAACATCTGTTTCGGTGTAAGCAACTTGTGAGAAGGCAACCCTTTTTATTAACGGTTAGGGCACTGGGTTTGGTTCCCGATAACACAAACAACTTTTAGCATTGCATATACAGAGGAAGCCTCGGAACTTAATCTTAATTGGTGTACAACGTCCGACAGGACGACCGAGCATGCGTTGGAAAGAGGCCATGGCCAATAAACTGTTGTATAGTCACATAAGTAAATAAGCGATTCCATCGCCGAAATTGTAAAGCCTGATAAATCGACTTGAGTCGACAAAGTGTTGTCTGTAGTGTAGTCGACAGTCTACAAAATTTTTCTGTTAATTTGTTGATAATTTAAGTAGCAAATCTCAACTATGTTTGGTTTTTCTCTTTTATGGAGGGGACGAGGCACCACCAATTGTTGCCACACTTCATCCATCTGCATCAAATAGTTGCTAAGAGATGAAGAATTCGGTTTTTCTCACATGCGGAACGTGGCACTGACCATTTTTTCCGTGGACCTTATTTTCTCCTGTACCCTTTATATACATATATATGTACCAAATCTCATCCGACTACATTAATTAGTTGTTGAGATATGACAAATTTGGGTTATGTGGAGATGATGGGGTGTTTAATGGGTGTGGTAGTTGTCAGTGGATCTTATTTCTATCAATGCCCGTTACATATGTACAAGATAAGCATAACTTCCTTTTTTCAAAACCCAATTTTTTTTTTTTAAAGTATGTTCAATATTTAAAATTTTGTTTTACACAGTTTTGAAATTCATATCAAGTGAGTGATGCACCCCTTTGTCCATACAGTGAAGAAGCCGATTTCTGGCGTTTATCTAGACCCTTACTAGCATGGTGGCAATTCCTGCCCGAATGTTGTCTTGTCTTGTCTTGTCTTGTAGGTTCCTTGGCGGTTGACATAAACGGGGATTTAAAAAAAAAATACAAAAAATAAAAACACAAATGGCTAAATTGGAGGAGCGTGCTGACCACTCCACATCGCCCGTTATTGAGATGAAGCTATCCAAAAAGTGTTGCCTCAAAACAGCCATCGATGCTTTTGAAGTGTAACCCCTTGCTCCATCCTGTTGGTATCAAATGTCTCCTAAGTTCAATTCATGAAGTCGTGGAAATAATATTCCTCCGGTCTGAATTCACTGTCACTATGACCTAAATTTCTTCAAAAAAAAAAAAAAAACCACGGCTCAATAGTCCGAGCTGAGGAAAGGGCCTACAACTCCTAGGCCTGTACCATATTCCGTCAAGGATCCATCCGTATACCACATGATGGTGTGTGGCTTAATTACGTATGTGCTTTCTGACGTCAATGATTTTTTGTCGGACCATTTAATGATAAAATTCCGATCAAATATATTCTTATGTGTCATTTCGTGTCTGGGCATGGACATTAAGGATGCACACTTCGTCCTTGTATGGAGACGTTTCTGACAGATTTCCGAGGTAGCTTTGTCTCCATCGACTGACAGTCTTAAGAGCGTTTCTTTTATTTTATGTACGATTTGCAGATGAAGTGGTGTCGAATCCAGGATAGCTTCCAACGCTACTGTTGAGCACGTGTGCATTGCCTCTGTGATGCAAACACACGCTAGTCTTTGTAGGGAGTTGAGCGCACTAATGGCTGTCACTTGGCTACCTCTTTCTCCCCACGCGACTATGCCATATAGTAGCATTGGTTTCACTACCAAGTTGAAGAGCTAGATCATGTTCTTCGGGTTACAGCCCCAAGATTTTCCGGCCAGCTTCGTGCACACAAGTATTGTCTTTGTGCATTTTCTTATAGTTTTTTTTCATGTGTGTTTTTCATAGAAACTTACTATCTAGTGATACTCCCTTGTTGCTAAGCTCTACTGCAACACCTCCGTGCCTAATCTCTTCTAATATAGGGAGCTTTTGCTTCCTAGTGAATGTTAACATGTTAAACGGTTGATGTTAAACCGCACCAATCTTGTGTGATTTTAAGTCCTCTGTTGATTATGCCACAGAGTTTCTCTTCAAACTTCCCACTTGCTATTATGACGATGTCATCTGCATACCCTTGGCATCGTATCCTATTCTCGGTTAGTCTACATAGTAGGCTGTCTAAGACAAGGCTCCATGGAAGGGGAGAAAGTACACCCTCTTGTGGGCAACCCTTAACTGTTTGTACCCTGATGCTTGTACTATTCACTCTAGTCTCAGCTGTTCTCGTTCTATGACTGGGTATACTTCTCTATCTACTAGTGCGTTACATATTGTCGCGTAACTCGTATTGTCAAAAGTTACCTCAAAGTCCATAAGGTGATCTCTTCTCGTTCAAATTTGATTACATAGTAATCATTTTGTATTTTATTGACCAATTCCCGGTATTTTTTTTGTATAGATATTAAATCTTGTTTGAAGGGTATTAAAGCTTCGGTTTCATGACAGTAAACGTATTCTTTTTGTTTTACCTACTATTTTCTTGTTTCTTTTTTGTTCTCCTGCAGTTCTCGTCCTAGCTTCTAGGCTCGCATGTAGGTATGCCCATCTTAATGTCGTTGCCAAGCAAATCGCATAAACCCATTCAACTAGGGCGCCATACTGGATATGGATATATATAATTGTAATTACTGCTCAAAGAGTCACAACCGCCCACACAATAAAAACAAAAGGCAATCATAATAAATAATAATAGAATTTTTATTGCTTAATGGTTTCCCATACGCGTTCATTGTTCATCGCTCATTTGAAAGTGCTTTCATCGCAGCGCAGCGCAGCGCAGCGCAAAGGCTTAAATTAGTCACACTTTATTTATGAATTTCACTTTTAGAGCAGATACTGGAGCGCGGCTGCCTACTACTACTACTACTACTACTACTACTACTACTACTCGTTGAATGCTTGCATAGTCTTAATAATGATTTATTGCTGATTAGCAGCTAATTAGTGTTAAGAGCTGAGAACCAATAAAACCTTTCCATTCATTCAGTCATTCCCATTTTAAGTAAGAATTTAATGAACCGTCACTGAGTTTGAACACAGAAATTAAGTATTTCGCTTCGTACATTGAATGCGCTTGATATTTGACTTTGAAGTATGCGTTTCCATTTCTAATTCAATTAGAAAATACCTCAAGCAAGAATTTCAATTAATCAGCTAAATGCAATTTTGAACAATTTATAAAAGACGCCAAAATCAAAGTTCCCAAACTCTTTGTTTGTCGCTGTTGTTTGTCAAAACATTCAAATTTATTGTGGCTTCAAATATATCTATAGAAATTTATGCAGCACATTCTTTTATAACAATATTTAATAATTAATTGCAATAATTCCCAGCACTGTACTGGAATTTTGCTTGATACGAGTATATTTCATAAGCAGGCCCAGATTTCGGTTTGTGGGGGCCCGGGGCGTCCTTTTAAACGTAAAGCAACAAGTGACGAAAGTAATATTGATTTTCACTAAGGATTATATTGGTCCATGTGTGACCTCTATCAAGGTTTAAGCCAGCGTAATCTTATAATGATTTTATTTGATGATCATGATGAATTTTTGGAAGCGAACGCATCATCAAAGAATAAGATCATCAAAAGATAAATCGCGAAGAATGTCGCTTTCGTGTGTAAACTATTTGTGATGAGTTTAAATTTTGAAAGCGATCCTTCTTCATTGGAATTAGTCACCATCATGGACACATAAATGCGAAGTACTATTTCCATATTGGGAAAAGTAGGCCGAAAATTGTTTTTTCTCATTGGTTCCTCACCAAGCCGTGCTTCGAGTAAGTTTTTACAATTCGTTACCAAGTGTTGATTGAAAATCCTCAATGAGGTCTTTCGCTTTGTATATAATTCTTCAGGCTACCTAATTTTGACTTCTTGAAAACACTTTTTTTTATTGCAGTCATATTGTGAACTGTGGGAGTTGATATGTACCGGTGTTTTGTATATGAATTATTGGGTGTGATGCCCATCGTTTTAGGTAGCCCCAGTACAAACCAACCACACACTTTTGTCGATATTTGTTTTCACATATCGACTTGTAATTTGACATGGTGGCTTCTAATGCATGAACGCCTCACATATGAATTAATGGGTGTGATGCGCCACTTTTTAGAATTTTATACTCTAGAACTTTTATAATAGGTGTAAATCTCATTTAAGGTATAGGAAGCGAGATTTCGCGACCTTTAACCTTGAATATCTTAAGACGCGAACACGATATTATATGAGACTTTTGAGACAACATAGAGAACGCCAAAACAAAGGTTTATACCAGCTTATTAATGCTACAGCTTATTATCTCTCATTCCGAGGTTGACCCCTATTTATGGCTAAGATGACTGGACTATAGTGGATCGATGCAAATTTCACTGTGAAAATGCTGGCAGAAAATAATTAAATTCATCTTACTCTACAATCTACATAAAATTAACTGAATATTTGGGTAAAAGAAAGGTGAGTGCACGTTTTGTTCCAGATCAGTTAAATTATGATCAAAAAATCGCTAGTGTAGTCAATGAATTTTTGATGAAAAAAAAAAAAAAAAACAGATTTGTCTCATCGACCACCCTCCGTATTCGCCTGATCTGCGAACGTGCGATTATTTTATCTTCCCAAAAATGAAAACTGCAATGAAAGGCGCTGCTGTTTACGATGACATTCCAGCCATACAAGCAGCCGTGACACAGGTGCTAAAGAACCTTGTAAAAAGCGAATTTAATAAGTCTATGGATAATTTGGTTGCGCGTTCCAAACGTTGTATTGAATTAAATGGATCGTATTTTGAATAAATATTAACTTTGAAACATAATACCATGCTTGTTTTACTTTATAACCAAACAGTTCGGTTATTTTTAGATCTCACCGTGTATATTGTGCATCATCGCTCTTCCGAGCTCACTATTGTCAATTCCATCCGAAAACTTGAGTACCATGGCACGTTATAGGATGATACGCGACTGAGTAAGGCTGCAGCGGAGATTGTGGTTAAAGACCATGACCAATCGATTCGATCTTGGCCTCTCGTATGTAACAATTTGGCAAATCTTACGCCATGATTTTGGTTTAAAGGCTTAAAAAATTTAGCTCGTTCAAGAATTGAAGCCGCCAGACTTAAATTAACGCTTTAATTTCAGTCAATGGGCTCTGCAACCGCTCAACTAAATTTGTTCAGTAATGAGGCACATTTCTGGCTCAATGGATACGCCAATAAATGAAATTGCCGGATGTGGGTTGAAGAGCAACCTGAAAAGGATACCGAGCTATCGTTACATCCACAAAAATGCACTGTTTGATGTGGTTTTTGAGCTGTTGGATTCATCGGAATCATCCGTATTTCTTTAAAAATGAGATCGGATAGAAAATAAACGAGCTACCGCGCCATGATAATGGACTTTTGGTTGCCTAAAATTGAACCCCGTAATGTTAGTGAGATTCGTTTCAGCAAAACGGTGCTACGGCGCACATAGCGCACGAAACAATGGCTTTATTTCTATCCGGTTTAGGAAACCAATGCACGAAATAAATTTTCTATGTTGTCCAGTGCAGTGTATAAGCAATTATTAGTATAGGAAGAGTTAAAATAATTGAAATTATTAAAAAAAGTATTGTATTAAACATATTTTCTGCATAGGAGTTGGACGGAGCTGGCTGTTTGTGTTTTAATTTTGTATTAAATCATAGGAAGATATCGCAAGCGAGCGATTTGCTGCCACAAACTGAGCGACAAAGTGTGTGCGAATAATTTACGATAGTTTTGTTCGCAATATATCCGGAAAAGCTTTCGATTTGGAGCCCATATACTAAAATAAAACTATCTATGCGACTATCAATAAAAATTGTATTAACATACAAACGTAGAAGCACCATATAAATGTTAAATACAAATGGTTATTAAACTAAATTAATATTCTGTAAAATGAACTAATTTTTCAGAGTCGCACTTAGTGGTTCCAGCCAGCATTCGAAGTTAAGCAAACACTTTGCTTAGCTAGCTGCTAAATCACGCCTATAAGCTCCAGGCATGGTAAGACCTGCTCTCTTATTATAAATCCAATTATATAAATACTTTTGACAATTAGTAGCAGTTAGTGTAAGCTACATAGTATTAAAGCACACACACACACACACACACACACACACATAATGCAATATTTTCTTGAATAAAATTAATACTTTACCTTATATAATATTAAACCACTGTGCTCTTACAGCAATCAAACTAACTCGGCTCAACGGCTCGTTAGCCTCTGACTAATATTTGACTACAATCAAAATTAATACAAATATGTATGCACAACTGACTTTTGCACAGATGAACCGACAACGATGCACAAAGCCAAACTACATAGATACATATGTATCTACATTCCAATGTAGACACAAACACATACTCGTATAAAGGGTGTTGCTTTTTAAACACATAGAGCATTTGTATACTCGTCACATATACACATATATCAATATTATTTTAATCTTCTGTGACTAGCACAAAAAGTATATATAGAGTCTTGATCAGCTACGCAAGGAGAGGAAAATAAATTAGTTAAGAACAGGCACCAGTTTGACTAATTGAACCTATTCGCCAGAGCTACTTATTCCGAAAACAAACACCAAGTTTTCCTCGGTTTGATAGTAAGCGGACGAAATATATCGATATCACTTGCGCGCAAAACAACCGAGAATATAATGCTGACATGGGTGGAGTCGATTTGATGAACATACTTGTGTGTCGATATTCTATTGGAGCTCTTACTACAAATATTGTGACTAAGCTCTTCTACCATTTTGTGAACTTGGATGCTATGTATAAATATGCTTTGTACAAAACTTTGGATGCTGAGAATACGTATGATTCGAACTATGTGTCCGAATGAACTAGGCAGGACTGGTTCGCCAACTTCCTTGATAGGTCCGAAACCGTTTTGCGGACTTAGCTGGGCTATGTCAAAATCTTTCATAGTAAATAGGTTTAAAAGCACTGCCTCCCGGTATTGAATACAATATCCTGGTCTACGGCAGGCCAAGCTTCTATCCGTCCTATTCACCGGCCATCATCCTGAGATATCACTTAAATAAACTAGGTCTCTCCTCAGAAACAGAGTGCAGAGAATGGCGAAACTAGTTTACATCTGCTTTGCGATTGCCCGGCGTTGGTCAGGCTCAGAATTGAGCAGATGAATAGACCCTTTATTAGACCCTAATCAGATTGGAAACACCTCGTCTAAGTACATTCTCAGTTTCATTAAAGAGACGGAGAAGATTAACTTAACCATATCCGGGCTAGAGTACAAAAGACATCATTTTCTGTCGCTGTGGCCGTTTCTGTTAGCATGGCCCTCAGACATTGTAGCTCTGACACTGAGTCTTAGTTAGCGTTACAGGCTGATCGAGCCTATTTCGCAGTGACCACTTGCTTGTCATGCGTCTCTGGCCCAGACACTACGTCACGCACTGGTTACGGTTATGTTATATGTCCGGAGAAGGAGAGCTTTTTCAGTACCACAATTTCGTGAGGAAATAGTTGCTGGACTTGTTTCTTTCAAGGAAAAACTTCCTGTAGGTAGGCCAATATCACCACAATCAACACAGCCTGGAAAATCGAATGTTGGAAAAAGAGATGATCATGGTGAATGATCATGGTGGAATGATATTTAAAATAAAATTGTAATTGAGATACAATTTTAAATTGTGTGGCACCTAGAGAGCTAATACATATATATAAGAAATTTTTGTATAAGTTCTCTCTAAGTCAAGGAACTTATCTCTCAGACAAACCTACTAGTGTATAAGGATATATTGATTTGTCTCATCGATCTTTTTTCGAATATATATATATATATATACTTTCTGGATTCTCCGAAACTTATTTCGCTATATTACAAACATTACGACGCTTAAATAAATCCAATATGTTTTGTTTCTTAAAGAAACGAGCTAGAGCTTGCTAAATGCAGATACTATTTAACTACATATTAAATAAGTAAGAATGCAGAAGTCGTGTGTTCATAACTGCAATTTTGCTTATGTAGACTTATGCAAACTTTAATTTAGTAGCAAAATATATGTGTATGCTATGCCTCCTTCTGTCTGTTACATTCACTCAAACTTAGAATACCCTTGTTCCTTTGGGTTGTCCTACCAAACATATAGCATCGTCTTCCTGTCAAAGTGATTCCGTCTTATTGTCGATGTGGATGGAGCGCCATGGGGTCTACCCATGATCTTTTACGGTTGGGATTCTCATCAACAGTAATGATAGGACGCAAAAACGACTTTGTTTTGTATCGTTAGCATTTTTTTCCGCCTCTCCTTTTGCCGACCTTCTGCATCTTTTCCATCTCTCGTAACCCATTGGAAATTTTCTTTTTGTGTTCTGCATCTTCGTACTTATTTGGAGGTTCTCCGCGTTCCTTGTCTACACTCTCGAAATCTCCACTTTTGAAACGCCATGAACAAGTATTTTTCAATGGAAGCTTATGGTGAACAAGCACGATAAGCTTCTCGAAGCAATGGGTATGATTTAGCAGCAGTTTTCTTTTAATGGAAACAAAAAATTAATGTTCGTGAATGTTCTTTATTTGGTATAAACTTGGACCATCCACGTTATTGTTTTACAATATGATTTGAAATATCGTGTGAATGGTCTTAGGCCGTCAGTTCAACCGAAGTTAATGTTTTTTCTGATATGAAACATAGCTCGAATTCGCCAAAAGAGAGACTTTACGGTGGTCAATTTTCTTGCCTGTTTTGCGGCTTAACGTTGTCGTTGAGACGAGTTCTCTGTAAATAAATAGTTTCGTGAACAATACGGTATATAGCGCAATTCTGAGTCACATACTTATAATCCAAACAATACACTTTCTTCCTTACTATAGAAACGGAGAGCTGATACTACAGTTTTTCGGCTTCAAGCTGCTCAAGAGCTCATCCAGCCTAGTACCTACGTAGGGAAAAGATAGTTAAAGACCGAAGCTATTCCAACTTTAAATTTGAATAACGACGTAAAAGATTGCGGTGATGATTTTTGGAAACAGCTATTCTATTAAAAAAGGAGCGATTGACGATATTTTTTACGTTTTCAATCAACGTCAAATAAAATTCCTTCAGCCTGATTTTGAAAATAGAGCCACTCGATTCGATTCAAAAATAGTATTAGATACCACGCCCATGCACTGAACAGGGAATAAAAGATCATGCATATCCAAACTAAAAGCCTCTATATCTTATAATCTCCTTGTTGTTCAAACTGATGGACATGTTTTTCAAACAGATGCTGATCAAGAGTATATATATTTTATGGAGTCTACTACGCCTCCTTTTGCCTGTACCCTACATTTCTACAAACTTAATACGCCCTTCTGCCGTATGGGTAAACAATATACAAATAAAATTCAAAAAATAAGTTTATAAAAATAATAAAAATAAAAAAAGGCAAATCGGGTTGATCTGAGGTTCGAACCGCATTACACATGCAAACCGCATTAGACAACGAAAAAAAGAGCATTCCGCCAGGCTACTGCGACTGTTGTCACACAATCAAGTAACACAGCATATGAATGAACAGAGTACAAATTAATGATAGCAAATTTTTTTTTTTTTTACTCCCAATTTTATTGTACGTCTGTCTTAACTAATAATAAATTGACTTTAAGTACATGATCTAAGTGAGTTAGATAAGTGAGTTAGGTGGGCTAAAATTAACTTAAATGACTATTAATAAAAGTTTATTTTAAAACATAATCATTAATTATTGTACTAAGTTATACACATGTATTAAACTAAACTAAATCAACAGGCCTCATCCTTTGTAGTCTTCTTTTACGCAATAGTTCTGGCACGGGTAGGTCTTTTATTTGTTTGTTCGAATGTAATTGTAATTTAGTTTTGCATTTTCTGCTTAAGTTTACAACCTCTTCTTCCACCGTTGGGATGTCGGAGTCTCTATGTAAATCCATGTTGGTTATATACCACTCCGCATACGTGATGAGACGGAGGATTTTTGATTGTTGTCTCTGCATAAACGCCGTTCCCCATATTTGGGCTCCATGAGTCCAAATTCGTTTTATTATAGATTTATAGATTAATAGCTTGTTTTTTAGGGATAGTCTTGAGTTCCTATATAAAATCCAGTATAATTGTTGACTTCTTTGCTTGATCTTATCGCGTTTTTTCTTTTAATGTGGTACTTCCAAATCAGCCTGCTGTCAATATATATGCCTAGATATTTTGCTATATTTGCAATAGTTACGTCATTACCATGGATTCTCAAGTGGATTGGAGTAAATTTGGTTTTGGTAGTGTATATCACTTGCACCGTTTTAGTATTGTTTATTTTAATTTTCCATTTATTAAACCAATCTAACGTAGAGTTTAAATTTCTTTGTAATGTGGCTACTGCAGTGTTAATTTTGTAGTCAGCACTTAGCAAGACTGTATCAGCAGCGAAAGTTGCTAGCTTTGAAGAGTTTCACAGCATATCTGCTGTGAAAATGGTGTATAAAAGCAGACCTAGCACACTTCCTTGAGGTACGCCTGTATTTATTTACCTGAGAGTGGAATATTCGTCTTTGTACCTCACAAAGAATACTCTGTCTTTGATATAGCTTGTAAGAATTTGAGCTATGTTTTCTGGAAACCACTTGAAGAGCTTTAAAATTAGGCCTTCATGCCACCAGACCTTATCGAATGCCTTTTCCACGTCTAGCAACACTCCTATGCAGAACTTCTTGTCGTCGATGTCGTTTACGATTTTATTTGTAAGTCTATGGACATGTTGTACAGTCGTGTGATTCCGGCGGAAGCCAAATTGATGGTCTGGTATGGTACTCCTACTTTCCAATATGGGAATTAGTCTGGATCGAAAAATGTTTTTCAAATACTTTGGACAGTAACGGAAGCAAGCTAATTGGCAAGTGTTGCATCTTTACCTGGTTTTGGGATAGCAATTGCTTCCGCAACTTTCCAAGCCTTTGGGAAGTAATTAAGTCTGAAAAATGCATTAAAACAATTTCGAATGTATTTTATTACTAAGTCTGGTGCCTCTTTCAGCAGTCGTCCATTAATTTTATCATACCCTGGAGCTTTTTTTGGCTTAACTTGATTTTTTATGCAGTCTCGTATTTCATTAATGGAAGCGCTTTTTATGGGTAGATATTCTAAGCCTCTAAGTGGACTGGCTTGTATACCTCCTGAGTTGGAGGTAGACCCAGTGAATACATTTTCATAGTAGTCAGCTAAATTTTTGGCTTTTTCAAGGTTTGTTTTGGACCACGAGCCATCGTTTTTTTTTAACGGAGGTTGGTGCTCTGTCTTATTAAGCAATTTCTTAGTCTCTTTCCATAGAGAATAGTCCGTACTGCAAGTTGATAGCAAATTGAACCAAACATTAGGTGCACAGTATATTTAGTATATTTAGTGACTTTGACAGTAGCTACAGTTTCTTCTGTATTGCGTTGACGTGTTGTTGACTTATATAATTTAAATCTAAAAAAAAAAACACCCTTTATCTAAATCGACATTAGTGTGCGTATGTATATTTGACGCTCGCACAAATAAATAATACCCATTTATGGATATTGAAACGTAGCTGTAGCAGTTGTCGAAGTTTCGATATTTAATATTTCCACATAACGTATACGTAACGTAGGCACAACATAAACACACACATCTGAATTTAAACACACACATATATGTATGTATATATGTATATGGAAGTCTATTGGATTAGCATTTAATATGCTTAGGCTCACATCAACCTATTCGAACAATACATAAAACTCAGTTTCACTCGCTTTAACAGAGATGTCGTTGATTTTTATGAACCCATTTTGATGTAGCCCAGCAGCAGCAGCAGCAGTAGCAGCAGTAGCAGCAGAAGTCTTGCTTCACTTCTTGAATGGACGAACTGCTTGCCGCCTGCTGACTCTACTGTTGGCAATTTTCGCCTTCTGGTGACATTAGGCCAATATTGATATTACGCTGTTCAATATGATTTTCAATCTTCCAGATACATAAATACCCAACGCCAATGCTTGTGAAAATAGGCTGAGACTGAGACTGAGCAATCGAATCGTTGGCTATAGTTATCTCAGTCTCATATAATGCTTGACTGCTTGCCATAGACTTAACGTAAGTTCGTTATGGGCTCATTGCCGGTAGCATTTTGCTTCTTGAATCGATGAAGACAGGAACAGCAGCGGCAGCAGCAGTAGTAGTAGTAGTAGTAGCAACCTAACTAAGCACACCCAGCAGTCACACTTAAGTGGAATGTTTGCTAAATGTTTGAAAATCCTTTCGTTACATAGTAGTAAGTCGATAAAGGATTGACTTGGAAGCAGTATAGCAGTATAGCCTGTGTAGGCCAGCTCTGTATATAGGCTTGACAGCATACGAATCCTGTTCGCAAGTATGTGGTTATATATGCGAGTATGCCCGTTGGGTTTGTGCAGCTTTGCTTGACTTGCAGCTTATGTCATGTTCGAGCACTCAATTCCACGCTTCACCCATACTAGGCACTTCAATCCACTCTACTATAGCGCTACAGTTTCCTTTGCGGTGTATTATGTTGAATATTTCCTGCATAAGTAGACAGCCAGCAGCAAAACCGAAGGCAACTTAGGCAGTTTAAATTTATGTTTAATGCCAAGCAGCGCAAAGGGAGCAGTAGTTTTAAATCTGATGTTGTTATTATTGTATTATAAAGTTAAAGGTGAAGTCAACGTGTAGCCTCGAATATACTTAATACTTAGTAGTATATGTAACTGCTGCTGCTTGTGATTTTTATTCCTTCGCAGCCAAGGACGTAGCCACGGGGGACTTTATCATTATGACATCACTTTCGATTTACGAAAATCCGCCATACTTTTTATTTATAACATCGGCATGCTTTCGCAAAACCAATTAAAAATATGGGTTAGTCAAGTCTTAACCCTTTGACGACCGCTCCTGAACTGCTGCCAAATTACTACCGAAAAGTGTTACGAAAAAGAATTTACTTTACGTGCAAAGATGTGAAAAATTGCGGGACCAATGTGTTGGCCGTCAACGGTAAAAATGAATGCGACTAATTTGGCAAGTTGGCAGTACGCGAACACATGTATTAATATGATTTAACGTCACTTTTGGCGGCAAAAATAGTTGTTGTAGACACTCCAGTGTCACTCGTTTCGAATGCAATTCGATCTTGTTTACATTCTGCCAACAATGTTGAACAGCCATCCCAAGATGATGCATCGTACTATTGGTCCTATAAAATTCGCCCAATAATTCGTTCATATGAACAAAGCATTCGTGACCAAGGCCATCGATAAACGTATGGTCAAATTCAAAGGACATAACATCATGAAGTAGTATGTGAAGGATATACCGATTTCATGGGAATACAAATTGTGGTGACGATGCAATGCGCAGACGAGTTCGGTATTGGCATTGGCATTGGCAGAATGAAGTCAGCAAGGGTGAATCGGTTGTTCTGGATATGACGGATGATTTTTTCGATAATTATTTCAACAATCCGATGTTGCTGTACAAGCTTAAAGAGAGAAAAGAGAGAGACATAAGAGTTTGCTGCACTCTTCGCTCCAACTGTAAACAAGTGCCAAAATTTGATGCCGACATGGTGAATTCCACCACGTGGTCGCTAATGGTGTGGCTGTGTTGAAGTGAATGGATAATCGTGCCGTATTGTTGGGGACTAATTTTCTATCTCCAATTGAAACGATCAACGTATAACGACGTCAAGCTGGTTTCGCCGCTAAAATCAATATGCAGGTGCGATTAAACACTACAACAATGGAATGGGCGGAGTGTATCAAATGCATCAGAAAAATATTGGTCAATGGTCATTCCTTCCCTCAATTCTTCGAATTACGATCCATTTTCTATATCTACATTGAAATTTTGTGCGTAGCTGGCTACTGAAATGATCGATTCCTTTAACAACCGTAAGAGACCGCCATCAGAAGCTGTAAGAGGGGGATCTAAGCGGTTGAAACTTGCGAAGGTCTCTACTCTCTCTGGTCATTATATAAGTAAAACTGAAACGTCACGTATGAGATGTATTGTCTGCTCCAAACAAGGCAAAGACCTTCGAGCAAATTTGTTCCTTTAGGTACGCAAAAGGATGTATCTAATCTTGAAAATTATGTACACATTCACTCCCAATTGATTGATACCTTCTTGAGGAAAATCGATTCAATAGTTTTTCAAAGGGAAAGGGTCACTGGTGTGCCAGCGGTAGTCAAAGGGTGACAAAAAATAGAACCATTTTAAATTGAGAAAATATGTCCCAAATCTCACTTTGGAAAAAATATGCTTGATTTTAGTATTCGTGATTTCTTCTACTGGTGGAAGATGAGAAGATTTCATTGGTCAAAAACGTGGTTTCTAAGGGAAAAAATCGTATGATCTTAAGATTTCCTATAAGAAAAAAAGGTGTTAGTTTGGTGGTTTTGGAGAAAATTCATTATTACATCTATTTCGTGAAAGTGCATAGATAGTCCTCCTCTTAATTAGCAAAGAAAAAATGCTAATGCCCCCCATTTGAATAGCTGGCTACGCCCTTGTCCGTAGCATATACTTTCGCTTTGAGATACTTTCAATACAGCCGCATTTCGATAATAACAATTTCAAACGCGCCTCTATGCTTGCGGCAAAATTCAAGCTACTTATGAGCGTAAATGTAAAAATTATGCAAAAATATTGTTGCCGTCTACTACTACTACTACTAAGCAGGACAAAATGTGCGCTTCACAGAAAAAAAAACAATAAATGGCAAAAGTCAAAACACATAACATTTAATAGAGCTCATTGCCAAAAACATATTGAGGCCAACATTGTGCACAGATAAAGCGCTGCTCTGTGTAGCCAGTTTTGGGGGCAAAGCGAAGATTAGCTAGAAACCGACTCCATTATTTTACCCAGCAAAGAGAAAGACTTTAAAGTTTGAAAATTTATAGTCATAAAAATGCAATCGAATTTTGTTGCTGAGCGCTTAATGGTGCGCGAAAGTCACTTTTTGGACTTTAATTGAGCGCAGCAAAAAGGACTTTATGAATAAAATAACAAGCATATTGGTCTGGTCAACCGGAAAATGAATGAATGTATTTGTACATAAATACAATTCTATAGTAATAATAATTATAGTGCTGAAAATCAAAGTACCGATGGTTCGGTGCATGTCTGTAACAGTCAGAAGGAGGCGTCGTAGACAAAGTAAAGCATCCTCGTTGTGGTACCAACTTCACGCTGCTCAATCAAAGGGCTAATGACAGCGCCCTCAAGTAATAAAAATGAAATTCAAACGCAATAGTGGTATTGTTTTGAATTTCAACCAACCATTGTTAATAAGCATCCGATACGGAATCGATTTTGCTATATCCGTCCGTCCGACCGTCCGTAAATCCGTCTTGATTTATGCTTTAACAGATCTTAGGAACTAGAGAGTGAACAAATACATACTGTGAAATGTTATTATCAGTTTGTCAGAAAGTTTGT
Organism: Leucophenga montana; assembly: GCA_035044765.1. Classification (NCBI taxonomy): domain Eukaryota; kingdom Metazoa; phylum Arthropoda; class Insecta; order Diptera; family Drosophilidae; genus Leucophenga; species Leucophenga montana. Next base: position 359,327 of record JAWNNQ010001131.1, read on the forward strand.
AACGTATTAAAGGAGGCATCGTAGACCCCATAAAGTATATAAATTCTTGATCAGCTCGACGAGACAAGACGATCTAGCCATGTCCGTCTGCCTGTATGTTATTGCACATTTTTTGGGGACCAATTTTTATGCTATCTAGTTGAAATTTTGCACGTACGCTTCTTTTTATTGCAGTTTAATACAGTACGCCACGCCCACTTTCTAGGGCAGCTCCTATACAAACCCACCGCCCACTTTTGACTTTTTATACAGAAAACTTATTTATTGTAGTCAATATCAACTTCATAATTGATATGGTAACTTAAGGTGGACGGATGCTTGACATATATATTAATGGGTGGGACCCGCCCACTTTTTGGGGTAGCCTCCATATAAACATATTGCCCACTTTTGTATTTTTGTAAGAAAAACTTATTTACTAAAGTCACTATTCGGTTGAAATGTGACATTGTGCCTTTTGATGGACAGCCGCTTAACATATATAGACTAATGGGAGTGGCCCGTCCACTTTTTAAGGTAACCCCATACAAACCCACCGTGCAATTTTTTGTTTTTTATGAAAAAAATCTTTATTTAAATCAAAATTAGCTTATAATTTGATTTGGTGGAGTTTAGTGGATAACCGCTTCATATACATATGCAAAGGGGCGGGTCCCGCCCATATAAACCTACAGCTCACTTTTATGCATTTGTATGGAAAACGTTAATATCAACTTTAAATTCGATATTTCGGCATGTTGCACCACTTCGCTGCTACACCGCTTCAGACACATCTACACATTTGGGGTAGCCCCTATTTAATCCCCCACTTTTATGTTTTACAACACTATTTAAAATTTCGAGTGAATGGTATTAGAGCTTCGGTTCAACCGAAAGTTAATGTTTTTTCTTGTTTTAAATGTCATTAGCTGTCTAGATGATATAAATAAATAATGTAGGTCTATAGTACAGATATCTCATGAAATGAGAGAAAAGGTTATTACAGACATACATCACGCACCATTAATATTTTTCCCACTTATATCGAAAGAAGTCCAATCTCTAACTCTTGAAATTATGCATACTAATTTCTAGGCAAGTGGCCCCGCAACTCTCAACACAGACCAAAGATGTGTCTCTATCTTACCGATAGATCTCAAGTTTGAGCTCAGGTACTGTTTGTGGTTTATTCATATTCAAAACAAATTTTACAAAACCCCAAAGAGAGAAATCGCACGGCGTTAAATCACACGATTTTGGTAGCCAATTGACATCGAAATTTTGCCTCAATAAATCGATTGTTTCATGCGTGGTATGGTAGGTGGTGCAATCTTGCTGGAACCACGTGTCGTCCAGTTTCATGCCGGGCAGTTGAGGCCACAAGAATTCCGGTGTCATGATCTTGTAATGAATGAAATTCACATTACAGCATTTCACGCCAAGAACACTTTATATATCAGAAAGAGATATGGAGAGAGAGAGAGAGAGAGAGAGAGAGAGAGAGAGAGAGAGAGAGAGATGGAGTGAGAGAGAGAGAAACAAAGTACGTATGTATGTGTATGTTTTTTGACCTTGCCCTGGAGAACTAAGGGTATACAACGTTTGTACAAATACATATTGATATAACAGACAAAAGGAGACTTGGCAGACCATCATCAAAACTCGAATCGATATAACTATGTCCGTTCGTCAGGCCATGTGTCCATCTTTCGTAAGTATGAACACTGAGATCTCGGAGACTCTACAACCAAGTTTGACTAATATGACTCTCCTTATTAATATGCAGATCAAGTTTATGGAATGTTGTGGTTGATTGCCATTTATATGAACTTTTTTGAAGACCCAGCTGAAAAAAATAGTAAACAAATTATTTTCGTCCTTTTTTTAATTTGTTATTTATTTACAGGAACAAGAAAGGCGTGTTCATGAGGATGTTGAGGTGTTATGTGATAGAAATGAAGCACGAAAGTTTTTAAAAAGGTCAAGCGACTGACCGAAGGTTTCAAGCCCGGAGTTTCTTTCTGCAAGCACAATAATGGAAGTCTTGTTACAGATGCACAGAAATGACTGAGACTATGAAGAAGTCACATTTCTAACCTACTTGAGGCGATGAAGTGAAAAAGCCGATAGAAGCATTTCTAGAAGTAATTGATGCTGGCGCTCTTATAGAGCCACCGGATTATAATGAGGTCGACTCAGTATTTAAAAAGGTGAGGAATATTAAAGCGGCAGGCTCTGTTGAGCTGCCAGCTGAGTTATTCAAGACCGGTGGCGAAGAGTTGGTGAGGCGTATGCACCAACTCTTATGCAAAATATAGTCCGATGAATGCATGCCCAACGATTGGAATCTCAGTTTTCTTTGTCCAATCCTCAAGAAAGGAGACCCCGCTGTCTGCGCGAGCTACCGTGGAATAAACCTTCTTTCAATTGGATATAAATTTCTGCCCCGTGTACTGTGTAAACGGCTGAAGCCATACACGGATGCACTGATAGGCCAGTATCAGTGCGGCTTCAGACCAAAGACTTCGACCAGTAACCAAATTGTCACTCTACTACAAATCCTGGAGAAAACCCGTGAGTAAAAAAAAAAATCATGCACCATTTATTAGTATTTTATAAGGTCGCTTTCGACACGCCGTTAAGAACGTTAAGAAGTCTTTCAATAGCCTTTCTGAATTTGGTATCCCAGCAAAGATAGTTCTTCTTTACATGATGATGCTATCTCACAACCGAAGCGTCATCAGAGTAAGAACGAACGTCTTAGAACCTTTGGTACCAAGAGAAGTTACAGGCATCCTACGCCACTGTCCAAACGTAGAACGGACGGACAGAAAGACAGACGGACTTGGCTAAATCGACCTTATCAAGAATATATATACTTTATGGGGTCTACGATACATTCTTTAATGCGTTACAAACTTTCAGACAAACTGTGAATTTCATTTCACACTACTACGTGTGAATGGTATAAAAATATATGCTTAAACTAAATTTTATTCTAAATGAAAATATTTTAAGTCAAGCCAAAAAATTGTATTTATGGTAAACCACATAAAGAATACATCGTATATTTTTCTGATCAATTCTTTGAGGCGAGTCATTCTAGTCCGTCAACCTTTCAAATATGGGTTTGAATGTTGGTATGAATACTTATTATAACCATAAGCAACACAAGAAACAAAATGACTTCGATTTACCCTCTAGAAGGTACAGCTCCTATACGAAACCACTTTGTATTTATTTTGTAATATTGATTTAAAGCAATTATTTTTAAAATAATAATTGTTTTGAAATTGGTTAACTACATATAAAACTTTAACCCACTTAATACAAGCTGATATTGTGTAAATGGTACACTTGTATCAGTAAACATTTGAGTACTCGATAGCTCACCGGTCTAGCATTTAATTATTTCTAATCATTTCATGCCTAACAAAATTATCCACAACCTCTATTCCATTCACAACGAACGTCAAAAAGGCGAAATTCATACCAAATATTTCAAAATTTTAATTTTTAAATCCTTCAAAAAATTTAAAGACTGAAGTACTCGTAAACTCCAGCGTTACCGAGCAAAGTGTGAAGGGTATTCTAATTTCGGTTCCACTAAAGTTAACGTTTTTTCTTGGCTTTGTTTTTTAATAGCCAAGGGGATATATTTTTTGGTTTGGTACCCAAGAATGTAACACACTGGTAGACTGAAAGGGTGCGTTATCAGACTAAAGCGTGCATGAAAAACTTCAAATACGTTGACTGAGAATTTAAACCATTTTATAAAATTTATTTATGAAAGGATTGCCGCAGTTTAAGTTTATAGATTCTTCATTAGAAACTGAGTCGATATAGCCACATCCGATCGACCATTCGTTTGTCATGTAGTATGAAACAACAGACCTCAAAGTGCATAAGAAGTAGGGACTTCAAATTTGAATATTAAGGTTTCGCTTCTCCATAAGCAAAACGAGTTTACGACATTTTGTGGGTACCACGCACACAACGCCTACCATTTTATAAAATTGGTCAAAATTAAAGTGTTGAATATATTGACACCATTATTTTTTTTTTCATTTTATAGAGAATGAAATACTTTTTAATTTTAATGAATTGAAAATCAAGTCTCTGTCATCATGCGTTCTGAAGAACTATTCAAGAGAACGGAAAATACATATGTATATTCAAAGTGTTACACCCTTCATTGACTACTCTAATTCTGAATGTTATAGTGGCAACTTAAAAAGCTTCAAACCATGTATTTTAGTTGCTAAATAAATTCCATGAAATTGAGTTTGAGTGAGAGCATACACAGCTACAAGTATACTCATACAAACATGCCATAAAAATATGCAGACATACTAGAGGGTGTGCTAGGCGCACTGCGAAGGAAGTAAATAGAACCTAAGCTCATTTCAAATTAAGCGCGTACGATATAGATAATACGATCACGTTTACGCAACGTACGCCAGCTGACACATGCAAACACTCAAATTCTGTTCACGAAATTCACAGTCCGGCGCGCGAATTTCAACGCCAGCGACCACCAAATATAAAATTGTTGGCGGAGTATAGAGTGTGCGGCCAGCGTTAACTCATATTTGGCCAAAAGGACAATAAATATATTTAAATAAATTTTAAATTTAAAATTTTATAATTTAGAACTAAAACTAATCCCATTACTCAAATTCGAGTGATGTTCATCAAACTACTCTGCATAAATTTGTTTTGTTCATATGACCCACCCACCTACATATCCGTGTACATATGTAAAACAAAACAAAAAATTTAAAACGTTACCAGAAATTCAAATAGGCGAGAAATGGGTTAATTACACGTTTGCTCTTAAACATTATTTGCAGCTCTACACTCTAATTGACTTTGGTAACAAAATGCGTTTTAGCCATGTTAAGCATCGTCGTCATCATCATATTAACAATGTCGACCTGGACGTATGTAATCGCCGAACCGCTCCACCACCACCTCCGCCGTCTTCATTGGAATTGTGTCCGCTTGCGCGCCCTGCAGCTGCCATTTCCGTTTCCTGTACAGCGTTACCGGTTGAGCTCTTGTACCGTTAAGTGTTTGCCATAGTAATTGTAGTTTTATGCAGCAGCAGCAGCAGCAGCAGCAGCAGCAGCAGTGGCACTTGTGTCTGTGTGTGTGTGCTACGTGTCTACACATGTATTGTTTACAAGGGTACTATCAAAATATCGCTGAGTTGGTGATATTGATTAAGGACTTCAGGCATCCAAAAATTTTACTTAATAAGTTATTTTTTAATTTCACACTCTCGTGAGATACCGTAACGTTCACTGTCAAGTACTGTGGCATAAATGACATGGCACATCAATTGATGGTAATGATTAAAACTTACAACAAAATAGTAAGAAGGTTATTGCTAAACTTGTAGTTATAAATGATTTGGGTTGTCTACTGGTCGCATCCTTTTAAGACGTCGTCTAGTTATCAGTTCCAGGAGGGTGATCTCGATGTTACAATGAGCCATGATTCGAGTGTGATGTTTTCTGCTTACTGATACTATTTTGCGGATGTTAAGATCTCGATGTATATCTGTGTTGGAGATGTACCATTCAGCTCCTGTTATTTGTCGTAGTAATTTTGACTGTTGTCGTTGGATAATGTTGATATTTGATATTTTTGATGTGCCCCATATCTGAAGTCCGTAAGTCCAAATTGGTTTTATTATGCTTCTATATAGTAATAATTTATTGTTCATTGATAATTTGGATTTTTGGTTAATAAGCCAGTACAGTTGTCGATATTTCTCTTCAATCTGATTTCGCTTTTTCTCAATATATAATTTTAAGCTCAGTTTACTGTCCAAGTATATTCCTAAGTATTTTGCAGATTTTTGATGAGTAGGTCTTTATTGTTTATTTTGAGGGGTGTCGGTAATACAACACGTCTAGTTGTAAAGATAACTTGTGTGGACTTGCTTTCGTTAATTTTTATAGCCCACTTACTAAACCAGGCTATGGTGTTGTCTAGTATACTTTGTGGGCATAAAACAGAATTGTATCATCTGCAAAAGTTGCAATCATAGAAGACGGCTCCTCGGGCTTTGGTGAATCTTGAGTGAAAAGTAAATAAAGAAGGGTTCCCAACACACTGCCTTGGGGTATTCCTGCATTAATCTGTCTAATTGAAGAGAAAGCGTCTTTAACTTTTACATAGAAGTGCCTATCTGATAAGTAACTCTTTAGCAGTAGGTAGAAGTCATGCGGAAGTAGGGATTTTAGTTTGAATAATAATTCCTTATGTCATACCTTGTAATATGCCTACATCGAGAAAAATTCCTATGCAATGTTTCTTATCTTCAAGGTCTGTCGAAATTTTATTAACTACCTTATGTATTTGTTCAATTGTTGCGTGTTGTTTTCTAAATCCAAACTGATGGTCAGGTATAATGAAGCTATTGTCAAGTATGGCTTGTAATCTTTCTTTGAGTATTCTTTCAAACAACTTTGATAAAATCGGCAAAAGGCTTATCGGTTTGTGGCATCTTTGCCAGGCTTAGGTATAGCTATGACTTCTGCTACCTTCCATGTCTTTGGAAAATATTTTAGTCTAATAACAGCATTGAACAAATTTCGGAGATAGCGTATAACTTTCGATGGAAGTTCTTTAAGCAGCTTTCCAGTTATCATGTCATACCCGGCCCCGGTAAAAATGTAAATAAAAACACGTAACAATAGTGAAATATTACTATTTATATAACGGGATGTTAATTTGGAGGTTTTTATTAATATTAAAATGAAACACTTAAAATAGAATTGGATGTCGGAATCGTTATTATGACCCGAAAGAACAATCTCTAATATTTACTTTTTAAAGATAATTAAAATGTTGGCCGCGACTAGGCTGTAGGTGGTTCATTCGGAGAGTCCAATTTTCGATCCCTATATCCAGCATAACTACAGGTTTCTCGCGAATTACGCAAGTAATGTTTCGACTTCACATAACTCGAAAGAAGAAAAATTCAAAGATGTGATATCACACGATCTAGGCGGCCACTTGACAGGTCCGAAACGCAAAATTAGGTACTCACCAAAATGATTTCTTAATAAAGGGCTGTGTGTGTCGTAGCACCGTCTTGCTGCAACCAAATATCACCGACATCACGGGGTTATATTTCAGCCAGCAAAAAGTCCGTTATCATGGTGAGGTAGCGTTCGCCATTGACGGTTTGACGATTATGTTCTGTCCGGCCTCATTTCTAAAGAAATACGGACCGATGATTCCACCAGCCCATAAACCACACCAAATAGTACTTTTTTGTGTCTTGCGGCTTCAATTCTTGAACGAGTTGGATTTTATAAGTCTTTAAAACAGATCCAGATACAAGAGGCCAAGATGCTGCGCACGGAGTCGAATCGATTGGTCGTGGTCTTCAGCCACACTCTCCGCTACAGCCGCCATATACTCATTACTGAATGCATGAATGTGGTCTATTATATCGCGTATCATCCAATAACGTACACTGAGACTCAAATTTGCAGATGCTATTGACAATAGTGGCCTCGGAAGTTCGATGAAGCATACCATAGGTTGCTCGAAATGCACAAACAACATTTTTCACAGAACGCTGATTTTCGTAATACAGCTAAATAATTTGGAGACGTTGTTACGTTGGAAAGTTGGTGCATGGAAAGACTCCATGATGAGTTGCCAAAAAAAAAAAAATACTGAATAAATATAAGATGTCAGTATGACAACAGTTACGAGTCATCTAAAAAGAAGAAAAAAAAAACTTTTAAATGAATCACCAGGTAAAATATATAAAATAGAGTGGCATACATGAGACCACCGATGAATTTCCTTTTTATCTACTTATGCCACTTGTACCACGTAACTCCCTCGGCCAATCACAAAGGCCTGACCTCTCTCCTTGTCTCAGTAAAAAAGTCAAAGTGAATGACGCCATAGAAATAAGCAACAGACGGACTTGCCAACATGTTGGCGAGCATCAGTTGAGAGCTAGGCTTCATAGTGTTGTTGGTAAAAATTTCAAATAAGATTAATCCACATTTTTTCGAGCATGTTGTCGAGCGCGTTGGCGAAGTGCTTATACGAGCCAATGCTAATTTATTCCAACATGTTGGTCATACTTAACGCTCTCATCATTATCAAATGGTACTGAACTATTTTCTATTATGCTGATGATTGAATTTCACCCGCAGGGTGAATACTAGTTTCTTAATTTAATAGTATAAATAAATTGTATTAATTTTTCATATTTATTCATTTTGTAAATTTTCCGAATTTCAGTAACTTCGATAAATTTATCGGTAACGTTCTACGTTTCTAATATTTTGAATGCATTAGTGTATCAGATAATATTGCTACGAGGAGCATAGTTCGAATTCTTCGATATTGAACTTTCAGTGCTCGAGAGATATTATGTCGCTGATTAGAAAATCAAAGATTAGCTCACGCAGTCTCAATGCACGAAGACTAGCGATTCGACAATTCAGAAGGAACTCAGAAGGAACGAGAAGCAGACGCGGATTCATGTATTACATACCGCGGTTTTGTTCAGAAGTATGATATAAGTAGCAAAAATATTGCATTGTGCGGCCAGCATACTGATGAGATCTTGTAGCTAAGTTCGAAACACGTGTATATGCGACTAAAACATTTGTCTGTGTAACAATATTATTATTCTCGCTTCGCAATGTGAACAGTATGTTAAAAATATTTCTCAATGTAAGATGACCTTGAGCCTCTGTTAGTTTGTCACCGCTTTTGCTCCGCCAATCTTTAAAATATTGGCTTAAAAGTTATTAAGGAGACTTTTTATAATCATTAGAAACACAAGTATTAATGTGAACGCGATTTCAGCACTGGAATACATAGCTCCTTAGAGTATTAAAGCTTCAGTTCCACCGAAGTTAGCGTTTTCTTAATTTTTGCTCAGTATTTTATTTATTTTACTAGTTAAACTCAACGAACTTCAATTAGCCCCTTCGTATTTGCGTATGTGTTTGTGCGTAAGTTTCATTGTTGCTTACGCAAAAACTTTGTTAGTTTTCAATTCAATTAAACGTGGCCCAAATTTCGCTCAATTGTTGATTATACAGAGTACTACGTGGATGTGTGCTCTATGTTCTGTGTCCTCCATATATGCTCTTAGAACACTTGAATTGTTTTGTACTGTCCTTGTTGGTGTTGTTGTTGTTGTTGCTATTTGTTAAGTAGCTGCTGCCACAGAGCAGCTGCAGCGACTGAGGCTGGTCTGACTCTATTGCAATTGCACCGCTTGTATTTTGTTTGGTAATTTGGCACTAAAAACTTCGCTAACTGGTACATTGTACTGACAATATTTGTCAGTTAATTGAATTTAAGTACTAAATTTTATTACCAAAGTCGTTTGTTCTATGGTAATGTTGCTCATTGTATGTGTTGCAGTTCCAAGAGATTATGCATACGATAGGGCAATGTTGGCATGAATTCTAAAGCAAGAAAAACTTTGATTGTTACCATAAGTTTGTATGGATTTCTTCTGCCATATCAGTCAGACCGTACATACATTCTCCAACTGTTTTAAAGAATCAATAATGTAGATATAAAAATCAATTGGCAGTGCAAAGTACAAATAAGATATTCCTTAAAACTCGTAACTGCCTTGAAAAACATGTAAACTCGTAAAATGTATATTTTGTGTTTTTTGTATAACAAAATAACTAATTATGCATCCTATTGCGGCTTTACGTTGTATTACCTTAGACCTTACATGATGTAGAATAAATAAAACCTGGGAAGGATAACATGGGAAATGTATGTTCCAATGGGATTTTTGAATTGGAGCTGCAATCTGTAATATTTCAAACTGTGCAAAGCTGATAACTACATGAATTGTCATGTGTGCCCGTCTTACTTGCCAAGAATTTTGTAAGGAAAACTTCTTTTAATAGGGTAGCCCAATGATATCGATTATCACTGAGCCGTTTCGATTGTTTCGTGTACCCCAATTCAACGCCTCAAACGTTTCCTTAACGGATCTTGCAACATGTGGCCGAGCGTTCATATCTTTTGGCATATTACACCCGTTTTTGCTTCAATACTCGTCTCAATTGCATCAAATGTTGTTGGTAACGTTCACCAGAGATGGTCTGATTAGATTGCAGCAGCTCATAGTACACAACACCCTTTGGATCCCACCAAATACAGAGCATGAGCTTGGCACCATGAATATTCGGCTTGGACGTCGATGTAGATGCATGGCCGGATGGTCCCCATGATTTTTTTCGCCTTGGGTCGTCGTAATGATCCACTTTTCATCGCCAGTAAAAATACGATGCAAAAAACTCTTCCATTTATGGCGTTGAAACAGCTGTTCGCAAGTGAATAATCCTTTCGATGACTCTTGGCCTCAATTCGTACGACACCCAATTTCCTTGGTTTTGAATCATCCCCTGGGCTTTGAGGCGTTTGCCAACTGTTGACAAGTCAACTCCCAATGATTCTGACAATACTTGAAGGATCTTCGTCGAGTAATGCTCCCAATTCTTCATCTTCAAACTTTTTGGGCTGGCCCGGACGTGCTTTGTCCTCCGTATTAAGATCACCACTTTTAAACCGACAAAACCAGTTGAAATCGATGGAACATAGTCCCCCTGTAAGCCTCATAAAGCTTCAGCTGCTTTTTTCTTCAAATGAAAGCACAAAACTTTCCCTCAAATTGCGTTTTGTTGGAACAAAAGTCGACATGTTCACAGAGCAAAAAAAAAAAAAAAATAAAAAACATGTTGTTTACACTTCAGTTGAAGCTTATGAAGTAGGCTTTCATATGAATATAGTCACAGTTTTATCCAATGCGATTTAGTGCTAGTTACGCCATCTCTTATGAATCCTTTAAAACTAATTTCAAGATCCAATACTCATAGTTGGCAATTCCGAATTCTGAATTCCACTGTTTTGTGATTTTTGAGTTTACGTGAATTTTACAACGGATCGTTCCTGCAAACTGCCTCGAAACATTTCGAGGCTTAAAATATTTTCGAGTTTACGATTTAAATGGAATACCTCTAAGTAAACTTTGTATGGGGGCTACCCTAATATCTTTTAACACTATGTGTGCATGGCATACAAACGTGAGGGAATTGAAATTTCCGTTAAATTTCATATTCACAAAACAGCTGATGTTTCCACAGCTGTTCCAATACTAGTGAATTCAATGTGAACGTGAATGCAACAGAGCAAGACAACAGATAACACAGATAACAGGTTAACAGCTGGTATTGTGTTAACAGCAGAACAGAGATGGTAAATATTACAGCAGAGGGAAATGCTAACAGCAGTAGCAGAACAGTGAACTTTGAGGACTGTTATGATTAATGACGTCACTGGCCATTACAATGCAGCTTAAACTAAATTCTAGGACATGTAATGCAAAGGATTTATGGATATGAATGATAAGGGGCATTACAATTGTAATACAGGTCGATCAGGAATGGCAATTCGATATTATTATTGGATTGAGTACGGAAAAGCTGTAAAACCAAAACAGAGGACTGTTAATCTTAAACAAACATAATTTAACTGACACTGGTTGCTGGAGTCAAGGCATATGGTGGCAAAGCACATGATAAATGGATACGCATGGAAAAGGGGAATGACATTGCAATGCAAGTGATCCTGAAGATGTAGAAGGGCCAAGATATAAATTAAATGGTTTGCAGTGCCGAACAGACATTGTTAGGGACTGTTACTGTTATAGAAACATGAGTTAAACTATTGCAACTGTTCGAATTATGTAACAGTGCCAATATGTATGCAATTGTGGTAGCTTTAATGATGAAGTCATTGGTGCGTCAATAACATTGCCGAAATTTAAACGAACGCCAGATGTTGAAAGGAAATAGCGAAGTGTGGGGTATAAAAAAGGAGTGGCGCTATGCAACGGGACCACTAATTAAGAATAATGATACAGGGTGTCTCAAAAGAAAGTTCACATTTATAAAATCGATAAAAAAGTAAGTAGTTTATTGAAAAAATGATATTGTCCAAATGTAAACCGTTGCGTTCACGGCATTCATTTAATCGAACACTTTAAAATTTCAATTGACGGCTCGGCAGGTATTCTCCGTGATGGCTGCCATTTCGTGACGGATATTTCCTTTTAATTGTGCCAGGGAAGTCTGTTTGTTGCCGTAAACCTCAGATTTGATGTAACCCTACAGGAAAAAATCCATAGGAGTTAAATCGGGACTTCGTTCAGGCCAATATATGTCACCTCTCCTGGAGATCAATTGGCCAGGAAAAATTTCATGAACTCGAGGTAGAGACCTGTTGGACGCTTCCGAATCGAAAGGGGTTGTCACGAGCAGACTGAGTAACACTGTCTACGTTTTCGACCCTTCTCGAAGATCTTGGACGCCCGGATTTTGATATTTCCAGCGTTGAACCGGTCTCTTCAAACTTCTCGATCCATTTTCCAATGAGTCAAGTGCTTGGCGCATCATTTAAATGACGAACATGTCGAATACTGCAGAATTTTCCATGCGCTACAGTCGCTGAATTACCGTTTTTGTAAAACTCACGTACGCACAACGCACGGTCCGCTCCCGAGAAACGCTCCATAGCGACTGAATTCCCAAAAGCTATGCTACCGATTGCCCTTCGGAATAGTTGCGTTCACGCAATCAGCAATTCAAATGTGAACTTTCTTTTGAGACACCTTGTATAAAAAGAGCAACATTGTCGCAGTATGGTTTTGGTGCCACGGTAATATCACCGCGTATGGTTGTAGAGCTAATTGGAAGAGCCACGGTGAAATTGAGTTTGGTTTTCAATGAGAAAGTATCTGAGCATTGGCCTCAAAAAGATTGGGAAAACAGTAGGTCTCATATAGAAGGATTTAAGGAAGGAATTTGAACATTGGGAGCAATTAAAATGAATTGATCATTAGGTCGTAAAAGGAATCAAGAAGTTAAGCATTGGGTCTTGAGTACTAGGACTCTAAGAATAAGAAGAGAAAACTAAGTGATTTAATTTAATTTGGCATTGGAGCAGGATAATATTTTAAAATAAATATTATTAATATGATATAAAAGGCTTGCATTGGAGCAAGGCTATATTCTTAAGGATAATTGATATTAATTTGGAATGAAGGACTTGCACTGGGCTTTAATGATAAAAGTATTGGTAGTGTGAAAGGATTTGATCATTTTGGGAGGAATTCGGCTTGTACTGTCACAAGGATATTTAGTGCCAAGTAAAATCCTTGGGGTTAAGGCACACAAAAGGCATCACTGCTGGTTACTTGGTAGCTGCGAATCAGACAACATCAAAAGCTGAGGTTGGCATGCAGACTTATCCAGACATATTCGAGTACAAAAGTGGCGGATCAAACCGACCGTAAACAAAAAATCAATAACAATGCACCAGAAAAGACAGAAGACACTAGTACAACGTAGAAATCAACAAATAAAACAAAAGGAACAATCAACAGAGAAATAAAGAAGAAAATAAAAATAAAAGAAAAATAAAGTGTTTCCTTAACTCAGGGTTTGCAAATACAAATTTATGTGTAGCAGACTCTATAAAAGCTGCGCTATCCCAGCCGTCGACCCGGTACAACCGGGAGTCCTTTACACAAATACAAAATAAAAACGGGTTGGTGTTTACGAAAGTCAGCGCGATAAGCGTTTACTTCTTTGTTTTATAGAGTATATGAACTGACTTGGAAGACGATCCGATGAAAACGATATTCCCCTCTTGGAGGTGAAATTTTTCAAAATCGAAAACAGTGTTAAATTACACAGGCCTGTGAAACACAACCTTTAATTTAAATTTTAAATAATAATGATTTTTCCGGTAGATACTGAGTACTAATTTATGAAAAAAAAATTAACAAAAAATTCTATCACGTCAGTTTTCTGAGATAATGCGACATATATGTTTTTCGATTTATGATTTTACTTAAACCAGCCCACAGAGTGAACGAGCATTATTGTAAGGTAGGACCAGAAAAGTTTTAAAATCGCGAAAATTGTACAATTGAGCAAAATGTCGCAAGTTAATGAATTGAGTTGATTGTTGTCTCCTCGTTGTTTATTACTTTGTAAAATATTCCATCAGTGAGATGTTGAAATATCGGTCGACGTACACGCAATGATAGTCAACTACATGATAGTCGCGACATTGCGACTGACGAAGACTGTGTTTGGAGGCAAATCGAATAAGAATCAGAAACTACGTTTACAGTCGAGTTCGACTTTTTCAGTTGGAATTCATCGGCGAAAATGGACGGTGTCATGTCTCCAAACTAGAGTCGTTCCATCTCGGAACTATTTCAAGTAGACAGATGAGAATTGTTGAATTTGCCGCGTTGCATCTGTCAATAGACTACTATAAAGTTTTGAGAAATCTGCTACATTAAGTATGTGTCTGACAGTTGATGAAATCAAATGCCATATGGCTTTACTGGGCCCCATGCCTAAAAAGCAAAATGATAACCATTTATTTCCGAGGTCCTTCAAAATTTAGTGGACTCAGTTCCAACGTCTTCAAAAAGTAATTAATGCCAAAGGAAACGTACATTTTATTAACTCACAATTAATTTCTTTACATTATTATTAAGATTGGTTTCCTCAATAATATTTTATATTTCCTCAATAATATATAATATTTGATTCATAACATTTAAAGTTCTCAAGAAAAAAAAATGCCCATTGAATTATTTTCAAATTTTCCTTTTGTCCTAGAAACCCAATTAAAAGTTTTTTACCGTCCCCCGTAAGCCACACAAAGCGTACGATGGGCTTCAGCTGCTTTTTTCTTCAAATGAAAGCACAAAAGCCAAACTTCTCGTAATTGCGTTTAAAAGTTTAATACAAAAACGTATGATTTTGTTTTCATCAAATAATTGTGTGTAGAAAAAATTAAAGACCGTTTACTAAAAAGTAAAGAGTTGAGAGCTGTTTTTGGTCAAGATGGTTAAAAAGTCGAGATATTAAAGATACTAAAGGAAAAAAAAAAACCGGAAAAATGTATTATTTTTTTCCTTCCAAAACATATTGAAATTTCACTTCCATAAAAAAAAAATTGTAAATGTGATTTTATCGCGCTTAGTGGATAAAAATGTATAAGAATACCAGCATTTTTAATACATTACAAAATGATCGACGACTATCATTTTTGTAGACTAGTAAAGCGGAGTAAATTAGATTATATACAACTCAAAGATGTGCCGATGTTATTGTTCGTCTACACAGAGAATGAAGATATATGAAAATAAATAAAGCAAAAGAAAATTAAATTCAAAATGGAAACCAAAATATAAAACACCTTTTTCATTTTATGAAGATTACATGAATAAGTTAGTGATTGAACTAATTGCGAATTATAAGCGTTGTCAAGTGTCACGTATAATATACAGTCATAAAATTTGTCTTTTCAAATGTAAACGAAACTAATGATGGAATATGTAATTTAATAATTTGTTTATACGTCTTATTAAACAATTTATTAAATAGAAAAAATTAAACGAAATTATATGCCTGGAACAAAATGGAAATGACAGACAAAATACTGTTCCAAAATATATCATTGTAGATATCTTTGTCGAACTAACGAGAACATATGGACATCGGAAACTGACCACAAATGCAATTGAGTGACATCTTCGTAGGACTGTTTGGCGTTGCTCTACCGAAGTCCGGATTAGTTTTATAGTCGTGAACGAAATATGGACCCGTGCAACACATCAGAGACCAAGCCACAGTCGAAATAATTAACGGATCAGTGCGTGTGTAAAATACAAACTAAATGATGTAGATTGCTCAAAATTTGCCAGTTGTTTTGTG
Source organism: Leucophenga montana (assembly GCA_035044765.1). Lineage (NCBI taxonomy): Eukaryota > Metazoa > Arthropoda > Insecta > Diptera > Drosophilidae > Leucophenga > Leucophenga montana. Next base: position 375,130 of record JAWNNQ010001131.1, read on the forward strand.
TCGCAAAACATCAATGTTATACGTGAAATTGATAGTGCATAATCGTTATGTGACATGTCATGAGATCGATGCTTTTTTGGACATTAGTAAGACAAGCATCAACAAAAGAATGCATAATTATTTGGCTGCTAAAATATTTCTTCACGCTGGATCTCACATAAATTGAGAATTGCTAAGAAAATTGTTTAAAAAAATTTTTGTTGTTTTTCCCAATGGTAAATATAAATCTGTCCTATATCTTTATAGGTCACTTTTCCACACAATATGCTAGTTTTCAATGTTGCGACTGTTACGAGGGTTACTATTTATATTTCGGGAATAGCAAATAATAACAAATATTTTTAAATGAAAATCGCCTTATTGTTTTTCAAAATAATCTCCCTTGATGATCAATACAATTTTGCATTCGTTCAAACCATTTGTCATAGCAGTTTTTCCATTCCTCTTGAGACACCTCCAAAACATGGTTTTTGAACGCTTCAACTGCTTCTTCGGCGCTCGTAAATCGTTGACCACGCAGTTTACCTTACTCGGGAACAAGAAGAAGTCATTGGGTGCCAAATCAGAACTGTACGGAGGATGAGTCATTAATTCGATGTTTTGACTGCTCAAAAATGCACTTGTTTGACGAGAAGTGTGAGAGGTCACAATGTCACGATGGTGAATGATTCGTCTTTGGCGGTTGGTTTTACGAATTTCTCCGAAGACTTTCGGCAAACAAATGGTCGTGTACCACTCAGAATTGACTGTCCTACGTTGCTCAAGTGGAACAGTGGCCACATGACCCATTCGGCCGAAGAAACAGGCGATCATTTGCTTCGCTGTGCTTCTTCCACGAACAACTTTTGTTGGATTTGGGAGTACCCACACGGTCGATTGCTGTTTTGTTTCAGGGTAATATGCATAGATCCATGATTCGTCACCTGTCACAATTTTATACACGTCTTTTGAAGCACCACGGTCGAACTTTTTAATCATTTCCTTACACCAATCGACGCGAGCCCTTTTTTTGAGCGATTGATAAATTATGGGGTATCCAACGAGAGCAAATTTTTTTTACAGCTCAGTGTTCATGCAAAATAGAATGTATTGAAGTGGAACTAATGTGCAAGGATGCCTCTATTTCACGATATGTCACATGACGATCTTGCATTATCATTTCACGCAATGCATCGATGTTTTTGGGCACAACGACCGATTTTGGACGACCTTCACGGAATTCGTCGACAACTGTGGTTTTCGATGGTGCTTTATCGCCATACAAAGAACTGAGTGCATTGACACATTCTTTTTGAGATAATCCACGTCGAAAGTTGTGAAAAATATTCCAACGAAAACCTTCTCTTGAAATTTCCATTTTTTGGGCAAATTGCTTTTCTTAACTCACTGTAAACAAAACAAATAGCAATTGTACATCAAAACTTTGTGAGTACGTTCATGCCAAAAAATGTCAAACTTTAATATGGTGTTGCCAGATTTTAGCTTTTGGCATTAGTGGTGCCAGTTCCCGAAATATAAATAGCAGCCCTCGTATTAAGCCTATAATCGTGTTGCCTATGAGAATATATACAGGACTACTCGAAATTAAGTTCTAGTACATGAAAAACAAAAAAATACCAAAATATTTTAGCCCAATTCGATCCGATCGAAGATAAAATGGTTGAGTTAAAGCTGATGAACAAATTGTATGCAGTTTTGAACGAATTTCATGTATTTTTCTCATTTGTGTAGTTTTTTTAGTGGGTAATTTAATGAATTAGGTACCGTTAGATGGGTAATTCAATCACCTTTCTAACGGTATATCATTCTTTTCGCTCAGACTTACCGTTCACTCTGGTTGCAGGTTTCTTGAAAAACGAACGTGGTAGAAATTTTTTGTTAAATTGTTTCATTACAAAGATATTAGTTCAAAAACAGTTTCTTCTGTTTGCTCTTAGGAGTCTCAATTGGGATCCCGATATAAATCTTGCATCCTATCATGCCAGGTTAAACTTAATTGATCTTCCAACCCTCTTATCACGCCGTTCTATGCTCTCTGTTGCTTTTCTTCATAAAATTCTTATTGTGGAGATTGATTCACGCTACTTACTTTAGTCCATATTACTAAATGTGCCCACTCGGCCAACTCGCCACTTCGTGCCAATAAAATTGCCTTTTTGTACGACAAATTACGCGGTCAATAATTCACTTCGAACTCTTTGAACTCTATCTACAATAAGTTTTTCACTCTATTTTTCTTATAAATCTTCCTTAAACTATGTAAAAAACTCTGTACTGACTAACTACCCACTATTCAATAAATTTGTAAATTTCATTTAGCAACTTCTATTTTCTTTATTTTTGTAATTGCGCCCGCTTGGACCACTGCCCAGACTGTGAGTAGGGATACAGTCGAACAACCTGCCGTGCCAAACAAAATTTCCTTCAATAAATAAGGTCGACCGAAGTTACTTCTCAGTTTTGTAAACGAAAAACCATCGCAAATTTGGTCATGAGTCCGTTAATTTTAACTGCTTGTCGTGATTTGGCAAAACTGCGAAAATTTTCAGACCAAATTGAAAACAGCACAAAATCTAGAAAATGTTGTAAGAATAGTAGTTGTACTTTTCGTTGCTGCTAGTTTTGTGATTTAACAAAGCGAAAAATCTCCTCAAGCACTATTTGGGACTAATACAGAAGCAAACCAAATCAAAGTAAAGTGCAATGAGTTTTGGAAGTGTCATCTTCCTTTGCCGTTTTCTACTGCATTACCTAAACACTTCTACCTCTTCAAATCCCAATACGCTGTCATTCATGGGAAAGCATTTAATATTGATTGATGGAATGTGTTAATATTTGCATATTTACTGTATTGAATATAATGGGTTTTCGACATTGGCAATCGAATCAAAAATAGTTCGCACTGTGTTAAGCAATATTTGGAATACCAACTTGTCGCTGCACTTTTATTCCTGTTCATTTCCTGTTACTGGAGCCCAACCAATGGGACTATTACCAACTGTTTCTGATTTTTTCTGGAACTATTTTTTGTCCCATTTCTTCAGAACATGAGATTGAAAAGAGAATTTTTGAAGTTCCATTTGCGATATACTATAATGCTTTCTCAATTCACAAGAATAATAAAAAATACTGTCCAAAATAAGATCGTTCTCTACTGTAATTTTATGAAGAGCTATTTACAAAACGTTGCACAAAGAAGATGAAGAAAAAAGACATTACAGCGATTCATCAGGTTCCGTAGAATGAAACTTGGTCTTAAGATAAATCTGGGTCAACGTGGCATGCAGATTGTATTGTAATGGAAATGATGAGCCATATAGTAGAATGTTAGCAACCGTGTCCTGTCACGGTCGCCATATGATGATATTGTGGCAGGATAGGATATCCATATGATGAAAAAATACTTCCTCGTTAAGTTTTTATATTATGTTTTATTTAGGAAAGGTAGCGAACCCACCTATTCGCAACCGATGCCTTTTATTAAGTAATTTTACAAACTTACTCATTAAATTACAATAACTTTCTTATTCTAAGGAAATGTATATTGAGTGTATGTGTGCGAGTTTGTGTGCATAAAAATGCGCACATACGCAACCTTAAGTGGCTGAGTGCAATAGCCTCCATTACGGCTAAATGCTTAGCATGGCAGTTTATTACACTTTCTGCATAAACAAGTGTATCAAATGACACATGCGAACTAAGCTTGAAGTGGATGTATAATTATTTGTGTATTTATGTTTACTTATATATTTATATTTATTATATATATCTAACTAGCTAAAAACCGGCGCGTGCTGCTGCACCTCTCAATAAATAAAATGTTGATTAAGAAACGTCGGAAGAAGTGAAGCGACTTGATGATACACTTGGCCTTGATTATTGAATGTGGGCATGAAACCATCGCTAACAATTTCTGTTGCTCCAAACGATGTCATTTGAAAGGATGCGTTGTAGTTTCGAATGTGTTGTAAAAAAGTGTTTAGACAACGGAGTAGCTCCAGACACATACGTTCGAAGTGACTCTGGTGGCTCATCCAGTGTTGGTAACTTGACTTTGCCGTTCGAGCAACAGATTCCAGGCGATTCCTTGTGAAATTTCAGAGCACGACAATATGGACACAATTTATCCATTTGGCCAAACAAAACATGTGGGTGCATTCTGTAGTCGGAATCTTTATCGTAATTAAATGCTTCCAACTTCAAATCGGACCTCAATCTTGAAGTAGATGCTCTGGTTCGTAGGCCATCCAAGCGTGCATCTCGCTGTTGAGTTGTTTCATTTGCTCTTGAAGTAGATTTTCTGGTTCGTAGCTCTTCCAACCGTGCGTCCCGTTGTTCAGTTGTCTCAGCTGCTCTCGGACTAGATATTCTGGTTCGTTAGTCTTCCAATCGTGCGTCTCGCTGCTTCAGATGTTTCAGCTGCTCTTGATTCACGATTTCTCAAAAGGTTTTCATTTAGACGAATTTCTCCTTCACCGGGGGTTTCAGCCGCCCTAATGGCTGACTTCTGTTTTGAATCTTTGGTTGATCTTCCAATGGATATTTTCTTGGGTGGCATTTTGATCAATTTGCACTGTTTATTATTAATTCGAACAAAATTAAAAACAGTTTTGCGTTTCCATTCACTCCCTCATATTCACTTGACTCATATCAAAGCACATTAATAAAATTAATAAAATTTCAGTGAATTTTGTCTCGTAGATTTCTTAGTTTTTCTGAAGTTTATTTTATTTTTAAAACAAAAAAAAAAAAAATTAATAATAATAGCTACCAGCCAAGGTTTCTTTTTATATCGGCAAAACCGTCTCTGTTCCTAAAAGCATATATACACCAATTTTCACGGCGACAGGTTGGAAGGTGTATCTGTCTATAACGGACATACAAATATATATACATATATACATAGATACATAGATATATAGATACATACTTTCATTTTTATATATATATATAGATTAATACAATCTACAGTGAGCTCTCGCTACAGTGTTCCAAAATGATTCATGATTTTATTCATGCTTTATTATTTCATATACTTGCTTGTGTATTTGATTTAAAGTGATTCGTGATATTTGTAAACAATATTTTTACTCCAAAGGCATAGAAAAACGAGAAAAAACTTTAAATAGTATTGTAATACATAAAAGTGGGGGTTTAAATAGGGGGTGGTAAACGCTCACTAGTAGATGTGTATGAAGCGATATAGTAGCTGTGTAAGATACCGCTATATCGAATTTCAAGTTGATATTGACGTTTTCCATACAAATGCATAAAAGTGAACTGTGGGTCTGTATGGGAGCTACCTCAAAAAGTGGGCGGGACACGCCCCTTTGTATATGTATATGAAGCGGTTGTCCATTAGAATCTACAAAATCAAATTGCAAGCTAATATTGATCTAAATGAAGGATTTTTTCATAAAAAATACAAAATTACACGGTGGGTTTGTATGGGTGCTACCTCAAAAAGTGGGCGGGCCATGCCCAATTGTCTATGTATGTTTAGCGGATGTCTCTTAAAAGGCACCATATCGTATTTCAACCTAATATTGACTTTAATAAAAAAGTTTTTCTTACAAAATGTCAAAAGTGGACCATAGGTTTGTATGGGAGCTTCCCCAAATAGTGGGCGGGTCCCATCCATTAATGTATATGTCAAGCATCCGTCTACTTTAAGTTAATATATCAATTATAAAGTTGATATTGACTACAATAAAAATGTTTTCCTTACAAAAAGTCAAAGGTGGGCGGTGAGTTTGTATGGGGGCTACCCCAAAAAGTGAACGTGGCAGGTCAATCTTGATACTCTATTAGACTACAATAAAAAAATATATATAAAATATATATAAAAATTTGTCCCCAAAAATGCGCAACATACAGACGGACAGACAGACAGGCGGACATGGCTAGATCGATTCGTCTCGTCGAGCTGTTCAAGAATATATATACTTTATGGGGTCTACGATGGCTCCTTAAAAGCGTTACAAACTTTCAGACAAACTGATATTACCATTTCACACTATGTGTGAATGTTATAAAAAGTTGTAATTTGTTATTGTCTACAAGAAAACAAATAAATCATTTTGTAACTGCCTATAATTCACAACTAGTTTTAATTAAATCTGAACAAAGTAATTATTTTCAGGTTTTTTTTCTTGATTGATCAATCTCTTTCAATCTCTATTGATCTACTTACTATGAGTCTTCATCATACAACGGTACATACCCAAACACTTGCAGTGAATTTCGAGTGAAACCGACCATGTTTAAATAAATTCATGTCCCACTCTCATTGCGAGAAGACGGATGTGGTGTTACAATTTTCAAACAATCGGCGAAATGGTTGTGCCGTGAACTTAATAAAGAATATTTACGAAACATTTGTGAATTATGAATGCTAATTTTTAAGTGAAGTTCAAATATAAAGTCAAAATAACCGAAAAATTGTCAAATTTTTGTTTTGTGCACACCCACTACAACATCCACACTACAGTAATTCCTACAACAGTTTACGTCTGTTCGCGTACTCAAATTTCGTACAATATTGTATGAAATTTTACTGAAAAGGGTTCGGTTGCTTCAAAAGTCTACTAACAAGAGAGGAGTGTTTACTGAGTTTTACTGGAAATTTCTTGCAGCAACATTTTGCAGCAAGTATATCATACAGACATACATCAGGCGAATACGGAGAGTGGTCGAAGAGACACATCTGTTTTTTCATAAAAAATTCAATGGCTACACGAGCGATGTATGTATTTCAATTGTGAAGTCGTGAAATACACTACTCAATATTAAGCCCCCAATGCCATTTCCTGGCAATTCGTATTACCTAATGTATTTCTAAATCGTTAAAATGGCCTTTAGTACAAAATTTCAAGCTGAATGCTAGATGAAAAACATGTTGTAATCTGCCTTGTTTTACAATACAGAGTCAGGTTTAATATATATTTTTCTTAAGATAAGGCTAAACCTACCGTCGCGTTGTTGGATGGTAAGCTCTCAAATTGGAATCGTGTTGATATCATCATTCTCCTGGTGCTTTCTGCTCGTATTTATTATTTCTTCATATATTGTAAAAATCTGAAGATCTCTGTGTCTAACTTCGTTTCGTATGTACCACTCGGCAGCTAAAAATGAGCGAAGGATTTCCGACTGTTGTCTTTGGATCATCTTGATGTTGCTTTTACTTGCTGTTTCCCAGATTTGTGTGCCGTATGTCCAGATTGTTGTGATTATTGCTTTGTAAATTATGTAAAGTCATTGTTCTTCGATAAATTCTAATGTCTTCTTAAAAGCGAGTTAAGTTGTTTAAATTTTAGTTTTATTTTCTCATAGTTTTCTATTGATGTACATCCCTAAGTAGAACGACGGTGTCATCAGCGAATATAGCAATCTTCAATGAGCAGTCTTTTGCAATTGGTACGTCTGCTGTGTAAATATTATAATGGATCGGTCCAAGAAGACTGCCGTGTAGAGTACCAGCTTCAATCTGGCGAAGTAACGAACTTTCGTTTTGGAACTTGACATAAAAGCAGCTACCCGTTATGTAGCTGATCATGATTTGAAATAGTTTATGTGATACTTAATATTGCCTGCCACACTTTGTCACATCAACTGTTAAACATAAACGGCAACGCAGAATTTTTTGTGATCTATATATATCGGTTAATATCTTATAAGCTTGTTCAATTGTTGAGAGTTGTGGTCGAAATCCAAACTGGCCTTTAGAAATGGTGCCCTTGGAATCCAGAATTTGTTCATCCATGTCATAGTATAGGATTTTTTTAAAAACTTTTGATAATATAGAGAGAAGTCAAATAAAGTTGTAAGCCAGAGGTTTGGTTGGATCTTTACCAGGTTTCGGAACAGGAATGATTTCTGCTACTTACTATAATTTTGAAAATTATTTCAACTTCAATATTGCGTGGAAGATGTTTCGTGGACATTGAAATGCTTTCGCAGGTAACATTTTAAGGACTGACTTTCCCTTTGTCATTGTATATTCATCGGTGGGCTGAAGATTTTTCGTCAAATAATTATGATTTGTGTCAATATCATTTGAGAATACATTTTGATAGTGATCAGCTAATAGAGTCGCTTTTTTTCGAATTTTGTCCGTGAGTCGTTATAGCGTCAAAGTGGATTCAGTTAAATTCTACTCAGTCAGATACATTTTTGGTGATCTTCCATAGAACATAGTTTGATGCTGACGTCGGAGAGAGTTGGTTAAGATAGATTTTGCGTTTGTGGTGTTCTTTCAGTTATCAGAACTGACTTCAGACTTTTTGTTGTTTTGTTAGTTTTTGTTTTATCAACTGGATGCCGAGTGTTCTGCCAAATCTTTTGAAGTCTTCTTTTTTCCTTTATTAGTTGTCTTATGTGCGGTGGGGTAATATAGTTTTTTGTATTAGTAAAAATTCTTGGTGCTGATTGGAATGCTGCCTTATTAATAGTGTAGTTCAAATTTGCAATTGATGTTTCAATGTAATCTGGTGTGTCTAATGGTAATTGTTGAGAGGTTTTCTTCAATATACTCTTTATATGATTCGGATTTCTTTCGATAGCTGATTATAGAGGATTGGCGAGTGGTCAGATGAGATTTCGAATCTTAATTGTAATTAAAAACTTTTCTAATTAGAACCCAAAACTGTGATCGAAGAAAATTTTTGCTAACGAAATTGTAAATTATTACAAAGAAACAAAAAACCGTGTTCCCAATTTAACATGAAGTCCACACATATTGATTTTTCTTTGGATTTTTCTGACGGAAATGCAAAAGATCACACTCTTTATCAACTGTTCTTTTGCGTATATACAGTATTTTCGGTAGCAAACATATTTTTTATCTGAGTACTCAATGAAAAACAGTTCGTGCCGAAAATTTTCGATTGTTGTTTGACAGCGTTTTTTTATATGAAGTTTTTTCGGTACCAAAAATTTTCATCGATCTCAGTATTGAGCTTTAAGTTTTTAACCAAACAAAAAGCTATTAGAAAGTATTATATATAATTATAGAAATAGCTAGAAGTGGATTTCAAAGTGTATTAATTCTAACGAAGAATATTTTGAAAATCAATAAAAGCATTTTTGACGATAAACAATTGTTTTGGTTGTAGAACTTCAGATTTTCAGCTAAACTACTTAGATCATACACTCATGATGCAACAGCACTCATTTGTACAATACATTTATGGCAACTACAGTCCTTTTTTAATTTTTGGATATTCTCTCGTCGGTGCTCAATTTTGTTTCCTTCTTTCACTCGCATTATACGTTAATCTAGTTTCCTAAAATACATCTCAAAGTTAAGTATAAAAGTAGTTCTACATAAAATATATTAAATAGAATGCTAAGAAATAAATGCAAACCTGCGTGTTCCAGTTTTCACTTTCGAATAAATTGTTCGTTTTTCAATTTCAGAAGTATTTCGCAGTTTGAATTCACTTGGCATTGAGAATATGAATTTCATAGTGTCAACTTGAAACGAATTCAAATCGCGAAACTATTGTGAAATTGAAAACTGTCAATTTAAACAGAATTACTTCCGAACAATTTACTCGAAAGTGAAAACCGCAGCTCGGGGTTTCGCTTATCTTTAAAAGAAAAAAAAAAAAAAAAAAAAAAACGATAAAATATTTTGCTACTCGTCCAGTCCACGTGCCTACGCAGGTCATATATCAAATCATTTATTTTTCAATAACCCAAACAGCTGCAAGATACTTACTATATAGATCAACGTCACTCATCTTGATACTTGTTATCAATTTTTTTTCAGAAATTCACGTAGCAGACATTTTCTCAAGTGGGAACTTAACTACTAAAATAAACACACTAACTCAATCCGGCGCCATTGACCGGAAATTCGGCGCGCTAACTGCAATATCCGCTGAGGCGCACCATGCCACACTTTCTCACTCTCGTTCAGTCTTTTCAGCCGTTTGCTATAGAATAATATTTGCGGCTATCAATAAATTCGCACGTTCTGCAGCAGGATAATTGCAACAGCTCCGTGAGTGTACTTACTGAACATTATTTGTAAAGATTCGAATGCCTTCCTTTTATATCGTTGTAGAAACATATTTAGTCAGTACGGGTTGCAATTTGTTCATTCTGCTGTAGCTGCAATTCAATGTGAAAGCATCGAACGAATGCAGCCAAAGAAAATATGCTCAGCGTAGTTAGGGAAAGCGATATGTTGTTTTCAGAAAGCGCTCCAACATTCCGGCGTAACTACATATGTACTACTACACTGCACTTCACGGGAAATTGAATCGTTTTGGATTAGTTTGGTCTGGTTTCGTTTGGTTTGGTTTGGTTTAGTATGAATTTTCAGCGCATCTTTCATTGCAGTTACTTTTTGGAAATTGCTTCATTAGAGTTGGATTCAGCAGCCGATAATATCTAGCTGAATGGAAACTGCTGCAATATATCCATTGTAAGTATATATTCACTTGAATCTTGATTGTAATGCTTGGCACGCATTCTGCACTCATACGGCTCTCTGTTTGTATTGATAAAAGTGAACATAATTATTTGTGCAATTTTAAGTGGTTTTCATGCCCTGTACCTGTAAAGGGTAAATGGAAACATTCATTTTTGTGCAAATGTTTGTAACAAAATTCAGTTTTGGCACTGTTTATACATTATTGCTCAGTATTTGCATTCAAATCGGTATTGGCCGCTTCTACTCTTATGTTTGTATAGAAAATAGAGCCACTAACATTTGGACTCTGTTTAATACCTAAACAAATAGAGTAGATACAGTGGAGGTGTCAACAATATTATAAGCAAAGTATTAAACGGGAACCGGAATTAACCGATTCAAATTGTGAACCGAAACCGGAACCAGAACAGATATTATAATTTTTTTAAACGGAATCTCTTACCAAAATAAGTAAAATACAAGAACCGTACCGAAACCAAAACATTTGTACCGGTATAGTTGCGATTCTCACTTTTATTTTGTTCTAAGAAAAACAAAAATTACTTATGTATAGTGTACTTATGTATGATGTTCAAAGGAAAACCAAAAAACACATCTGATGCCATATATGGTTTGAAAACTGCACAAATTTCCCAGAACTATTCGAATTGTCAAAACTTACTGTTGGAATACCCCTATTCTACATACAAAAATATCATATATGTAGCCTGGTCACACTTAAACATATAGCTTGGTCACACTTTAACATATAGTTTGGTCACACTCTAAGTTTTGGTCTCTCTCTTCTTTTGTGCTTGAGAATGTGTACATGTGGCGACGATATAGAAAATAGCTAAATAATTAAATATAAAAATCAATCAATAATATAAAATATCTAAAGTGTTTATTATTTACAGTAGATCATCACAGTTTTCAACACTTACATTCGCAGTTCCAGCTACGCAAGCAAGCGTAGAGCTGTTGATTTTAGGCGTCAAGTTCAGCAATCGGCTGGACGCAAAAAACATTTCATACAAAATTTGAAAAGTGGTAGGAATTGGCTTTGATTCATACAGCCAGATGACAAACGGACATGGCCGAACTGATCAAGACTATATATACTCAATGGGATCTCCGATGCTTACTATTCCTACTATGTGTAACAAGTATTAAAATTTAAGTATGCCTATAGTTACTTACTCTTGAATAAAGAATAGTTTAGTTCCAAAAATTTAAATAAAATGTTATTAATTTAATATAAGGATACTACTAATTATTCTCTTCTTTCTTTTCAAGAACTTTACCGTACCGGTATACCGAAACTAAAAATCAAGAACCGAACCAAAAGCCGAAATAAATTGGAACGGGTACAGAACCTTATACCGAAATACACGTTTCAGTACGTGCCAAAACCAGAACCAAAATCGAAATACATTTCGGTTTTATTCCCTGCTTATAAATAAACAAAATTTTGGTTAATTATGCTAGAAACATTACAGTGGATGTAGTATGTCTAGTTTCTACGTTAATTCCGATAAAATATTTCCCATAGATAAAAACTGGACTATTATGGAAAGCTGCCATCACACAACTGTGTGGTACAAATATAGACCCTTACACTGTGTATAGGGCATCACATTTAACTGCAATACTCTTGCTTTTAAATATACTATTGTTACTGCCTTCGAATTCAAATCCAATGGATAAACAGAAAAAACAAAAAAAAATTTCCGTTACCCGTAACTCTCGAGTATACGGTTATAAAAAAAGAAAATAAAAGTAAAAAGCCATTTACTTTTTTTAATCAGAGCTCTCAAAATATGCTCAACCAAATTTTACTATGCTTCTGCTAAACGAAATGACAGAATAAAGTGAAGCAGACTCGCTCACTCTCTCAACAGAACACATCTTTTTGATTATTTCCTGTCATCTGTTGCATGCTTCTCGATGAGCGATACCCACGAAGCTCTCTTACGATAATGGCTTGATGGCAAAACTTTCATTCGACACTCAGCAACAGAGCATCAGCAACTGAGCAAAACGAGCCAAGTGGAAGCGTAAAGTGTCTTTTTTGTTATTGTTGTATTAGGTTGTTGTTGCTTTAAATATTAGGTTAAAATAAAAATAACACACAAACATGCGCAAAAGACAATTTCGGAAAATTTGGCGCAGGAAAGTGTCTTTTATGAAGAAATGCATAAAGTGAGCGACAAACAACTCTCGTTGCTTGAACAAAGAGATGAGAATAAACAGAGTTGAAATGTCTTTTCGCTTCTATTTTGAATCGTGTCCGCTCGAAACAGTTTTTTTCGGACTGCCTGTAAAAAAAGACCACTTCTTGAGAGCTCTGAGTATAATGCTTCTAATAAATACGAGGGCTGTCATCTATATTATGCGTCTTGGCAACCCCAAGTGTTGTTAGGTAGCAGACATTTCTATTGGAAAGTTTTTTAGCATAACCGTATGATACTATTTTTGCACTATTTGTGTTGTTAACTCGTGAAATTCTTCGTACGACGATTTATTACAAATTCGATCTGAATTATCGAAACAAGAGTACAGCAGATCCTAACGATCGATTAATGCGTGAATTGATATTACAAGACGATCTTGTGTCATACCGTGAGATTGAGACATCCTTGGGTATTAGTGGGATCAGGATTCATTCGATATTACTATGATTATAATATCATTCGATGACTATGGCATCGTAAAATGTGACCAAACTTGCATACTAGGTATATGCAAACGAGCGCGAAACAAACTAGCAATCGACTAAATATATGTTCAAAAAGGGACCAAATAAAATAATAGTTGTTCGCGGAAGAAATTTTGTCAAATCGTCAACTGTTCCATTAGTACAACGTAAGAAGGTCAATTCTGAAAGGTACACAACCATTTCTTTGCCAGAAGTTTACCAAGAAATGGGGGAAGACCATCTGCCAAGGACGGATCATGCTCCACCACGACAATGCGAGCTGTCCCACATCGGTTCACACAAGCCAGTTTTTGAGCACTCAAAACATCGAATTGATGGGTCATCCGATTTACAGCCGTGACTTAGCAGCCAATGACTTCCCGCACATTCAAAATAGATGGCGAGGTTAACGTTTTTCGTTTTTTGACCTTACGTTTGTCTGTCTGTCTAATTTTAATCGTTTTCTAACTTGAAACACATAATGAGGAGTACAAATGAAAAAAATGGAGCATGGACATACAAGAAAAATTTTGATTATGCGAGCACAACACATTTATATCTGTTTCTTCCTAGTGTTTCGTAAGTATTGATTTAAATAAATTTTATGTATATGTACTTAAAGTAGATATATTTTTTGAAAGTCATTTCCTAAATCAGTAGACCTACATATGTTTTAAATATAGTCTATATAAACCGTATAAAAATTATATATTTGAAATTTTTTTATAATTTTGGTACGATGCATACATATGTACCAAATCTCATCATCTGTTTGTCTCCTGTTGTCGTTTTATATTAAAATTTTTTAACAAATTATCACTGTCCTCAAAGCGTATGCGAATGCAAGACAGTTGTAAATGAAGTTTTTCTCCTATAGAAAACACACAATGCTTCTCTTTTGCGGTCACACTTTCTATCAATTAGATCGCTAATATTTATTTAGCCATAACAGTGAGACGTTTACAAAATTTGAAGTTCAGAAGTACAGGGTCGGCGCTCGATGCTACCAGTTCATTGTTCATTGTTCATTGTAACGTGCAATGGTCCCATACACAAACATTTTGTTCACACGTGTATGACGTAACTCATTAACAATGCTGGTCGCGATTTTCCAGTCAAATTCCATTTCGATAGCTATTTTTTAACTGCGATGTACAACGATATGCTTCCGTATTCTTGTAAACAATATAATAGACTGACGCTTGACAGAACAAGTGCGCGCTGTCATTAGCCGTTTGATTTCTACAGCAGCGTGGTATCACTTCCGACTCTTGATCCACACTGTTTGTCTTTGTGTTAGAATGTCTGCGTAAAACATTGCGCGGGCCCACTTAGTTCATTATATAAAGAGTACCCGGCATGCGTTGATACGCCTCGACTTGTTGCACTCTATAAAAAAGAAAAATATTTGTAACAAGGTACTGTAGTAGAAATAAGTAATATGGTATAATTTAGTCATAAGGATGGTATTAATTAAGAGAGTAGAATAAGGAAACACTGACTAAGCGGACGCCATTATTGTACGACCTACGACAGTAAATGAAGTGTGATTGCGCGATTAAAGAGAAATAATAAAGCAAAGCAACATGAATGCTTCAGTACATTGGGTTTTTGAACTGTCAAAATGTATGCAGCATAGTGAAGGAAGCATCGAAGTTCCCATAAAATATATATTCGTGATCAACGCCACCAGTCGAGTTGATTTAGCCATGTCCGTCCGTCCGTATGTCTGTCTGTCTAAGAGAATAGTTCTCTGTCTAGACTAGACTTAGACAAACTAAACTTACGGTATTAACTTGTTATAATAAGGCAAATCATGGTGCCTTGTTTTGTCTACTTTGTAATATAGTTTGTAGAAAGCAAAATTCGGAGCCAAATCAAGGAATACTATAAAAAAAATATGGCGAATACAGGGTATAAATTAGTCCTGCAACTCGACTATAGCTTTTTCTTGTTTTCTATTGTATGCGTGTGTGGCCCTTTTTCCCAGTGAATCTTTTCTTTCGGTGTCCTTTATGGATCTATCAAAACTCTTTTATATAGCGGTCGCAGCGGGTTCGATTTGTGCAAATCGATTACATATGCAAATCCAACGCCGTAAATGCCAAGACTGACAATTCGAACTAAACACTCATTCCGCTAAATTTGCTGTCAATTCGTAATTTTTTTAATAATTTTGGTACGATGCATACATATGTACCAAATCTCATCTATTGCTGAGATATGACGTTTCATAATTTTTTATTAAATGGGCCCGGCGTGGCATTACCCAGTCCTCCAGCGTAATATATTTTTACTGGTCTCCTTTATATTGTATATGTTCCAAATCTAATCCATCTGCGTGAAATAGTTTCTGAAATATAACGCATTTGGTTTGGATTTGGTGTGTTACCATCAATTTTTGCAATGAATAATATTTTTTGTCCGTTGTCTCTTACATATGCATTAAATCTCATCCATGTGTGGCAATTAGTTGGCAAAATATGACGAATTTGATCTATCGTTGCTCCTCTCATTTGTTTCCAAAGGATGTACGGTCAGAAACCTTCTCTTGTTCGATAATAACACACTCTTTAAACTTCATAACGATCGGTCCAATAGCTAAGACAGACAAACATTAATTTTTTTTAAATTTTATAATCGTACTCGTATAGATAGATACATATATAGTGTGTCTCGTGGACGTGCACACACAGCGCTATTTCTTGTTGGTTTTAGTATTTGTTGCAATTGCCGAACTACAAATTCAGTAAATATTTTTCTACACGGTGCATTGAACTTGCGGCGTGCGCGTTGATTGCATACAAGTAGTATATAGTAGTCGAGTAGTTAAATATTTAAATATATTTTTTCTTTTTACACTTCACGACTGGTTTTCCATCACTTCAACTCAAAATATCTAAAAGAGCTAATTGCTTGAAATCCATACATAAAATTGTTGGTCAAATTCAATAAGCACATAAAAATCATGCACCATAAATCACAAAAAACATGCCCAGGCACATGCAGCACAGCAGCACGCCTACATAAATATTAGAGATACAAAACATAGATGGGCAACATTGAGCATCAAAAACATTATTGAAAAAAAGAAACAAAACAAATATTGCGAAAAATGTAATAAAATATTTTGGCAAGCCGGCCGGCCGGCAGGCAGTCAGGCAGTCAGGCAGGCAGGCAGGCAACTTGCTTTTTTAAGCTCGATTACTGGTCCAACCGACTACAGTCAGTATCATCATGAACAGATCATCATCATCTGCAGCAGCACAGCAAACTTCTCTATTCGGTTGTTTCATTCATAGTTGAATAAGGTTTTATTTTAATAAAATAAATGAAGTTAGTTGTAGCACAAACATGGTCTACACACAAACACAGATACACACACACACACACACACACACACACACACACACACACACACACACACACACACACACACACACACACATGTATCTTGTATCTATGGAGATAAAGATACATACTAGGCATAATAGCGTTTCAATGGAAATTGATGAATACTTTTAGGCGCATGCAACACGAAATTCTGCCTTTGTAGAACTATTCATCATTTTTCAGTTATTCACTCGTTCATTCAAAGTTTGCACGGCTTGAAAAAGAGATATAGAGTGCAAAATTGATGTTCTTAATTAAAGTTACTCTGCACTGCTTAAAGTTGTTTAGTTCTATGTGCATATTTTTTGGAATTTTTGCGAGCAGCTTTTTGAAAGGCAATGAATTGGCTTAACTTCAAAATTGATTTTAAATTACTCGTATGCAGAAATTTTAATTAATTTAATGCTTCATGAGAGTCTACGTTAAAATTTATAAAAGATTATTCACTGATCAACGAGATAAATGAATGGATTTATTTTATGTTGTTCAAAGTAATTACAAACAAAAATTCAATAAACTTTTACTTCGCTAGAACCGAAGCTTTTATACGAAACGAAGTTTCAAATATTGTATAAAATATTTACACTAGCTCGAAAAAGTCTGCGTACACCACAAAAAAAAAAAAAAAAAATCTGAGATTTTAACTTTAATCGCAAATATCTCAGCTAATGTTTTATGTATTGAATCACACAAACTTTGTTTTATTATATAATTTATTAATTTTTCTTAACTAATAATAGTTCTGCTTCGTTTTAATACTTGAAATTTAAATTTTAATACATTTTATGCTACAACATGTCAGAGAAGCACTACCGCAAAAGTCTGCGTACAGGATTATTTTTTCGAAGAAAATTATGTGTTCATAACTTGTAGGATAACCGTTTCTCGTGAGTACGTCCGTAAGACGTCTTGGCATGGAGTCTATAATTTTTTATACCATACACACACAGTGTGAAATGGTATTATCAGTTTGTCTGAAAGTTTGTAACGCATTAAAGGAGCCATCGTAGACCCCATAAAGTATATATATATTCTTGATCAGCTCGACGAGACAAATCGATCTAGCCATGTCCGTCTGTCCGTCTGTCTGTCTGTCCGTCTGTATGTTATTGCACATTTTTTGGGGACCAATTTTTATGCTATCCAGTTAAAATTTTGCACATATACTTCTTTTTATTGTAGTTTAATAGAGTATCAAGATTGACCTGCCACGCCCTCTTTTTGGGGTAGCCCCCATACAAACTCACCGCCCACTTTTGACTTTTTGTATGGATAACATTTTTTTGTAGTCAATATCAACTTTATAATTGATATAGTAACTTAAAGTAGACGGATTCTTCACATATACATTAATGGGTGGGACCCGCCCACTATTTGGGATAGCTCCCATACAAACCTACTTTTGACTTTTTGTAAGTAAACTTCTTTATTAAAGTCTATATTAGGTTGAAATGCAATGTGGTGCCTTTTTATGGTCAGCCGCTTAAATACATAAACTAACGGGCGTGGCCCGCCCACTATTTGGGGTAGCTCCCATACAAACCTATGGTCAAATTTTGACTTTTTTTAAGAAAAACTTTTTTATTAAAGTCAATATTAGATTGAAATGCAATATGGTTCCTTTTAATAGACATCCGCTTAACATACATAGACAATTGGGCGTGGCCCTCACACTTTTTGAGTATCCCCCCACAAATCCGCCGTGCAATTTCGTGTTTTTTATGAAAAAAATCCTTCATTTAGATCAATACTAGTTTCAAATTTGATTTTGTGGATTTTAATGGACAACCGCTTCATATACATATACAAAGGGGCGTGTCCCGCCCACTTTTTGATTTAGTCCCATATAATCCCACAATTCACTTTTATGCATTTGTATGGAAAACGTCAATATCAACTTGAAATTGTGGCGGCATCTTACACATCTACTACATCACTTTACACACAGTTACTAGTAGGCGTCTACCGCCCAATTTTTGGGGTAGCCCCTATTTAAACCCTCACTTTTATGTTTTACAGTACGATTTAAAATTTCGTGTGAATGGTATTAGAGCTTCGGTTCAACCGAAGTTAAAATTTTTTCTTGTTTTAAGTTAATATTGACAATAATAAAAAAAAAAATTCCAAAAACCAAATTCACTATTAACATGTGTAGAATTTAAGAAAAAAAAAAATAAAATAATAATGTCCGTAAGTAGACGAGGTGCAGAACAAAGTCTGGCGAGAATCTGCTTGAATTGGAAAGAAAGATCATAATTTCATTGTTTGCTATTTTTTGTGGCTCTCATTATATTATTGTAAAGTTATACAAAAATATCGGTTAGTTCAGTTATAGCTTTTGTTTTAACTCGATGAGATACTTAGATAGGAGATCGCCTAAAATAAAGCTCTTTAGGACTTGCTCTGGGAAACATTTTTTAAATTCTTTCGTAACAGTTTTCGATGTATGACTTGACTTGAACGACCGAAATGAACTTTATAGAGAGGTGTTTAAATAAAACATCTCAAGTCTAGCTCCAATATACAATCTTTCGCAATTTTAATGGATCATAGGATCAAGATTGAACAAAAAATGAAAACGTTATAGTAGATAGCAGAACAAATTAGTTTATTTTGCTAGTAAATTATCAATTTATGATTATTTATTTAATGTAATGAAAAATTCAGGCAGGGACTTAGCAGTTAATCAAAAATGTAGTTTCTCCTTCTTTTTATCATAACAGTTCCATTTTTCCGATTAGCTAGTGTCTGAAATTTAAAGAATTGAATAAACTGTCGATTAAAAATGTGAATACTTTGGATATTGCAATTATTTGTGGTTAAAAAACGACAAAAATGGATGAAATTTGTTAAAAATTTCATGGAATTTGAACTTTCAGCAGCTATGACTCAGTATTTTTCCAATCAAAATTGGGTACCGTTATACGGGGAATTTAATCAAATTTCTAACGACTTATCATTCATTTTGAATATACTTGACGTACTCTTTAGAGGGCTATTCAATGCGAAACTATTTCTCATGCGATCTCCTTATTGTTCGGTAATAATGCTAGTACTATTGAACAGCTTGTATTAAAATGGAAACGATCAATCGATATAGAGATTCCTGCCTATAAATTGTTGCTGATTGATGCAGGAATATGAAAAAACGGAATTTGAGATTATAAAGCCATTTGGTACCCATTGTATGTCAATTTATTATTTCCCATCGTAGGGTTCAAGATACATTTACTCCAATGAGTAAATGAGTAAGTGCCGGGAAAAAATCTGTCTAGGGATGAACAGTTAGTTGCAGTTAAAGGAAGAGTTTCATATCGCCAATATATGCTGTTCAATATGTTGAAAACTTTCTATATTTGTGTATAAAATTCGCCAATTAACAAAAAAAAATTGACACATAATATCGTAAAGTCACTTTATGCATTCTTTGTGGAAGCACAAACAAAACCCTCACTCTCGACAAGTTATTATTTGGTCCCAAATTGGATCTTCGCTTGTGGTACATTTGCTACAGTCGTCTGAATACCACAATATCAAAATTGGTATAAATCAAATTAAGGTACAGGTTGCAAATTTTCCTTGATCATTCAAGGAAAAAATGTTTGGTAGGTTCATTGCGTAGTAAAATAAATGTGTAACCAAATTTTTTATTATTCTCATTCTCAAAGAGTTGTAATTAGTAATCAGTATTGTATTATTTTTGAAATTGATAGGCATTTTACTGAAAACTATATCATTCGAGTTATTGTTATTATTATTTAAAAAATTATACTAAATATATTTAAAATATATCAGCAATAGGATAAACTTGACGATTTATAGTATTAGTGACTTGTAGTCACTGCTTGGTGGCTTATGCCACTTACTCAACTTAGGGTTAACTAAAACTCATAAGTGAGAGGAAAGGTTTGTTTGGCTGCTACCTCTTATAGTGGAGTTAGCACGTCTGTTTAAAACACATTATCTGAAGTGGGAATAGAAGAGTCGAAATGTAAAAACTTGAAGTAAGTTTCTACGATCTTTAAGATCTCAGTGTTCAAGCCGACGGCCAGGCGCAGACGGACATAGCTATATTAACTTAGCTTCCGATATTGATCCAGAAAATATATTCTTTAAGTGGTCTGCCACGCGTAGGTGGTTACACACTTTCAGAAAAACATTTATGTGTATTTACTGGGCTGGACTGAGACAAAACTCCAAGAAATGTAACTTAAATTAAGTCGCTGTGTTTACGTCTTCGACGAAATAGCCTGTTCCCTTGATAATGTAGATCCATGTAGCCTTTGAAATTTTATATTTATACATTTAATTTTATATTATATTATATTTACATTTATATATTTAAATAATCAAAAATACATCCTACTAATATTATAAATTAGAAAGTTTGTATGAATGTATGGATGAGTGTATGTTTGTTACTCCTTCACTTAAAAACTAATGAATGGATTTTTAATGAAACTATACAATAATATAGCTCATATACCTGAATAATACATAGGCTATAATTTATGAAGATATTGGTTAATTGGAAGCTTTTTTGTGGTTTCATTTTAATTTAAATTTTTATTAAATTATTTAAATAGTAGGTATTTGATTATTTGTTTTAAAGGAAAAAAATTAAGTTAAGTTAAATTAAATTAAATTAAATTATTAAATTGCATTGCTTATTCCTCAAGTTTTTCCAAATCTGCCGCATAATATTCAAGACGAAAATTGGTTGTATGAAAGATCCATACTGGCACCAAAAAATGATATTGTTACGAAAATAAATAAACAAATCTTGGACGAACTAACTAGCGAAATATCAGTGAATAAATCTATCGACACATTCATGTCATCCGATTACACTACGAGCTATCCCGTTCAGTTCCTAAACTCTTTGGATTTATCCGGAGTGCCATCCTATTGGTTGGAATTAAAGGTAGGTTTACCCGTTTTGTTAATGCGCATCCCAATGAGCTGATGAGACACCAGAACAGTCTCAAGTTCGGCGTCTTCAGCGAGCGACATACAATTCGTCCCAAAGAGCGACAGAAACAACGAAGTCCAATATTCACAAGAAACACGTGGGACCAGCGACAAAAAAATATTTTTTCTGTCCTTTAAAAGTACCACACTAAAAGCGTCGTCGGAGTACGGAAAGAACCTCTCCGAACCCTTTGATACCAAGAGAGAGTTCAGGCAGGGTGATGCTTTATCGTGAGATTTTTTCAATCTTTTGATGGAGTACATCCAACGCCCCTGGACATACGAAGAACGGTTGGGCACGTACTTCCATAAGGAAGTGATGCTACTCGCATATGCTGATGACGTTGAAATCATCGGCACGATCGAATGGCGAGTTACCAGCGACCACAAGATATTAGACGAAGAATCATCCTTACTGACCGCTGCTACTTTGAGCTCAGCAAGCAGATTAGAAGTAGATCCCTCTCTCGAAGTACGAACATAAAAATCTATGACATTGATAATCCCTGTTTTGCTGTAGGACGCGGAAGCATGTACCCTGACATCAACGGATAAATCGTTCTTCGTAGGATTTTTGGTGCCCTTAGAATTGGCGTCGAGTTTAGGACGTATGAACAACGAGCTATATGAGCTGTATGAGATGTATGAGCTGCATGACCTGTATGATGAGGTTGGCATAGTAAAGTGCATTAAAATCCAGCGGCTGCACTGGGCTGGTCACCTCATCAGGATAAACCCTGAAGCTCCAGCACTAAAGTTTTACGACGGAAGCCTGAACCTGATTGATGAACGTCGTCAAAGAGGACGTCAGAGCTTAAGATGGTAAGATCAGGTCTATGATGATTTGAAGAAGCACCTTGATCCGCATTTATCAGACGAATCTGTAAATCCAAGTTTTGATCGTCAATCTTTTATAGCCTCCGAGAAGGAGTTATTTCAACGTACGAAGTACAGGCAAACGGTCATAGCTATATCGACTAGAACTTTTCATGTTGATCAGGAATTTGTACATATATATACATATATTTTGTGTAGGCCACGTCTTGTTGTCACTACTTTTGCAAAAACATTGATTGGAATGATTTCATGGGGGCTACCCCTGAAAGTGGGCCGGTCACGTCCTTTGTTATATAAGTATATTATGAGGTGTATGATTTTTTCTTCTCTACAAACCTCTTTCCAGTTATTTTGAATGCTATAAAAAGTATAATATAAACCATTAGGTAAATTATACGCTATTCTCTTTATTTTTCCATTTATGGCTTTCTGATCGACTTCCATTCACTGTAATCGAAAGCCTTTCTTAGACAATTGAAAATATTTATTTAGCAAATTGGTGTTTCAATCAAGTAAAATAATTTTGCAGCAAATGGAGAACAGCTCCTTCACCCGAAAGGGGTTAGTTCAGGTGAATGAGCTTTTCTCCATTTGAATCGCATTTTCGAGAGTGTCGCGTACAAATCATTTTTGTCTGCTGCAGGATGCCGTCGCGGCCAGGATTATAAATATTTCAAGCGTCTATTTTCACACTACAAAAAAAAAAAAAAACAAAAAAAGTTTTGTTGCTTCGTTTCATTTCGCTTTGTCATTTTTATGCGTGTCACACTAAATTATTTAAAGAGATAAATTACGTCGATTTTTTTTCGCGAATTTCATACATTTTTAGGCAAACGTGACGCATTCGAATTGCTTTTATTTTTTCCAGCCAATTCAAGCGGCTTTCACGAGTTTTTTTTTTTGTATATATTATTTTCCTTTTATTTCTGTCGTGAAAACCCCTCATCCTTTATATATATTTAGGAATATTGCTTTCTTTTTATTGTTGTTTGATGTGTGGTGTTTCAAATTCAAATACCCTGTACACATATGTACTTACGATAATCTTGATAGAAGGTGTTTTATTGTTATGCTTGATACATTCTTCGATTGTGTGTGATTGCTCGCCAACTAACTATCATGGATCAATTAGTGTTTCTGAATATTATTGAGCGCAGTTAGTCGGTGTAGCATAAAATCACATATTAAGTGTCATTTCCATAGTAATAAAATGTACAGAAGTCTACATTAGTGGGAAAAGTTATTGATTGGGAATAGTAAGAACGATTCTATTGCAAACGGCCCAATCAGCTCACAAACGTCCGTTAGGAAACATGTCCCCTGAGTAGCCTCTGAATATGCCTTCCGGGATGAGCAGTTTGTAAGAAGGCAACCCACCACCCTTAGTTAGGGGTTGGTGTACTGTGTTTAGTTCCCGTCACCGCAGAACAACATTTACCAGTGAAAATACAGAGTAAGCGTCGATACGATACCCCTTTGATGAAGAAAGATGAAAGCAAACGATTTAATGATATGCACCAGGAGCGTACTGTCCATCTATAGTGATGGTACAGATATGCAGCTGGATGATATCCTCGACAAATTCAATGTTTATATCACTGCAATATCACTGCTATAGATAATGCTATGAGTAGAACAGGGTTGCTCAAAAAAGACATACTGTGCCATCTATTAAAGTTGCGTGGTTAGTGGGCAACTACGTGGTCCGGTCTCCAGTTTCGTATCTGTTGATGAGCTCTTCCTACAACGATACGTATCAATGTTTGTACAATTTTAAAAGAAGAGGAATCAAATAAATATTTAAAACAAAAAAGAGAATGAATTGATACACCAACAAAAATTATTTTATAACTGTGCATTAATTATTGCAAATAAATTGATTTGCCACTCTATTTTTAGGCGGCCCTTAAATCAGTGCTGTCCAGAACAAGAGCACCCAAAGTGTGAATCATTTCCGAGTCATAATTTGTACAGTGTGCCAAAATACAATACCACTGCAACTTAACTGATTCAAATTTTTGTTTCTCTTTAGCATCAAACATCCGACTTCGCGACTTCGGCATGCGTTCGTTCGTTCACATGTGTGCAAAAACACGAAGGTGTTTACTTCCTATTTCCTTTTAAATTGTTCGTGTGAAATAGGGTATCATGTAGAAGAGTACATTGCAGTTTTTTGATCGAGTACTGTATGACATAGACTCTTTTCCACCCTAGAAATCCCCATTACAAGGCGATATATTTCCGGTGCAACTCCAAAGAACAAATAAGCACACCCACAGGACTATATGTGTTCTTTGATGGATGTCTTAAATTAATCCACATACTAAACAGGTGAAATGAGGTAAAAGTGGTTTTCATTCCAAAGGTAGGAATAGCATCGCACGTATGCCTATAAGATTACAGACCCTTGACTCCATAAAACGCTAAAAAGATCTCTTGACATCCATATTAGTAGTGAGGTAAGCCAATATCGACTATCAAACTGCCCACAGACAATGGTAGTTCAAAAGAGACATTCCCTTGTAACACAAATAAAAAGTTCCCTGCATAAGAAGGAATACAAGTTAGAAATCTTTTTGGATATAGAGCTTTTAACAACGGTAATCCGGAGGCTATAACCGATCTATGATAGATCTGGGGTGGGTGACTCTCTGGCAGACTTACTTCAGTCAACTGCTTTGCTGCAGAGCTGTGAATGCCAAACTGGGAGAGTCGGTCATTCGCATATATGTGAAAGGGGCATCCCAACTATCCCCATTCCTTGGGGTCCTAGTGATCGATAAGATTCTTAGGTGGATGAGAGAGGGTGGCTGTCGCGTTATATCTTATGCTGATGCTTCGCAGTGGCAATAAGTGGCAGATTTTCAGAAACACTCTAATGGAATCAGTACTTAAGAATCTTTCCAGCTGGGCAGAATCACCAACTAAATCTCTATCAAATTATTGGAGTGCATCTCACATTCGGTGTTAGCGTTGAATTCCTGGGCCTAGTATTGCAAAGGGAGCTTCTGTCGAATTACAAAATAACAGAAAGAGTAAAAAGCAACAGTAGCGCTCTTTGCATGCCTAAAAAACCATAAGCAAAAGATGGGGTTTCTCTCCAGCAATAATATACTGGCTGAATACGGCCGTAGTAGGACCAATACTCATGTACGGCATAATAGGCATAATAGTATGGTGGCTTCCAGTTGAAAATGTCTCAAGCCCAAAAAACTTGAAGAAGGTGCAACGAAGTACAAAATTATATATAAGCGGGGCGTAGCGCTGTACACCAACAGAAGCACTAAACACGATCTTACACCACCTTCCACTAGAACTAATAGGAAGTGAAAATGCCAGAATAGCGGCCATCAGGCTTAGATAATGTGGCTATTGGAAGAACGGGACTGCGGGACGCTCAAAAATACTAGAAGAAAGAGGCCTACCCCGAAATACAGATTATTGCATTCCTATACTGGACTTTAATAATAATTTTGATGTTAGTATACCTTCTATATATAATAGAAGACTCATTGAGGATCTTCACATACCGCTCGAAACTAGAAAACAGAGACGGTGGTGAGTTTTACATCCCAGAAACGTTAAACTACCGGATCACTGTTTTACCTAGAATGATCGGAAAAGAACTCAATTCCTACTTAGAATGAGTAGAACAGCTATGTAGCAACTTTAAAGGGAGTAGTAACAGAACATTGTCTTCTAGGCCATCAAGCCAGGAGACTGGGGGCCTCCTCACAAGACTTCTGTAGAAATTGATAACTGATAACTGCAATGAACCCGAAACCGTCCATCACCTTCTATATCACTGACCCGGACTTTCTAAGAGTAGATTGAAGCCTCTGGGGACTACTTCCTAAATGACAAATCTGAAAATTTTAAGCAGAGGTAAAAAATTTAATGAACTACGTAAAATATGTTCAGTGAATGTAAAAGGAAAGAGTTCAAAGTCTCAAATAAGATTCCTGTCGTATCACCACGGGCCGTGTGTCGAATAACTGCTGGGTGGGCAACTCACCCGACCTTTCCAACCAAACCTAACCTAACCTATAGGACGAGATTGATTTGCGAAGTGTATTCAACTTTCGGCTATTCCGACTCATTGTGTACATTTGCACACCTTTTCAATGTTTCAAATGATAATTTTAACATATATCGTACTTTGTTTTATTTGCAAAATCTTTTTAAATGGCAGAAGCGTGCATGCGAATGCTGTCCCTGTATGTTTGAAAGTATCTGACACGTTTTGACACGTTTTGAAATACCGACAACGATTGCACTTAGAAACATGTAGATTCGTCTGTCTGTCTGTCTGTCTGTCTGTCTGCTTTTACACAGTCAAATGGGATGAAGCGTTTTTATTTTTTATAGATACAATAACAGCTCATAAACATTTAAACATTCTTGTTTCGTTTCGTTCTACTTTGTTTTTCAGAAATTTTCAGCAATGATAAATTTTTGTCACTTTTATCTCAACACTTTCAATTCGTAATAATACGTCTTTCTTCCTGCAGCAGGCAAATAAGAAATGATCAATTTTTATTGTATAAAAAGTCAAATGAACCAAATGGCTTTGAAGCATTAAACTCAAATAGGCACAATTTGCTCCTGCTGAAAGTCCTTTATATGGTTGTATGGTTGTTTTTTCCGCTTTTACATTTGATTAGTTGAAACCTTTTTGTCAAAAATGATAAAAATCTATCTACAAAGAAAACTTTTGTTGCTATTTGACAAATTTATGCTGAAATTGTTTTGATTGAAGTGCCTTTTTGAGTAATAAAATAGTTTCTCATATAAAATCCCAAAAGGATTTGAGGAGGAAAGGAGGAAAGATTGAATTCAAAACTAAAGTGTTTTAAACTAAAGATATTTAAACAAACTGTTGTAGAATGATTAGCTCATTTTGTGTAGAATGCATCTGCATCTTAAATTAGTTCAATTTTATATGAAATTCAAAAATATTCTATTTACTATAAAACCAAAAGTCAAATTTTAACACAGAAGTGTATTTCTGAATATGAATGTGAATTAAAGCAACTAAGTTATAAAATCTTTATGGTGAGTCGTTCAATGGAATCAAATCTTTTTCTACACATTTACTGCAATGCTGACACAGAATTTTGACAAAACCATAAATTAATACATTACCTAAAATGCCAGAGACAATGGCAAGCAGAACGAAACTGAAACTTGAACTGATTTGAGACAAGTCAACTATAAAATAAGGGTTTTCTGCATGGGGTGGCAAGTAAAATTGGTAAAGAAGTTCGAAAATTTTAGCAAATACAATACAAGACACACAATTTTGGTTTCGAATTCACATTGCAAGGTTTGTTTAAAAAATGTTTATGGAAATTATATTACTTTCTATGTTTAAAACAAGAACGAATGTTGCAGTAGAGTGTGGTCGACTACGAGATACCCTGTACATTTATTAAGGCGCCTTATATGAACCATAGATCCTACTAATATTATAAAGGCGGAAGTTTGTAAGGATGTGTGTATGTTTGTTACTTCAGCACGCCAAATCTACTAAATGGATTTTAATGAAACTTTACAATAATATAGCTTATATATCAGAATAATACATGGGATATAATTTTTTAAGATGAAATTAACGCACTCATTTAACTAATTTAAAACAAACACAGCGCAAACATTTTAACCACGTCTGCTGCTCTGAGTAGACGACAAAAAACTGATAGCTACAAAATCGTCTATCGTTCATGTGTTTGCCTTAAATGATCATGTGTTCGGGATGATTCTGTTTGTTCTTTCTTCATTAGCCAACGCGCCAGGTACTAACTAGTTTGTATATACTGTAGTTATTTAATCTGGATGTGTCCAGGGATAATTTATTAGATTTGGACAAAGATACACAATTTGGCATTTCTAGCTTAATTAAAAATATAAATTAAATATTTTAACGTACAAACTGAATAATTGGGCCAAGTTTGTATGGCGCTACCCCTTTAAATGGGGTTAACATGTTCATTCAATACACTTTATCTAAAGAGAGAAAAGGAGAGTCTAAATATCCCAGTCTCCAGGGTATTTTTGTTATAACAGACGGACAGAAACATGGACATGACCAGTCCCGTCGATCTGACCCCATAAGTACAGGGTGCGGCAACATAGCTTATTATTTCCAAAACGGAACTAAACCCATTTTATGAATCAGATTTTGTTTTATTTTTTTATAATGAAGGTTCAATATCTAAAATTTTGTTTTACACAGTCTTGAAAATCATATCAGGCCCTCATTGTGCATGGACTGAAGAAGTCGATTTATCATGACCCCTACCAGCATATCACCGGGTATGGTAGCAATTTCTGCTCAAATGTTGGCCTATTGGTTCCTTGGTAGATTGGCATAATCGAGGAAGAACCCAACAAAAATAAAAAAACACACACACACACACACCGTGATAAAAAATGGGGCAAGCGGGATGGCCACTTCAAATAGGAACTTATTGAAATGAGCGGCTCCGGGGCTTCCTCAAAGCATACAACGATGCTCTTGAAGTATGAGCTGTTCCTCCGTCCTGTTCGTACCATAGGTTACATTTGGTACCAACAGGACGGGTCGTCATCAAGTCGTGAAAGAAATTCATGCAACATGTTCACATACCGGTCTGAATTCACAGTCACTGTGAACTCATTTTCTTCAAAAAATCCGCAGTCCAATAATCCCAGTTGAGGAAATTACACACCACATTGTGAATGCAAAGGCCTTTCATGCAATTCTCGAGGATTTGTGTCAGCCCAGTAGCGCAACTTATGTTTGTTAACGGATCTATTCAAGTAAAAATGCGCTTCATGCCAAAAAAAGCAACAACAACAAAAGTAGGCCTCGACAGCAAACGCATGCTCCACTGCCGATTAACCTGGAAGGCAATAAAATTTTATGACTCCCGCCATGCTAGTACAGTCTGAATGGCGCACATTTCAAAATATGAGGTTATGTTGCCGCACCCTGTACTTTATGGGGTCTAAAATACGTCCTTAAATGCTTTAAAACGTTCAGATAAACTGATAATACCATTTTTATACACAGATCCGGTATTTAAGCTTCTTTTGGCCCCAAGTTTTTTACAGAGTATCTATATTTATATGTACTATTTAGGGTAGCCTCCATCCACCGCCCACATTTTTTTTTTTTTTTTTTTGGTAGTTCAGTCAATTTCAACATGATATGGTGGGTTTTAAAGGCGACCGCTTTATATACTATATATTAAAGGGTGTATCCCGCACACTTGGAGTGTGAATGGTATTAGATGATTAGGTGCAGCCGAACTTCTTGTTTTTATGCTCATCACATATAGATTGAATAATATTATAATTTTGTTACGGAGATAACGCATTTAAGCGGCATCGTAGACCCCATAAAGTAAATATATTCTTGTTCAGTTCGATGAGACACATTGAACTAGTAATGTCTGCCTGTTGGTCTGTGTGTCTGTCTGCCTGCTTGTCTGTCCATCTGCCTCCTGTCTGTGTGAATAAAAACTACTCCCTCAGATTCTAAGATATCGGTCTGAAATCAGCTATGTTACCATCCACCGCCCACTTTTGCTATTCTGCATGAAAACCTTTTATGCAATGTAATTTTATGTAATGTAATGTAATTGAAATGTAATACATTCAATATCAACTGGAAATTAAATATGGTGGCTTCTATTGCATTTAAGCCACACATAAGGGGTGTACAAATTAGTTCGGTCCATTTTCAAAATATGGTTCTGGCTGTTTTGAATGTTTGAATGTTTGAATGTTTCATTGAAACGGCTAATTTCGGTAGTTTCAGAGAGGTTAGGTTAGTCAATAACATTACGTTTATTATTCTGTGTTAACTAAGCACAATTTTCGGGAGGTTCTAGTTTTCTGCTTTAATTGGAAGAATAGAGCAGATGAAGCGCATTGAACGCTTGTGTAAGTTTCTGGTGAAAATGCTCCAAATGATAAGTCACGTAGGGAATGATTAATGGGAACTGCTACAACCTGGCGATTCCATTACGGGCGATTGGCAAAGCCTATTATTGATTCTTTTGAGCTATGCATTACAAGAAAAACGGAAAGGACACGGGCAAAGACATGACAAAGTTATTCTTCGGCATGACAACGCTCGGCCTCATGTCGCAAAAGTGGTGAAAAAACATTTGAAAACACTCAAGTGTGATATTTTGCCGCATCTGCCGTATTCTCCGGGCATTGCGCCATCTGATTATTATTTGTTGCAACGTATACAACACGATTTGGCAGGTCATCGGTTCATTTCTTTTACAGAAATTGAAAATTGGCTTCTAACTTAGATCGCCTCTGAAGACGAGACATTTTTTTCGAAATGAAATTTTGAAAATTGAATGAGAGGTGGGAAAAAATAGTAACCAGTGATGGAAAATACATTGATTTTGTTCTGAAAGAAATACTTTCATTATAAATAAAAGTTTGCAGTTGAAAAGTGATTTTACTTTAAGTTTAATTTACTTTAACTATGTTAGTCATCTACACTGTTACTCCTCATAAGACACATCTTAAGCTAAGCGTTATTGTTAATATATTTATTTTTCATTTTGGACATCCTTCGTTGCTATATATCCATCAAAAGTTATACAGTATTGCGTTGTTATCGGCTCATTACATGCATGCCAAGCTTTAGCTTAATCTGATCAGCAAAAGTGGATTACAATTGAGCTCATTACTTAAATCATCTGTCATCCGTCATTTATTGTAGATTTGACCATAAAATTTGTATAATATTTTCTTGTCATCGGTGCAATATGTGCATGTCTAGTTTCAGCTTAGTTCAATCAGTGGAAGTGGGTTAAAATTCTAAGAGTTCTAAGATTTTGACATGACAAACATACATGCTTATAAAAAGATTAAATATTGTTTTAATAAACCTCGCTCACTCATTATGAATAAGATATCATTTGGGTTAGACGGTTTGTCTACATAAGTATTGTTGCAATGGTCTACGAGTATATACACATATATGTATATATATATACACATATATGTATGTATATATGTATAGTGTTGATAAGTTTGTCCTGTTGAGTATGAAATTTCTAAATGGAATTTAATTTCCGGATTAAAATAGACATTTCATGCATTTGGTCTAAACTGTAAGCCAGAATAGATGGATATCATGCATCGGCGAACAATGCTATGAGAAAAACGAACAATTGAGTAGAATTTGTTGGCTCGGACATCATAATACACTGAGTAACATGAGTAAGAAGAATTTTGTTTTTGTGGTTTTCTGCATTTTTCAAAGGTTACAAAATTTTTCATTTCATTTCAATTTGATTTTGATTTTATTTCTTTTTTTTTTGTTTTTTTTTTTTTTGAGGCAATTTATTTTCAAGTGAAAATTAAACAAAATATATACGTAAATTTGGGTTACAATGTTATGACTATTTCATGGAGAAGACAATATATTGTAAAATGGGTAAAATAAGTCCGAGAGCCAAACTGAAACTCATTTATTATGGTCGCATATGCGTTAAAAACGAAGGAAAGTTGCACAAATTAAGTTGAAATATTTGTACAAAAACATGTTAGCATGAAATTAAATTAAATTTCATCAAAATGAAAAATAACCCTTGGCTGCTTTCGGTTTTAATTTGAACAAATTACTTCAACAGAAAATATTCTATACTACATACATATGTACGTTCCTATATAATAATTGTACCTACGATGTTTGATTCCATGCTCCTACATGACGCTATGAAGCCATAATTCTTTAGTACAATTGGAACAGGTTAAGGTTTGTTGTGGCAAGAAAATTGAAATGAAAAGCCAGCCAAATTGGGTTGGGAAAAACTAAAGCAGGAAGCTCGATTCGTGCCATTTGCTCACTAATAACTCAAAGCCAAATTGTACGGAACAAAGACCAGATCGCGCAAGGAACAAGAAAACAAAAAAAAAAAAACAAAAAAAAAAATGCTTGAAAAATGAGAACGACAAAACTGAAGATTGTGAGAAAATGGTGCTTAATTCGACAAACGTTTGTGAAAACAAAAAAAAAAAAATTCATAATGGAGTGCAAATTACCGGAAGAACAATTAAAAATATGTAGGAACATAGAAAAGGAGCAGCGAATTTTGTATGGAAAATAATTTCATAGAATGCATAAGAATGAAAAGAATATGATGTCGAATGCAACGATTCAAGCAAACAATTGAAAAAAAAAAAAAAAACAAAGAAAGAATTTCATAAAGAGACGCAACAAAAAATAGAAAAACAAAAATGTTGAATTCGTTAGAACTGAAACTTATGTACTCTACACCTGAATTGGTACCTTGAAAAAGCAGATATAAAACTTGCATATTGTGTAATGTAGACTTGTGCGGTATTATATCTAAAAATGTTGCGTATCTTTTATATACAGTATAATGTAGAAAACGTATGTAAAAATAGGTCTTTATAGGTCGTTTATAGCGCTATAGTACGCGTTGGTGTCAGTTGTTGTTAATACCAAGTTTACGAAAGCCGACATCGGCATCGACGTAGAATGTACTCCATCGTTGCGAAGATCCCCACGGTATAAAGTATCACCCTGCCTGAAATCTCTCCTGGTATCAAAAGGCTCGGAGAGTTTATTTCCTACTCTGACGACGTATTGTGTGTGTCATAGCATCATCATGTGAAGACGAACGATCTTTGCTGGTATACCTAGTTCAGATCGGGTGTTGAAAATCTTCGATCTTATCTGCCTTATAATACACTAATAAGTAGATGGTGCACGTTTCTTTGTACTCAAAGGTCTTCTCAAGGATTTAACGTAGAGTGAAAATTTGGTCACTCGAGGTCGACATAGTTATTTGGTCGAAAGCTACACTGATACTGTGCTATCAGTGCATCCGTGGAAGCCTGTTTACACCGCACGTGGCACATAATCCTATATCCAATTGAAAGGAGACATACTTCACGGAAGTTTGCGCAGACAGCGTGGGCTCCTTTCTGGAGAATACTTAGATTCAAATCGTTGGGCATGCATTCATCGGACCATATCTTACATCTGTTGGTATTGGAAATACTTTCCTACCAGGAACATTGTTCGCTTCATCACCTCTAAGTAGATTAAATAGTTTGATCTTTTAATAAAATTTGCAAGAAGGTATTTCTCTCCTCTCCGTTTCTCTCGATATCGTTCGTTAATAGCTAGCGATGCTCCCGACTGCAGAATTCTTCAGTAGGCGTCATTCTCTGCAATAGCTTGGCGAGATCCCTCGTCATACTAAGAGTTCGTGAAAGGAAAGGTAGAATGTATGTCTCCAATGCTCACATATATCTTCAGAAGTCGGAAAGGACTCCGAAACAGTTGCCTAAAAATGCTTCGGCGGTCTTTTGTGATTGTGGCGTTCCGACGTTTACGTCTTAATCGAGACTTAGTAAAGTGACATTGTGGATGTTTTGTAGTGAAAATCTGAAACTACTAATCACAATGTTTCGATTGACGACGATTAGCATCTCTCCAATATTGGAGGAAGTGTTGTGAAGACTTAGTCCTTCGTTTATAATTTCCGCGTTGAAATCGCCAATCACGATTTTGACGCGGACTGGACTGGACTTGGTTTCGACTACGTTATTGTTAAACTATTTAGCTTTGATACGTATCGCGACCAAGCGCTTATCAGGAGGTACGAAATTGGAGACGAAGCTGCGTAGTTTCCTATTTACCACGAAATCTCATCAAAATTCGTGCTCCTTTCTATGGCAACTACAATAGATGTAACAGGATGCTTTTTTAGCGAAACCTTGCCCTATCTATTGCAACTTCTGTATTGCGGTGCTGTCGGCCTTGCATTTCTGGAGATAATCAGCTAGCTGGTTAGTTGCACCATCCCTTTAGAGTGTCCGGACATTCCATGTGCATATGCGTAAGTCATGATCATTGAACAGTTTGCGTGAGTCGTCATCAAGAGGGGACCGTATCCGAGGTTTCCTCTGTTTCTTCGCTGGTAAAAGGTTGGCTGCCCTCTCACAATTTGTTCTCCTCGCAATGGATGTTCAGAGACAGAGACTGAATACGTGACTAACGGACGATTGTGCGCTATTTTGACCGTTTGCAACAAAATCGGTTTTGGTTCTTACTAAGTTAATGGCAATCAGTAATCATGAACAGTATTCCATGCACAAATTTAAAAAGTATTACATTCAAACTGAGAAGCACAATGAGGTAATAGATAGTCAGTCAAGGAAAATAAACACAACTGTTTTTTGATGAAAAGAATTTATTTATGAATTTTAATTTTGCCATGACATTGTTCATGTGAACCATTGTATTCCTAGGAATGCTTCTTTTTCATTTGGATAATGTAAGTAATCGTTTTGGCTACTAATCAGTATCGATTTGATCCAAAATTCTGCCTAAAATTTCACAGTGAAAGTACTACCCCATTTAAGTTAATCGACTTGAACGATTCCACACAAACTCCAGAAACACTTTAACTCACTTTGACAACAATTGCTCAAATTTATTTATTGTATATTGCAATAAAGTTACAAAGTATCTCATAAACTAATAAAACATCCTATGCGAAGGGTATTAAAAAAGTAAGCAATTAGAAATATAAAATACCCTACACTTACGTGTATGTGGCACACATGTGTAGACTAATCGCATTTTTTTTTTTTGGTTGTTGAAGGAAGGGAAAAAGACGGATCAACTGTGGCAAGCGAATTTTTCGTGTGGCAAAGTAAAAATTATAGTCGGAAAAATCCTATTTTTCATAACATGCTAACCAAGTGTAATTCACGCGATTTTAAACGTGCAATCAAGTGTGTCTGTATGTGGTCGTAGATGTGGGAAGAAGTGTGGAAATGTTACCAAAAGAAGTTCTGCTGTTGACTTGGACAGAAAGGCTGTGGCAAAAATTTACGGAAACACCTTGTTTTCAGTGTTGTACTAAATGAAATCGTTGTTGTACTTCATATTGCATTTATTTTTGTAGTTTCGAAATGACTGCCAGTGTATAGAATATACTCGTAGGAGTACACCGAAAAAAATCACATTCTAAATTTAGGTTTGAAATTTTGTTTTTATTCGAAAGTGTCCTTAAAATTTTAAGTACGATTTGTACTCAATTATTCTTAAGTCAAGTAAAAAACGGTATTGATTTAAGAATCAAGTGCAGAAATCGTAGGAATGCGAAAAAACTCTGGAAATAAGTATAAAAATTTAAATGTAAGAACATAATTTTACTTAAGTACCCAGCAGTGTCCTAACTGTAAACTTTACATAAGCATTTCCGCTTTGTAGACGACCTAACCTACCTTCAAAACCCTACTTCTTGTGATTGAAGAAGTGGGCAGTAGCACAAAGCACGACTTTATTAGAGTTATAAAGCAGAACCAGTAGACAAGAAAAAAAAGCCATTCTAAAAATAGGTTTGAAAATCTTGTTTTTATTCAACGGTGTAATTAAAAATTTGTAGTAGGATTCGTACTAAATTTTCATGAATCAAGATCAAAACGGGATCGATTTATAAATCAAGTAGGGAAATACTATAATAAAATTCTTGAAATAAGTATAAAAATCTAATTCTAAAAACAAATCTGTACTCAAGGCAAGTACAAAAGTCTCAGAATGTGAAATAAGTCCTTTTTGACTTGAATTAAGTTGAAATTTCTTAAATCAATCTCAGAGAGTAGAAAACATACCCGAGAGGAAAATACAATTTGCTCTCTCAATTATTTCTATTTCTTTGCACCAAAAATAAATGCAAAGAGCAACTTCACATATTGGGTGCCCGTTATAGTCGTGTCACTGGAATAATATGAGTATATATTTGCTACGTCATTTTTTTGGGATTTTAAAAACGTCACAGTGTGCGAGGGGGATAGCAACATTTTTCACGTCGAGTTGTATAGGTGTTTTGTCTTTGTTTTTCATAAAAATATACATAATCAATATAAGAAAGCATTTTAAAAATACATGCATATTTTCATTT